>VDFB02271358.1:409361543-409618468 GCA_007258455.2 Sequoia sempervirens | reverse complement strand
TTAACCCTTAACCCCTTAACCATAATCCCTAAACCCTATACACTCAACCCTTAAACCCTTGAACCCAAATAAACTATCTACCCTAATACCTCAACCCAGAACCCTTAATCCTTCAACCCTTAAACCCTCAACCCTCAACCCTCAACCCTATACATTAAACCCTCAACCCTTAAACCCTAAACCTTCAACCCCTATACCCTCTACCTTATACATTGGAGCCTCAAACCTAATCTCTCAACCATATATCCTCAAACCTATATCCTAAAACCTCTACCCTCAACCTTAAACCCTCAAACCTAAACCCTTAAACCAAAAACCCTCTACACTCAAGAAAATATCCTCTACCCTCAACCCTAATCTGTCAACCCTATACCCACAACCCATTACCCTAAACCCTCAACCCTATAGGTCCTCAATCCTATACCCTCAATTCTCAACCCTCAACTATCTATGTCCCTCCTTCCTCTTCTCTCCTCTCTATCTCACTTCTCCCTCCATATCTCCCTCCATCCATCCCTCCCTCTCTAACCCTAATCTCTCAACCATATACCCTCAACCCTTAAACCCTTAAAAACTCATCCCTAAACCCTTAAACGCTCTACCCTCTACTCTCAGCCCAATACCCTAAACCCTCAACAATAATCCCTCAACCCTCAACCCTTAATCCCTCAACCCTAATCTATCAAACCTTAAACCCTACACCCTCCAACCTTAATCCCTCAACCCTCATTCCCTAAACCCTCAATTGGAAACCCTTAATCCCTCAATTGTAATCACTTAACCCCTAACCCTTAAAACATAATATCTTAACCCTCAACCCTTAAACTCTAATCCCTCAGCCCTAAAACCCTTAAACAATCAACCCTCTACCATATACAATATACATTAAACTTTGAACCCTCAATTCTCAACCATCTACCCTATACATTGCATCCTCTACCCTATACCCTATACATTGGAATGTCAACTGTAATCCCTCAACCCCTATCCTTGTCTCTCTATCTATCCATCTCATGTCTCTCTTCCTCCCTAAACCTTTAAAATCTCTACCCTAATCCCTCAACCCTATACCCTCAACTCTTAAACCATTATATTCTCAACCCTTAACCCTCAACACTCAACCCTCTACCCTCTACACTCTACCCAATACCCTAAACCCTCAACCCTAATTCCTTAAAACTAACCCCTTATCCATTAATCCCTCAAACCGTCAACCCTCAACCATCTACCATCTACCCTAATCCCTCAATCCTAAACCCTTAAACCCTAAACCTCATCTCTCAACTCTTAAACCCTTAAACACTTAAACCTTCTACCCTAAACCCTATACATTGGAACCTCAACTCTAATCCCTCAACCCCTATCCCTATCTCTCTATCTATCCATCTCATGTCTCTCTCCCTCCCTAAACCTTTAAAATCTCTACCCTAATCCCTCAACCCTATACCCTCAACTCTTAAACCATTATATTCTCAACCCTTAACCCTCAACACTCAACCCTCTACCCTCTACACTCTACCCAATACCCTAAACCCTCAACCCTAATCCCTCAAAACTAATCCCTTAACCATTAAACCCTCAAACTGTCAAACCTCAACCATCTACCATCTACCCTAAACCCTAAACCCTAATCCCTCAAGCATAATCCCTCAACCTTTTAACCCTTAAACCCTTAAACCCTCTACCCTAAACCCTCAAACCTTAATCCCGCAACCCTCAACCCTTAAACCCTAAACCATCAACCCCTATACCCTCTACCCTATAAATTGGACCCTTAACCCTATACCCTAAACCCTCTACCCTCAACCCTTAAACTGTAAACCCTCAAACCCTCTACCTTGTACCCTGTACCCTGTACCCTCAACCCAATACCCTCTACCCTCAACCATAATCCCACAAACTTATAACCTCAACCCTTAAACCCTTAAACCCTTAAACCAAAGTAAAATATCTACCCTAATCCCTCAACCCTCAACCCTTAATCCCTCAACACTAATCCCTCAACCCTTAAAACCTCAACTCTCTACCCTCTACCCTCTACCCTATACATTAAACCCTTGATGTTCAATTCTCAACCCTCAACCCTTAATCCCTCAACCCTCAACCTTTAAAACCTAAACCCTCAACTCCTATACCCTCTACCCATACATTGGACCCTCAATAGTAATCCATAACCATATACCCTCAAACCTATACCTTAAACCCTCAACTATAAACCCTTAAACAATAAACCCTTAAACCCTCAACTCTCTAACCTCAACCCAATAACCTCTACCCTCAACCCTAATCCCTCAACACTATACCCTCAACCCTATATGCTCAACCCTATACCCTCAACCCAATACCCTAAACCCTTAACCCTATAGGTCCTCAACCCTATACTCTCAATTCTCAACCCTCTATCCTATACATTGGATCCTCAACCCTCATCTATTTTTGACTTTCCCTCCTCTTCTATATACTCTATCTCACTTCTCCCTCCATCTCTCCCTCTATCCATCCCTCCCTATCTACCCTAATCCATTAACCCCACACTTGTACAATAGAAAATTGGATATTGGACACTTTCATGGTCTTTTAGGTCTTCCTCTTATGACACTTGACCTATTTTGCTTTGATTTAATGTTCTAATGTAACTTATGCATTCACATTAGGTCATTAATATTCAAATTATGACATCTTTTGAAGGTGTTGCGAAGTGTTGTAACACATTTCTACACCTTTGTAGGCTCTTCCTATTAGAATTCATCTAAATATCATCTTTTCATCCCTTATCAGGTCCTAGATTCCAAAGTGTTGTACAGTCTTGTAACAATATTTCATGCTTTTCTAGGCTTGTTGCCACTAATTACACCTTTCTTATACTTTATTTCACCCCTTTATGCATTTACATGTCATAATTAAGTGTGTTTTTTAATACTAACCTAACAAACAACATTAAAAGCAACTTAATTTCTAACACCCACTTGCAAGCCTAGAGTGGGACCCATTCACCATGGGTGGCGAGTGAGTCCCTCTTGGCTCAAAATTCAAATTAAATTCAATTTTCTCTCAAGTTTATATTCATTAAGACCGTATGTTGGCCTGTGATGTATTTTTAGGTAATTAGGGCATAAGTGTTTATAAATAAGTATTTTTCCATCCATTTTAACCCCCATTCATTCAAGTATTCATGCATTCATCTCATTCACTCATTCATCATCAATTAGCATTCTTCCATTCAATCCATCAAAGCATCATTCAATTAAGCTCAACTATCAAGCATCATGGAGCAGCCATTAACATATCTTCATACTTCAATAACAAGGATTTGGTGAGTTTAGGACACTTGCATGTTATTTATTCATCATTCCTTTCTTGTTTTCATTTAATTTTTTTATCAAGGTTTTGATTACCAAAGTGGGATTTGATAAAGGAAAATCCCTATACTCTAACCCTTAACCATTTTCCCCCTCTTTGCAGCATGTGTGTTTCAAGGTCTTGTAGGTAGATTTTTCAAAGAAATAGGTGTTGAAAAGTGGTAAAAAAGTCATCAAATCCATTCAAGTCAACCAAACCCTAATTCAAGCTTGGAGAAAACATTCAACCCATTTTCTGTAGATTTGATTTCGTCAACTCGATAAGAAGACAGTGGATATCTGGACCCAAAGAGTTGACCCCTAAATTTGTAAATTTTTGGAGGACTAATTTTCCATCATTAGTGAATGAGACCCACTACTAGGATGGAATAGTTGATTTCATCATAATTTAGTTTTTGACATTCAAAAACTAGTTTTAGAATAGTTTGCTAGAAGCAGGACTGGTTCGCCATCAGTGGCGAATGAGTCCCACTTGTCATCCATAGTGAATTCTATCATATTTTAGAGTCTTCCTACATTATAATTTCATCTCCAGGTGTACTATGTTCAATCTCATTAAGTTTTGAGTTCATTTGCGCATGTTTTTAGTTTATTTCTCCATATCACACTGTGTTTTCAAAAACTTCATATTTCATTAGTTTTGCATTCATAATCAATCAATTTCATCAATTTTCTACATTTAGATCATTTCATTTATTCATAATTCTGTCATACATGCATTAGTTTGAGTGAACCACCTAGATTTTTGTTGTGGGATCTCTCTTTCCATTAGGTGAAAGACCCTAATTGTGCAAAAGAGACATAGCATCCCTAATCCACATAAATATATGGTTCAATTTGGTGAACCTTCATATTGAACACATTATCTTTCTGATTAGAATCTGCATTTACATCCTAGGACTCATAGCATTAGCTCTTGCATTATCCTTTGCATTGTTTTTGCATCCTAGGGTTTATACACTTGCATTAGTGAAAATCTAATATAGATTTCATTCTTGCACTTTAAAACATTACAAAAATTAAAACTTTGCATTTGCATCTGAAACAAAAAAAAAATAACTTTAATTTTTCTAATAAAACACAAAAAACTCATCCCTTGACTCATTCACAACCCTGGGTGAATCAGTCTAGTTGTACTTTTTTCACAACATTTTTTGTCATTTTTAGAGTAATTTCTATATTTCAGTTCTTTGTTATTGCTTTTATGTTTTAGTTTATAGAATTTCTATTATTTTCACATTTTTCTCATAGGTTGCATTGTATTTGCATCCACCCCACCTCTTGTGGTATTTGTATGAGTGCTTGGTGCCCTATTGATAATACTTTAGTGAGATGAAGTACCTGACTCATGGCATCCCATGATAACACACTCGTTGTGGACCTTAGCTTGTCTTGAGCTCCAACTCCTGGTATGGACAATGGTGCATTAGGCATGGATACTACCACTAGTACACCTTTACCTTCACATACAATGTATCTTGACACATCAAATGCTCACATTCCGCAAGAAAAATTCATTAACATTCATGAGGATTTAGCACATTTGCAACAAAAAATATGTCTTCAAAACATTTCCACCGCTGCAATTCCTACTATAGACAACATCCATCAAATTCTTGAAAGTGATGAGGGCTGAGACTTCATGAAACAAATTGTTGAGATATATCAAAAAAATTCTTCTCCCCCCTCTAGCACATCTCAACCAGCAAATGCTATGGTTAGCCAAGGTGGATCTAAAACATTGGATGTAACATTTTCTATCATTCAACACTAGGATCAATTTCATTTGTGGCTAGGTCATCCTTGGCTTCACTTGATGAAATTTGTCCCTTCAATTGTTCACAAATGTTTGAAGTTTCTACTTGACAATGAGATATTTACTATACACCATAGTGGTTTTAATCCATTGTCTTCTAAAGGTATTTTTTCCTTAAAATCCTTTTTTCCTGACCCTATGGACCCTATAACCCCTTGCAAAGATTTCTTTTTCATTTCCTATCAAAAGTTCAAATCCAAACAAATAGCTGAATTGTATCTTCGCCACATGTCACATCTACTTCCGCTAATCCTATCCTAGATGAGACAATGCTTTAGCTGAAATTTGATCTTGAACAAACAATGCAACCTCATGAGAAACCAATAACAAACACTTCACCTTCATCATATAAATTCCAAAGAGATAATGAAACCAACCCTGTCATGCCTCCTTGCATTAAACATGTTTATAAATCCAGAGAAAAAGTGATTGCCCCATCCCCTTTGTTTTCTTCCATTCCTCCTCCTCATGAAGAAAAGGAGCCTATGATGGATCAATCCGTTCTTACACCTCAACAACTTCAAAATAGAATTAAATGAAACCACTTTGCTAGGGAGCATAGGTTTCATCGTCGTCTCCTTACTCATCAGTCACAAACAAAAGAAAACAAGAAAAATAAACCTTCACCTTTTACAGAAGCAATACCTTATTACCATCCTCCTCCTGACCCACCATGAGATAGTACATTACAACCATCACAAAAAATGATCCGATACAAAAACCACAACTCTTGATACATCCTTCATTGGAAATTACGATTTGTCCTCCCATCGTGATTAATCTTGACGATGATGATGATGAGAAGATCTCTAAAATAGATGAAGAGACCTACATAACAATCTAAATTATTTATTTTCCTCTTCCATGAGCTTAAATGATAATTCTCCTACACCAAATGAAGAACTTGACACTTCCCCTAGTTTGGCACTTGCAATTCTCCCTTTAGACAGTCAACTGCCCTCACAATACATTGAACATGATTGGGAGGTAGATTTGTTAGATGGTTTACATGCATTTTCCTTAACTAGCCTTTTAAATTTTCCTTTTTCTTTTTCTTTTCTTTGGTGTGATTGTATGTGCGTATTGTGTTCCCTCATAATGTATGTTTGATGCTCTCTATTTGTCTCTCTTTGTGCACTTCCTCTATTTGTACCTCCATTCTTCTATATGTCATACATTTTACGCTTTCTTTTTTACTTTTGTTTTGTGTTCTCCTTTTGTGGATGACACAAAGCATTGAGACATCCTATGTCTCTTCCATGTTGACCCAAAAATTCCTTTTCCTTTTTTTTTTTTTCTTGTGTTTTTCTTTTTGGGGATGACGCAAGGCATTGAGACCGAAATGTCTCCTTCATATTGACACAAAATCTTTTCCTTTTATTTTTCCTTTTCATTTTATTTTCACTTGTGTTTTCCTTTTAGGGATGATGCAAAGCATTCAAACTTCAATGTATCCTCCATGTTGACCCAAAACGGATCTTCTTTTTCTTTTGTTTTCACTCTCTTTGTGTCATTCTTCTAGTTCTATGTGTTTTTGGGAAATGATAACAATTTCAAGCTCTTTCATAAAAACATTGTACCAACAAATATACTGACCCCAAATCCATATATTTTTTATGCATTTGGTGTATTCCTTTCTGGGGGAAACCCCTCTTTCTTTTGTTATCCTTTTCATTTACATGATGTAGCCTTACTTGGAAAGATGTAGCCTTACTTGGAAACATATGACTTGGTATAGGGTCTTTCCAAGTTGGCTCTCTTGTCTTGTTTTCTATTTGCATTTTTCATTTTCTACTTTAAAGTAATTTTCTCATAGAACGGTGTCAAGCAATTCATTTAAAGAGGGGGCATACATTAGGATTATTCATTTGCATTCTTGGTTCTTAGTGCATCCTTGTCATTTCATACGACGTGTTTGTCACTTTGTTGATGACATTGGCTATGATGTCCTTCATAAGCATGATCTATCTTAGCATATTACATTCCTCTTACTAGTCTGATGTGACACACTACATCACCTAAGTTGTGAATAGACTATTCTTTGACTAGTCCTCTCTTGGAGACATTAGACACAATGTTCCCTAAGTTACAAACCTTGCATGAACTTAACAAGACTCATTTGAACATCTTTTACATCTTACATTTTAACATTTATATGGCCAGCTTGCATAACACAACTTGCATGCATGTGGTACCATCTTGTTTGTTCATGAGTTCTAAGTATATGTAGCTTTTCTTGTCTCATGAAGCACAAACCAACATTTTTCTTTGTAGTGACTTATTAAAGTTATCAGGTGGTATAAATTTGATATGGTTGAGTGGGAATCCCATTCCGCAATATGACTTTCCCCATAGCCACCTATGTGGTTTTGAGTACATACCAACCAAGCATATATTTATCACCTTTTGGGCCTTCTCACCTGGTAGACTACCATGAGTTCCATCACCCTAGAGTGAGTATGCATTTTCTTTTTCATACAAATAGCCTAGATCTGATCCACAACTAGCTAGACAAATGATCAAAGCTTGATCTGACTTTTCCTTTTCCTCTTCTTTCTCTCTTTTTCTTTCACAAATGTGTTCCTTTGTTCTTATGTTTAGTTTTCCATGGGATCTTCTTTCTAGGGGCTTGATCATTTTCATTCCATCTTGCTAGCATAAGTGCATTTAGAAACCTCTCGATATGCATGGCTACTTTAGTGTGAGTTTGAAGCAAGTTCATCCTCTCACTAAAGTGGGGGTTAAATGTGCCATAGAAAAATGGATCTTGGAAATTTTCATGGTCTTTTAGGTCTTCCTCTTATGATGGTTGACCTATTTTGTTTTGATTTAATGTTGCAATGTAACTTATCCATTCACATTAGGTCCTTAATATTCAAATTATGACATCTTGTGAAGGTGTTGTGAAGTGTTGTAACATATTTCTACACATTTCTAGACTCATCTTATTATAATTCATCTAAATATCATCTTTTAATCCCTTATCAAGTCCTATTTCAAAGTCTTGTAAAGTCTTGTAACAAGCTTTCATTCTTTTCTAGGTTTGTCACCACTAATTAAACCTTTATATTCTTTACTTTTCCCCTTTATGCACTTACATGTCATAACTAAGTGTGTTTTTTAATACAAACTCAACAAACAACATTAAAATCAACTCAATTCTTGACACCCACTTACAAGCCTAGAGTGGGAGCCATTCGCCATGGGTGGCGAATGAATCCCTCTTGGCTCAAAATTTAGAATAAATTCAAATTTCTCTCAGGTTTTTATTAATTAAGACCTTATGTCGGCCTGTGATGTTGTATTTTTGGGTAATTAGGGCATAAGTGTGTATAAATAAGTGTTTTTTAATCTATTTTAACCCCCATTCATTCAAGTATTCACCTATTCATCTCATTCACTCATTCATCATCAATTATCATTCTTGTATCCAATCCATAAAAGCATCATTCAACCAAGCAACTATCAAGCATCTTGGAATAGCCATTAACATATCTTCATACTTCAATAACAAGCATTTGGTGAGTTTAGGATACTTGCATTTTATTTATTCATCATTCATTTCTTGTTTTCATTTCATTTCTTTATCAAGGTTTTGGTTACTAAAGTGGGATTTGACCAAGGAAAATCCCTATACTCTAACCCTTAACCATTTTCCCCCTCTTTGCATGTGTGTTTGCAGGTATTATAGTTAACATTTTCAAAGAAATAGGTGTTGAAAAGTGGTAAAAAAGTCATGAAAGCCATTCAAGTCAATGAAACCCTATTTCTAGCTTGGAGACAACATTCAACCTATTTTCTATAGACTTGATTTTGCCAACCTGACAAGAAGACAAGTGCAGATCTGGAACAATAGACTTGATCCTTGAATTTTCAAATTTTTGGAGGATTGATTCACCATCAATGGAAAATGATTCCCTATGCTAGGATAGAAAATTTTATTTCATCAAAATTTAGTTCTTGACAATCTGAAACTAGTTTTAGGACAAGTTTCTAAAAGTAGGACTGATTCACCATCAATGGTGAATGAGTCCCATTGGTCATCCACAATGAATTTTATCAAATTTCATAAGCTTCTTACATCATAATTTCATCTCCAAGTGCACTTTGTTCATTCTCATTAAGTTTCAAGTTCATTTGTGCATCACACTTTATTTTCAAACACTAAACTTATTTCATTGGTTTTGCTTTCACAATCAATCAATTTCATCAATTTGTTGCATTTAGATCATTGAATTTAGTCATAATTCCATCATACATACATTATTTTGAGTGAACCACCTATATTTTTGGTGTGGGATCTATCTTTTCCATTAGGTCAAAGACCCTAATTTTGCAAAAGAGACATAGCATCCCTAATCCACATAAATCTATGCTTCAATACCCTCAACCCTTAAACCCTTAAACACTCAATGCTAAACCCTAAACCCTTAAATTCCCTACCCTAAACCCTCAACCCTAATCCATCAACCCTAGACCCTCAACCCTTCAACTATCTACCCTAAACCCTCAACCCTCAACCCTTAATATCTGAACCCTAATCCCTCAACCCTTAAACCCTACACCTTCAACCCTTAATCCCTCAACCCTCAATCCCTAAACCTTCAACTATCAACCCTTAATCCATCAACCCTCAACCCTCAACCCTTAAACCCTAATCCCTCAACCCTAAAACCCTAAAACCCTCAACCCTCAACCTTGTACAATATACATTAAACCCTAAACCCTCAATTCTCAACCATCTACCTTATACATTGGATCCTCAACCATAATACCTCAACCATATACCCTAAAACCTATATACTCAACCCTATACCCTCAACCATAAAACATTAAACCCTAAACATCATCCCTCAACTCTTAAACCATTAAACCCTCAACTCTCTACCCTATACATTAAACCCTCTACCCTATACATTGGAACCTCAACCCTAATCTCTCAACCCTATACCCTCAAAACCTATCTCTCACTCTATCTATCTATATCACCTCTCTCTCCCTCCCTCTCTCCTACCCTCTCTAATTGTTTCTATATACCCTCTCCCTCTTTGAATGCACCTCTCACTCAATCAATCTCTACCACTCTATGTCTCACTCCCTCTCTCTCTTTATCTCTATCTCCCTCCAACTCCCTCTCTCTCCCTATCTCTCAAATCTCTCCCTCCCACACCCCTCTCTCTCTTAGTCTCTCCCTCTCGCACCCTACTTAGGTAACTCTCTCTCTCTCTATCCCTCCCACCCTACCTAAGTAAGTCCCTCTCACTCCACCATGCTCTCTCACACTCCCCCTCTCCCTCTCAAGTCTCTCTCTTTCTCTCACTCCCTATCTCTCACTCTCTCTTTCCCACTCCCTCTCTCTCTCTCGCTCCCTCTCTCTGCCTCTCTATCAACTCTCTCCCTCTCACCCCTCATACACTCAAGTCTCTCCCTCTAGTACCCTAACATAAATCTATTTTCTCTCTCCCCTCTCTCTCTCTCCTCCCTCTCTCTCTCCCTCTCTCTTAGGTTTCTCTCTCCCTCTCTCTCAAGTCTCTCTCTCACACCCCCCTCTCTCTCTCTCCCTCTATCCCTCCCACCATACATATCTAAGTCCCTCTCACTCCAACCCTTTCTATCCCACTCCCTCTCTTGTAGGTCTCTCCCTTCCACCCCTTCTCCCTCTTTCATTTCTCTCTCTCACTACCTCTCCACCTCTCTTCTCCCTCTTTCTCCTCTCTCACACCTCTCCACCTCTCTCCCTCTCTCCTTCCCACCCTATCTGGACAAATCTCTCTCTCTCTCACTCTCTTGAAATTATTCCTTCCTCTAAAGACATACATATAAGGAGACATACATACATAGAGGCATACATATAGGCATACATACATGTGTACATACAATCTTACATACATACAAGCATACATACATACATATAGGAATATATACATGTACTTACATGTACATACATACACTGATACATACATACATATAGGCGTACATACAAGAATGCATAAATACATACAAACATACGGGTATGTGCAAGATCATGGCGGGCCAAAAAGTAGTGATATGATGGGTATGTGTAGGGTATGTGGCTGACAACTTTTTTTATCCGAATTTGATGAAACGAAAAGGGTTTTTAAAGGATATTCTTAGCTTTCCAAATATAAATTATGCTTTACTTTGAATTTAATAAATAATTATTATTCATTTTCTATTTGAATTATAACTAAAGTCCTGATTGATAGGATTATTGAAAAAAATCTATAGCATTCAAATGAAATCACACTTTTTGAATCTGAAACATGTGTCACATTCTATGCTTCACATACTATAGGATTAAAAAATATATATTTGAATTTCATGAAGTTTTGACCAAGTTAAGGTGGTCAGAAATATGAGTTTTTTTATTTTTTAAAAGTTGTAATAAAGAATTCATAATTAATTATTTACTTCGAAAAAAATTACAAAAAAATATGCATCACATTGGGACATAAGTCCTCTAATTATATTTAAAATATTATAAAAATTAATTATCATTTTATGGTGGTTAGGGTGTTCAGACAAACACCTACTTCTTATTTTTTCCCTAAAATTTAAGTACTACTACATTGAAATTTCAAATTTTCACCATATATATATATATATATATATATATATATATATATATATACATTTAAATAAAATTAGTAGTTTAGAAACTACATTCAATTTGCTATAGATTCTATTCTTACATATTTTTGAAATAATATAGATAACTTCTTCAAATTTTGAAGTCAAGTTTCCTAACTCTAATTTTTTTGAATTTTTTGCCACTTAAGGGCCTATTTTTTCCATGATGATCTTGCACATACCTATAAAAATATATATACATACATTCAATAGAATAGAATTTAACATACAACAAGACATAATGCAAGTGTGTCATAACGGACACGTGTTGTGTCTTGCTAGACATGTCTTGGGAACAAATAGAAAAGCATGTCAAAACTAAGAAATAATGTGAGTGAGTTATAACACGCTCGTATTATTTCGTGCTTTGGGAATCCCCAAGCCTTGTGCTTGGTATTTTCTTTGGAATACCAACCCAAAGGTCTGGAGTGCCTTCCCAATGTCCAAAGACATGTTTTTAAAAATTCTACAATATTTCACATAATCATGTTTGTCCTAAGTATCAGGTTTGCATGTGTTTCAAGGTCAAACAAATCAAACACCTGGATAATGTTAGGCTCTCTCTTAGTTATCTAACGATATAATTTTTTTGAAATTTTAATAATATTAAGCCTTTGATATATAATTTATTTTGTTTGTGTGTTTGTTTTTTGTCAAATACTAGTGTTTGGTGTCTTTTCATTATAAATTAACCATTCATCAAAATTTCAAATAAATTACATTTTTAGAAACTAGACTCCATTCTACACAAATTAAAAAATATATATTTTCAATTAGTTTTCAAAATTTATAGGGGTAGACAGCCAAAATTATGCTTTTAGGAAATGTCCACTTTGAAAATTAGTAAGAAATCAAATATACATTAAACAATTATCAAAAAAATTGGGCATAAACTAAATCCTATTAGATAATTTCTCACCCAAACGATTTTAAAAATACTAAAAAAAAGTTAACCTTTTGAGGGAAGCAAAAAAGTTACCATGTTATGTTTTTTTGACAAAAACAACACCAATTTATGTGGCCCCCTCTTTTGAACCCCTTAATCTCTACCATTTTAAAAAAAAAATAGTAGTTTAGAAAGTAGACTCAGAGCACTACGATCCTTTTTTTTTTTTGCATCTCAAAATTTTGAGTGTAACTATCCTCAATTTCACATCCAATGTCAGTATTTCCCGATTTTAGAAAAAAGTCACCACTTATGCCCCCTTTTAATGTAGTACTAAATGATTGATCTTTTCAAATGTTTAATTTGAAAATTTTAATTAAGAACACATTTAGCAAATGACATTTTGTGTAGATGATTTGTGCACACATGCCACAATTGAATGTAGTTCTAAATTATTAATTTTTTGAAATTTTGATTTGAAAACCTATAACATGAAATGTTCATTACACAAAAAACCAAATAAAAGGTTATATAAAAGGAGGTACTTATAATCACAAAACTAAGATATTTATGGATAATATAATACTATAGAGAAGGATTTTCTTTTGTGGTAAGTGACATTTTGCATTTTCTCTTTTGGATAAGGATAACTATGAGTCTTAGCGAAATGACATCCTAACACATCTTAGGTGGCTTGATATTTTTCCTTATTTGTATGGACTCATACCTACACCAGACACACCTAGGAGTTTATCAGCATGGGCTATCATCAGAGATCACATTGTAGGGGTTATTTGTTCTAGTGTTGATCTTGACACTATGTACGTTGTATCAGACTTTGAATGTCCCCACATACTTTGGACATGAATTTGGGAGATGCGTAGAGACCCTCATATTTCTCCATACCCAGAGGATCCTACTGTAGATTATCTCATCCCTCTTGCAGATGCAGATTTCATACCCTTTGATGACAATACTTTAGAGGAGCTTGAGTATATCATAGGTATTGCATTTTCTAATGGTTCAGAGACTGCATTCATGTTCCCACTCTTTAGATTGAGTCTCCATCAACTTTTGTTGTTCTTGATCAACTTGGCATCGCCACATATTTGGACCCTATTAATTTAGTGCAACAAGACATCATACATCTTCCAAGCATAACTACTTGGGATTTGTATCTTGTAGACATATCATTCTTGTTTGTAGAGTCCTGTATTATGGATTTGGAGGATTACTTTAAGGATATTCATCCCCTCTTTATTGGTAGCCACATAACTGCTATTGGCCCACCATCTTCATCACCTTTGCAACTTGCTTTACATCAGTCTTCATAGGATCTTAGATCGACATCATCGCTTTCCAACATGTGGACTCGTGAGTATTTTTTAGATGCACGCATCATCTGGATTTGGATTCTGGGTATCACCCATATTTTTGAATTGGCTTCTCCAATCATGAGTAGATTTGTTTCTTCCTAAGGGGAGAAATGTTGTTTACAGGAAGTGGATCATATTTTATCTTCAATCATTCATCATTGACACAGGGGATACTTCATTATATGGGGGGATTCATCTCCTCATTTACTCTCCTATCAGGGGGACATCTATTGTACTTTTATGAAAGAAGAAATTTGGGGGCCACATTAAGTCTTCCTTCTATATTTTTTTCTTTAGTACAGTCATTACTTTTTCTCTCTTTTGGAGAGGATTTTTTCCCATGAGGTTTTCTCCTTTTCTCTAGTTATGAGAGATTCATTTGTTTGTACATGAGTACCTCATCGAGACTTATATCTAGGACCCATCACACATCCATCATTTAGCTTCCTTTATTAGTTGTTTATTTTCTCCCTAAGTTGGTCTTAACGAGGGTGTTGAAGTAAATATGTTAAATTATCTAATAATTAATTAATCATCAATTAATTATTAGAGACTTTTTTACTTTAGTTCACTTAAGCTAAACTTATGAGTTGATGTTTAATCTTTAGTTTGATTTTTATTATTAGATTGGACTAAATTTAGGACAAGTTGTCTCATTGCATGAGATTAAAACACTTGTCACTATCTTGTTAATCTACATGTAGGGTTTGCTTGTGCATTGCTTATATAAGCATGCACATTCATTTGTAATATTGATCCAAGTAACATGGTTTTATCTAGGTTGTTTGCATCAAT
Source organism: Sequoia sempervirens (assembly GCA_007258455.2). NCBI lineage: Eukaryota > Viridiplantae > Streptophyta > Pinopsida > Cupressales > Cupressaceae > Sequoia > Sequoia sempervirens. The sequence continues at coordinate 409,603,585 of VDFB02271358.1, read as the reverse complement.
ACAATTCTCAGGTTATTGAGCACAATCTCGTTTGTTGATCTTCTCTATTATGATAGGTAATTGCTTGCAGGTGTTTCATGGGAGTTGTGGATTGAATTAGTCAATTCTAACAATTATTGGTGAATCATAGGAAAAATATAGCTAGGATTTATCAAGGTTGTGGTAGAGAATCTACTAATGCAATGTTGACTTCATACTAGATGTTGAGAATATGAATGCACAACAACCCTGATGAAGTTGGCCACACTTCAAAGGATCTTAACCAAAAATAACTCTACCCACTTGAACAAGAAAGTGTTGCAACATGAGCATCAAATGAGAGATTCTATTATGAGATGATAAATAATATACAAGTTTCTTGTATAGATAAACAAGAGTGAGATGTAGCATGTAACATGATGTTGGCATGTGTCATAATCTTATGGCATGTGACAACTAACTAACTACCTAGTAGAATATGAAGTCTAGATAAGACTTCTAGAAGGAATCTAATATCCTAAACATGTGACTAAGGTTCAATGCCCCATTATAACCTATCACCTAGTGAGTGCAACCTAGAAACATAATTAAATGCCTATGTAAACTTATGTAACTATAATCAAATAATTAATTACACCAACACTAGAAATTAAAGTGTGTAGAATAAGAAAAATGTAGAATGTAACAAAATTTGAAGAATAAATTAGGATTTTGACTATGGTGTGAGTGTGAAAATTTTTCTTGTGACTTTTGTAGAAACAAAACTCTAGCTTTTAAGCACGTGTAATAATTTGTAGAACCTCACATTCTTACACATTTTTAAATTGGTACTTCTATAATAATATATTCAACCCAAATATGTGCAGATGATAAAAGAAAAATGTTTGAGAATACTTGGGAGCCTATCTTAATCTTTACCCTATTTTTTTCTTTTTTAATCATACTTGCAATCTAGATCTATTAAAAGTGTGTTGAGTATTAACTTAAGTGCTTAGTTATAGATTAAATACAGAAAGTGAAAGATTCAAGAAAAAGAAATCAAAAGGTTTCCTATAGGTGTGCGATGTGCTCTATCTATGTAAGGGAAAAAGGGTAATGATAGGATTTTACATGTTTAGGGGATGTCATGTGAGATAGTAGATATTTTTATTTTAAAAATTGATGAGGGTGGCATAAGAGAAGTTGTAGGATTAATTAAGAAGGTTCAATCCAAAAAAGAGTGGGTAAACTTATAATGAAGTGAAAATTTAGTTTGTACAATATAAGACTCATAATGTGAAGTGCACCAAAATTTAGTATTGAATCAATATTCTTTTTTCTATCATCTTTAGAAAAAATTGTATACAACACCATTTAAGTATTTTATTTACTTTAATGATTTGGTCTTTATATTTTCTAATTCTCAAAAAATTTAGAGAAAGAACAAGTATTTTAATTATTTGATTTAAATATTTTTAATTTGATTTCCAAATATTTTTTATAAATATAACTATATAATTTTGATTGATCAAAATTAATTTTCATGTTTAAGAAGAACCAATCTTTAAATACATCGTAAAGATAGCATACATTCAAAGATTTCTTTTCAGTAGAATCTTTGAGAAAAATTGTGACTAATAATTGGAACGATATATTTGATAGAAAAAGGTGAGCTACTTTAGACAATTCTTATATTTTTCTATGCAGATTGGAAAGAAGAGGAACGGGCTGGTCTACTTAGGAGCTTGAAGGATACGTTTTTGAAATAATGAACAAACAGGATTAATTGAGTGTTTATCAGGCGCGGGGTTCCTTCGCTTTCCTTTTCCGAAGGAACGTGGAATGAGGGGGCACTATCGCCCACCTGCTCACAAACTATAATTTTGTCCCCACGCTCTTTTTCCAACGCGTAAAATATCTAAGGTTGGCGCAAGTTTAATATTATGGCCAAGTAAACGCTACAAGACAACGAAAACCGGATCACAGATTTTAATATTGATACTGTTTGTCGTGTGAAATAATTTGGACTTGACTAGTTGATAGAAAAGTCGGCACTATTTAGCATTATAATGAAGATGTCTTGGGTCCCTTAAGATGTGAAATGTCGGGTTGGCTTAATAGGTCAAACATAGCAGCAACCACTAGCCTATGGTCACGTGTTACTGTTTCAGTATTGAGTTAGTATTTTATATTTAAATTAACAATTGTATTTTAGTGTATAATGAGTAATGGTTATATTTGTTAAGTTCATCATATTTTTTAATGTATAGATAAAATTAATTGAAAGGATGTTCAGTAAGTGATTTCTATTTGTTCGCCCATGTCTTTGTAGATAGGTGATAGTTTTATATTGTAATTTTTCTAGAAAACACAAATATCACATTTTGATATAGTATTCAATGATTTATTTTTGGAATGTTGAATTTGAAATATTAAATTCTTATTATATCTAAAAAATTAGGTAAAAAATAGTATTTAAACATATAATGAAGAAAGTTTAAGGTCAATTAAGGGCACATTTAACGAATGACATTTTGTGCACAACTCATGTCTCCATAGATAAGTGGTAGCTTTAGATTGTTTCAATTTGGTGCATGCATGCCACCATCAAATGCAATACTAAATTATTGATATTTTAGATTTTGAACTAGAAACCTATCACTTGGAATGCCAAATATTCAAAAACATGAAATAAAAGGTTATATAAAAAAATAGATAGTTACAAATAATATAAGACTATTTAGAAGTAACTTTTTGTAGTAAGTAGTATTTTTTTGTATTTTCTCCTTAAAATATTCTATTCGAAAAGTTGCATAGTGATTTCTCACATTGTTCGAAAAATTAAATATATAATAACATAAAAGAAACCTAAAATCTTCTTATGTGGAGGAAAAGTGACTACTTACAAGTAAAAATATTTGACCTAAAAATTGAGCTCAAATAGTATTATCTTTCAAAAAGTGTTATTAATTACATATATTTATGTTAAGTGGAAAGCTAGTTTGCACATTGTGAAGACTCAAAATCTATAGTGCACCAAAATTTACAATTAGATATTCTCTTCTCTATAGTCTTTGTGAAAAATGGCATACAAAATTATTTATATATTTTATTATCTTCAATGATTTGATCATCATATTACCTAATTCTCAAGATTTTTACAAGTGAAAGTTTGAATATAAGAATAAATATTTTAATTTCATTTGATTTAAATATGTTTAATTTAAATTTAAATAATTATAAATAAATTTATATTTTAATTATATAAAAAAATATATATTTATCTTTGACCACTTTCGATGCCTTATTCTTTTATTTTTATATATATATAATATTCAAATTAAAAAAAAAATCTTTTGACTGTCAAACATTTTGATGTTCAAAACGAACGAGTCTAGATACATTGTAAAGATTGTATGTATTCAAAGATTTCTTTTTAGTACAATCTTCTAGAAAAAATGTGACTTAAGAATTGGTATGATATGTTTGACAAAAGGTGAGATACATTAGACAATTCTTATACTACTTTTCTACGCAGACTGGATAAAAGGGGAACGGGTGGGTCTACTTAGAAGCTTGCAGGATACGTCTTTGAAATAATGAATGGATACGATTAATTGAGTGTTTACCAAGTATATATAGATATTCCAAAGTTGAATGTTAGTTGCACCTGTTAAAGCCAACAAAAATGGCATGTTCCTTTGCTTTCTTTTTGGGAAGGAACGTGGAAGGAGGGGGAAGTTTATTTGTCCACACTTGATTTTTTCCAACGCAAAAAATATCTAAGATTGTGTAATTTTAATATGTCCATGCAAACACTACAAGACAACGAAAACCGGATCACAGATTGGACTTGACTAACTCAGAGAAAACTCAACACTATTTATCATTATAATGAAGATGCTTGAGTCCTATCCTTTTCTTAAGATGTTGGGTTGGATTAATAGTTCAAACATGTTGTTACGTGTTATTGTTTTAATATTTAGTATTTTATATTTAAATTAGCAAATGTATTTTTATTTATTTTTTAGAAAATGTATTATATATTAATAATATAAAAAGAATTTGTAAGAGTAAAAATGTGTTTGGAGTAGGTACATCCCAATTCAAAAATCATGAGAGTACATATCAGATAAGACGGTTGAAAAAAAGTTGTGAAGGGTAGTGTAAAATTTACAAGAGTCTCATTTTTCTTCAAGAGTGAGGAGTACATGTTCTTTCACAATGATATTAAACATTAGGAGTGGAGATCCATTATAATTTTTAGCAATTGTTGCTTGCTGAGATTGAACTTTAGATAGTTGGGTTTGAAGCTTTGAGATGTTACTGTGTTTCTACTTCACTGCTTTAGCAAGAGTTGACTATTGTAAAATAACATTAGAGAATTGTACAATCAGTAGTGATTATATTGTTGTGTTTATTATAATTTTTAAATATATTTAATTCAAAAGATGTCCAATAAGTGATATTTTTTACAAACCCATGCTTCATAGATAGGTGATGAATTCATATTATTTTTTCTTGGCAAACAAAAATACCACATTTTCATGCAATACTATATGACTGATCTTTTGGAATGTTGAACTGAAAATTTTTAACTAGAAATTCCCATTGCACCCAAAACTTAGATAAAAAATAGAACTAAAACATAAAATGAAGCAACACTTAGAGTCAATGGAAATCACATTCAACAAATGACATTTTGTGCAAAACTTATGTCTCCCTAGAAAGGTGGTAGCTTTAGACTATTTTTATTTTGTGCAAACATTCCATTATTGAATGTACCTCTAAATTATTAATATTTTGGAATTTTGAATTTGAAACCTATAACTTGAAATTTCCATTATACGAAAAAACTAAATAAAAGGTTATATAGAAAGAAAAAGCACTTATGATCACAAAACTAATATATTTGCGAATAATATAAGACTATGTAAGAGGATTTTTTTTTGTGAACCCCACAACTCCCAATGATCCTCTACAACTAAAATTCCTATAAAAAATGAGAGATCAAAGAAATTGATTAGTTATGCAATCAACAGAGAAAAGATTGAATTGACATAAGTATCATACAAACATTTGATATTGAGATTAACCTGTAATTGTAATTGAATTGAATGGTATTAGATTATATGGATTGATGATTACAATGAATGTGAATGCTTATAAAAGCATGCAAAACAAAACCTTAGATGAGGATTGCATTAGATTGTGACATGTATCAATTAATTTCATGTAATGAGACAACTTGGCCTATATTTAGCCAAATTAGATAATTAATAAAAAAATACTCCTAAGTTTAGCTTAAGTGAATAAAGTAATAAGGGATTTAAAACTTAATTAATTATCAAGTGATATCCTAATTACTCCAACACTCCCCTTAAGAACAACTTAGGGAGAAGCTAAAAACCTTCATGAAGAATGTAATGATGGATGCATGGATGGGTCCAAAATATAAGTCTTGGTAATGTACCCATCTACAAACAAATGAATCTCTCATAACTAGAGAAAAAGGGAAAAAAAACATAGCAAAAACTCTCCTCCAAAATAGAGAAAATGAAATGACTGCACTAGTGAAAAGAAGGATAGAAAGATGACTCAATGTGACCCCCCAAGGGCTACTTTTGTCACATAAGTATAATAGATGTATCCCCGATAGGAGAGATAATACAAGGATATGAATCCACTCATAAAGAAGTAGCTCCCATGCCAATGATGAATGTATGAAGATAGAATATGATCCATTTCCTACAAACAACATTTCTCCCCTTAAGAAGAAAAAGATCCACTATTCATTGGAGAATCCAATCCAAAATAGTGGGTGAATCAGGAATCCAAATCCAAATGATGTGTACCTTTGAAAAGTGGTCACATGTCCACATATCAAAAAGTGATGATGTTGATTCAGAATCTTGTGAAGATTGATGTAGAATAAGTTGCAAATACGATGAAGATGATGGGTCAACAATGATGATGTGTGATGGGCTAGATTATTGACTAGTTTTCCTTTCACTCTTTTATTCTTTAATCATCTTTTCTACTAAGTTTCAAGACATCTCGAAGACCTTTTTATACCTTTCATACACTTTAAAGAAAACTTAAGTATGTGGAAATGGAAATATGATATGTTGATATATGTATGTGTGAATGCATGAATGTCTATGGCATTTATTATGATTCTATGTTTAAATTATGATTATTAATAGTATGGATGCCTTAGTAATGAAGATAATATCTTGCAACCAAAAAGACTATTAACCCACAACAATAGATTTTTCAACCCACAACATAAGGATTGTGAATGGTTGCAAAGGAGCCAAAAAACCAAGACACGACACTTTTTGAATGGAATGAAGGTGATCATTCATTGATTAGTTATGTGTCACCAAAAAATACTCTTGCTCACTGAATAAGACCACCAAGAAGAAGAGTCTATTCTTAGTGGGATTGATTCATGAAACGACTGTTCTTAGGAACACGCCTTTGTCATAGCAATTAACCATTAGGCATAGAGTTATAAATCAATTTCTTTACTCCTATTTCATAATTATGTTTGCTTTTCTAAGACTAATTCCTCTCCTTATCTTTGAGGGAGAGTGGATGGTTACTTTATAAGCTTGTATTTAGTCCTAGAAGAACAAAACTCCTCACAAGACCTATATAGTGGGACTTGTTGTCAAGGAGTAAATCTAGTTGAGATATTGTTTCTAGTTGTTAGTTGATCAAGTTGATAAGTTAGTTTTTATGTGTTTCTATTTATAGGAATACATGTGTTATTGAATAAGAAATATCCAATAGATTCTTGTTGGATTGTATGTAGTAGTTTAGTATTTATATGCAATAAAAGTAGTTTGTTTGATGTCATTCAATCTACTAATTAAGTATTCAGTGTTTGAAATCTTCTATGGATGAAACAACTCAGGAAAGGGCCACTTGAGGTACTACTAATCCACTTACTTTTTTGTTATTAGATTAAATAATGCATTGCTGGAATTAGTTAAGTAGTTTCCAATTATATGCACATGTTGTAATTCATGAATGCGATTATGTAGTCTTGAATTAATTTTGTAGCTTCATGTTGGTTTCATAATTCATAGGAACTATATAGGTTAAGCTATTACAATTTATTTTTAACAACTAATAGTTGCAGTCTTAGGTTTTAGGTACTCATAGCATAACATAAAAAATTTATTTGCATTTCCCCTATTTTATGAATTAGCAATTCATCTAAATTTCCATCTTTTGTAGTCTTTTGTACCTATGTAATCCTCTCTATTCCATTGATATAGGATGTGCCTGGGATCCATGAACACATATCTTGTTCTAACACATTCTAAATTTTATTCATCCCTAGTTAATAATTAAATGCAACCTCTTATGAAAAATGAATTATTCAATTAGAAATTCACCCTTTGAGTTGTGTGTCTACCTAGTAAATCAAAGTTAAATTAGACATTATAGAGGCTCTACAATGTTCTTTTCAATAAAGAGGAGATGAATTTTCTCAAATTAATCCTACAGATCTACAATATAGTATTCAATTCTTTTATCGGTTTGATAGGATCATAAGCCTAGGGGCTAGCGCATCCCCTAGCTTAAGTATCATCTTACCTCTTCAATGTTTTGATGAAAGAACCCCTTTTTGGCTTATCCATACTTTTGTGCAAGTATGATAATAATTTTATACCCTCACTAAAGTGGGGGCTAAATATAGTATTGTAAATTGTCACCCTTAAAAAATTCACACTATGTTTGGCTCCCACAAAGGCTTGTGCCCAATTAGGCTTATTAATCACCTCTTTTAATTTTTTTTCAATAAATTAAGTGAAATCTAAGGAATTAAATTAACAATTTATTTTACGAATACTTAAAATTAAAAATAGGGCTAGACTAGGGAACCCTTGCCCTTCTCTCCCCTATTTTAGCCCAAAATCTTAGGATTATTTGTTATCCTTAATATGTTTCTAAATTAAAAATAATTTTTCAACTTATCAAAATGGTTAATACTAATAATGTTGAAACTCATATAAATATAAGTATTTCCCTCCATTTGAAAATCTAAGTAATTTTTTGAATATCTCTCAAGACAATTAAAATACAATAAAAGAAATTTCAAGAGAAAAATAAGTAGAATATCTACAACATTTTACTAGCCAATTAATGTTTAAGACACATCAGAAAAATCTATGTTACACATAGTAATATGTTTCACGTTTCATGTTTTTTATTGTTATGAGCACTATAATTTGTAGGATCTACAAGAAATTATCAATTTCTACTTGTATAAGGTGAGCCAATTGAACTCAACCCAATAAGAAACATAATCTAAGTGGTAAGTAATAGAATTATTATCTATGGTTCATTTTTATTCACTTTCCTCTACTTGGTCTAGGGTAAGCACTCTTTATGATTATCATCATAGCCATTTACAGAGGTGGAAAAACGAAAAAATAGGTTTGATCAAGGAAAGACCATATATGGAACAACCCAAGGTTCTTCCCTTGTAATTATTGTAGATTAGAAGTTTTAAGTGGACTAAATGGGATTAAATATTTCAAAATAACAAAACCATAAGAAAATAATTCAAATGCATTCTCTCATCAAATTATGGAAAGATTTATTATTCATAGATTGCTAGACTTAAAAAGCTAATTTTGCAAGGAATAACCTACAAATTGTGATGCTCATACAAATTTTGAATCTCTTAAAAGTAACATTTCTAAGCTAGGGAACCCTCACCCTTATCTATCCATTTCTACATCAAATTTTAATTCCAAGTTTAGTTCTCTTTGCACTCTCCAATCCTACTCTCTATTTCTATATTTATGTTTTATATTTCTCATATTTTGTGACAATTTTCTTTTTAGTATTGCTTAACCTAGTTCACAATATCACACAAACATACACATCATATCAATCCATCCATTCAACTAAAATGGGGACCAAAACCCTTAGAAATTATTCAAGCTCTTTCTTGAGGAGAGTAGATCTCATTTCACCATCTCACAATGGCATGGTTTATTGTGGTTGTAAATAGCTTACATTTGAAAAAAAATGTTGTTGGTTTCCTCACCACTACTATGGCCATTAGTTTTGAGATGATTTCCACTGTCAATTATAATTTGATATTGATGAGGCTATTTTTTCCACATCCCCTATTATAGGGTCCAATCGGATGATTGTATGCTTAACCATTTATGCCTAGTAAATTGATGCAAAAGGGGCATGAATTTGAATCAATTGATCAACATATCCTTTATAAAGCAACCTACTATATATAGTGTGTTACATTTAATTATATCAAATTAGGAAAAATTGGGTTTTCCAAGGACCCAAAACCACAGAGTAATAAAAAAATTACAAAGATTAAGTGTTAAAGTATCCAAAGAAAAAAGGCCATGAAAAAAAAGAGCTAAGAATTCCTAGCAGCCCCCAACCCAAGGCCAACAAAGGCCACCATAAATGCCCAACTAGCCAAATAAACCAAGAACAAAAATAACCCCTAGCTAAAATAAGGAGTTTAGAGCATTAGCACCCTCAGCTTCGAGAATGTGCATGTCCTGGGTACACTTCTTCAAGGCTTGAACCATCTGGGACATAGGAGGCACCTTCCTATTCAAATTAGCTTTCATCCTCTTCAAAGTTCCATTGTCCTCAGTCCTAATTTTGTCCTTTCCAGCTTCCAAATCCATGATCAGAGCTCCCTATTATGTTTTTACCAGTTTCTTAGTCATAACATTGATGATAATGGCATTATGTTTCACCATTCTATGGTTGTGCTCTATGATATTTTTCATGATGTCTTTCATTTTACCTATTTCATCTTCCAGGAACTTAAATTTATCTTCATTATCCTTAGCCTCCATCCTCATTTTATCGTCATTCCTCCTGCCCTCCACTATGTTAAGGGAGCTAACTTTAACCTCTAAATCCTCTAGCTTGCTATTGAGGTCCCTATTTTTGAGGATAAGATTCATAATTTCATGGAAGGCCCACTTCATAATTTTGAAGTAATCAACAACACCATTTCCAGCGATGGCTAGGATATCCCTAGGAAAATCATGGTCTTGCTTGAAATAATGATCTTTAGGATTAAGGTCATTAGGGAATCTAGGTGTTTTTCTCTATCTGTGGTAGGATAGGATGAGAAAGAGTCCTTGTTGGCACTAGGGACCTGAGAATTATTCTTCAGGGTATCCTCAGAGTAAGAAACCAATTTATTAGCATGGGAACCCTTTTGAATGGACTTTTCTTTCAGAACAGAGTTGTTGGGGTTTCTGGCAGTGCTTATTTTCTTGAATGGGGGTTTACACTATAGGGTTTCTTACCATATTTGATAGGGGAAAGGGGATCTTCTTCAACTTGTTCAAATTCGAGCTTATTATTATCCTCCGACTCACTAATTTTTGTGTCATCATCTTCATAGGATGAAGCCAAGACAAGGTTGGATAAGGCCGACATATTTTCAAAATGTTCATAAATAAGCCTAATAAGGCCAATATGCAAAATAGGGTACTTCTTAGGATTCTTCTTATGATCTTCTCGGCTATTACTCACAGAACAATATAGATAGTAAGGAAAAGAAACCCTTACCTTGCAATGGAAGTGGTTGAGAAGGGAAAAGTGGTAGCCGTAGACCCTGGTGAATCTACCATGAGGGTAATGTATTCCATGATGATTTTGAGCACTTTTCTCCATAACAACTTAAACTAATCAACTTCAAAGTAGTTGTTGGAGACTTTTAAAAGCTGAATATTCTCCTTATCTTTCCTAGGGAATCTCATAACTACCTCATTAGAGAACTTTATAATAACAAAGTTATTATAGATCTTTGTCTCATGATATTTGTCATATATACATGATCTAAACATTCTTATTATTTTGGAGTCTAAATAAGTTAACAATACATGTGAATTCTTCCATAAACATAGGAAGAGAACTCATTCCTATCCTAATAAAAACATAAATAGGAAATTGATTATGCAAGCATGATGTAATTATCGTAGTCCTATTTTGAATATTTTTTACTAATTGCAAAGAAAGAAAAAGTAAATTAGAATATGAAAAATAGAGTATAATTGCATGATTATAAACCAAGTTAATATTTCCGATTGGTCCTTTACTACATAGAGATTAGTTTTTCTCTATAGTATTTCCACATCATAAATTATCATAGCTAAAATAAAACACTATCATATTATATAAACAATCATTAATACACACAACCATTAATCAATATACCATATTACATTATCAATGCTTAAAACTTAAGATAAAAAAGAAAGTACGGATAATGTCTAAGAAATGTTTGGAAATTTCTATGAAAATTATCAAACTTTAAATAAAATATCAAGGAAAAATTATAAGCTCATCAAATCCCACTTTTAGTTGGCATTTGGTTTGTTTTTGATAAAGGGTAAAATAGGTTTTATACGGACCCAAAACAGCAAAGTTTACAACAAAAAAGATAGGAAAGAAAATTCCAAGTACAACAACTAGTTGCACCAAAGGTAAAGAACAGAGCCAACAACAACCAACCCAAATAGACCATAAAGGTCAAGCAAAAAGAGACAGCAGAGCAGAAAACAAACAATCAGCCGCAACTAACCCAAAGTCTTAAGGATAGACTCCATCTCCACCTCCAAGTTCTACATGTCCCGATATCCCTTCTTAAAATTTTGAATCATATTCAGAGTAGGGGGAGCCTTCCACTTCAGGTTGGCCCTGGTTGTCTTTGAAATTCCAGCATCCACCTCCTGGCTTTCTTCATTAGTTTCCTCTAGGTCAATCACCAGAGACCCCTGTTGGGCTTTATCTAACTTCTCAGTCATAGCATTAATTATAATGGTATTGTGTCTAGACATTCTATTGTTTTGCTCTATAATAATTTTGATAGTATTTTTCATTTTCACAACCTCTATTTCAACATTTATGTTCTTGTTAGCATGGTACAACGTATCTTTGCTGAGACTATAATCTCTTCATTCCTTCTCATTCTTTTCCATCACCGTAACCTTGCCTCCCAACTCTTCCAGTTTACTTTGAAGGGCCCAAATTTTAATCTTTAGCTCATTAATTTCATTAAAAGTCCATTTCGAAAGTTTGAAATGGGTATCATCATTATTTCTAGCTAAAATCAACACATCCATAGAGGGGTCTCTACCCATATTGAGACAAGTATTATCATGGTCTGGAGTAATAGGCGAGCCAACTCTAGCAGTTCTATCCAATAACGGGTCAGCACTAGGCTCAGAATTGTTGGCACCAGACGCCTTAGAATTAGGGGAATCTTTAGAGTAGGAGAAACGGTTCTTAGCTTGGGGATTCTTATTAGAAAGACTGGTCTTGAGGGAGGGGCTTCCTAGCTCAAACACAACACGAGCTTCGATAGAAAAAGGGTTAGGGTTTTTCTTACCAATAAGGACAGCAGGTGGGCTAAGGACAGTTCTAGCTAGACTAACATTGGGCAAAAACTTTGAGCAACTAAGTTCAGTGTCATCATCCTCAGAATCAGGGGGGGCTTCCAGATTAGTAGGGACAAGAATTATTTGGAAATGCTCAACAATTAATCTGATTAGTCCAGTATGCAAAATGGGGAATCTTCTAGGGTTTTTCTTATGATCATCTAAACTTTTCCTCATAGAACAAAGAAGATAGTAGGGGAACAAAACCCTTACCTTGTAGCAAAAGTGGTTGAGTAGGGAAAAATGATAACCATAAACCCTAGTAAAGTGACCATTGTAGTACCCCTCCTTTTACTAGTTGGATTTATTATCTTTCTATGCGGTTGTTTGCTACTTGTGACGATGATGATATTGTTTGAGTTGGATAGTTAGACATTTGATGATGTTGTATTCCATTAGTAGACTGTTGGTGATTATGTTTATGCACTTGAGGAATTGATTATTTCATTTGACATTGTGGTTGGTTAGATGTTAGTTCATTTTCATAATTATGATATGATGCAGTGATTTAATTAGATATGTTATGAGATGATTGCTAGTTAGAAATGTTGATCTATTGGTTATATTATAATTGTTAGAATAGGTGTGATGAAGGACAATATGGCATCACTCGTTCGCGAGTGCCCTGCTATGTTATGATTCCTTCTCACAATGTAGCACTTTGATTTAATGTTTTGATTTTATATATATGTATGCACATGTACACAACTTCGTTTGTATGCAGGATTTGCAGGTACAAGTCTCGATTCCACCTGCTTCGGCAGGACAGGGCGAGCACCAAATAACCCAACGGTTAAATGTTGAAACAAAGGTGACGATGAAGTCCTCCCATCCCATGATGTCAGATTGTCTCGTTTTGATTGGTATTGTTCATGTTTGTACCTATCGTCATTTGTGGGTTGTGTCTTGTATTTTATCGTTTTTTGATTAATGTTGGTACTTTTTATGTTGTGGTGTATTCAATTTAAATAATGGAAATAATTAATTGTTTTAATGTTAGATTTAAATTATATTTGAATATGTAAATGATTTAATTATTTTTGAAAATCATATATTACAATTAAATGGTAATTATATATTAAATGTGTTTTAATTATTTTAATCAATTATCTGATGGAGGATAATTATTAAAATAATTTATTTAAATTAAATAAGTAATGTGTTGTGCAAGAAAAGTTGCAAAAAATAGAAATTAAAACAATAAAACAAATAAAAGATTGAAAGGATTGTTTGAACCAATGAGAATACAGTTCTGAGTAAAAAGCTGGCTTTTAAAGAATGATTTTCTATTTTTTTTATTTTGAGAGTTTTTGAGAAGAGAGGGATATTATCTTTTATTTAATTAAGAATTTTGGGGAAGTTTTCACAGAGAGGGGATGAGGGATTGAGAAGTTGCACAAGTTATTAGGTATTTTTGGAATCTGAAGAGAATATGGATTTTGACCTTTTGCTAATTTGAAGGGAGTTCTAGAAAGGGTTTTGAAAATCTATTACTAGTGATTTTGGAGTCTTCTGAACAAAGGATCGGGTCTGAGATTTGAGCATGGTGACTCAAGGAGATTCGAAGCAGGAAGGAGGAGCTCTTTGTAAAGGCCATCAAGAACCAGCTTCTTCAGATTCTCAAGAAGCGCAGGACTCCGGGTTTCTGTCTCTACCTTTGATTTTCTGAATCTGCAAAATAAATAAATAAAAATAAATAAATAAATAAATATGATTTGAATGAATTTGTGTAGCAAATAAGCGAAAAGAATCTCTCTATGATTTAGATTTAAATGATTTGTCTGAAGATTAGAAAATGAATGAACAAATAGGTTTTCATTTGAAAAAAAAAATCATGCTGAGATTAGAAATCTTGTTTTGTAAGCAAACTGGAAAGAAACTCTGTCGAATTCCGCCCAATTTCTCTCTCTTATTTTTATTGAGGAAACGGTCAATCCTTGTATTTGAATAAATATGAAATTTTATTTTAATAATTATCTTTATTATGTATTTTAATTATATGATGATTCTGTATTTTATAAAGAAATTTGAATTATCTGTATTTATGTAATTTTATATATATATATATATATTTATATAATCATGGAAATATATATATATATATAGATATACATATATATATATATATATATATATATATATATATATATATATATATATATATATATATATATATATATATATATGAATTTATCATATATATATATATATATATATATATTTTGTTTGAAAGTGTTTTTGTATTCCCATGGTACCGGAGGGCGTGTCGCGCCAGCGCTGCCGGTCACGTTAAAAAGTTTACCAGGCGCACTGCAGTTTATAGGGGGTCGTGCTACCCGATTCCTGCAGTCTAAAAAAAAAAAGTGTTTTTGTATTATAGAAAACGAAACTGTAAAATTTCAAATTCCGTTCGGGCGAATAAATTTCATTGTTGTTTTTCGTGCTGTCAAAAGAAAATATAAACATAAAATAAAAGTTCTTTTTTTTTAAAATAAAATAAAATAAAATTAAACATTGAAATCAAATTGCATTGTGTTTAAAAGAAAAAAGTTATTTTTTTATAGGTATTAGGGAGGGGACGGCTGGGCCATACCCCGCCCCTGAGGGTGGCCCGCGGCAGCTATAGCAGTCCTACGGACTGTTGTACAGTAGCCGTAAGGCCGTTGTACAGCAGCCGTCGGACTGCTGTATGCAGTCCGCCGGCGACTGTTATTTATAAAAAAAATATATATATTTTATTTTTTAATAATATATATATATATAAATATATATATATTGATATTTATATATATATATATATATTTAAATATATTTATTGTATTTAATATTATTTTAATATATTTATATATATATATATAATATTGTAATTGTAATGTATTTTATTAAAAGGGAAATTATAATCTTTTTTATTTAATATTATTTATTTTTAAGAGTAATTATGACTATGTAACCTTAATGTTAATTAATTATTATTTTTTAATAATGTAATTTTATATTTGATTTAAATGATCAATTTTGTTAGTAAATAAATAATTGAGCATTGGTTAATCATTGTTTTGATTAAACAAATATGTTAAACAAAATTTAGCCTGTAGTTGTAATTGGGTAGGGAAATTGGGTTACTCGCAATTAAATAATTAAAATATCCTTGTAATTATTGGAGTGTTGATTTATTATAATCATAGTTGCATCATAGTGTAAGTGTTCCAATAACGTAAGTAAGGTCATTCTTAGATATAATGTTTGGGTGACATTTTATTAAATATTTGTGTAATTTAGGTAGGTAAGTTGTAAGCTATTTAGTTCTAGTGGTTAGGTTTGTTCATTATGGAATTGTTTGAATAAGAAACTTAAATCACCAGTTAGTATTTTGTAAACAAGCAATTGAGAGAAAATTGGAAAATTATATATAATTTGATGAAAGATTATTTAGGACATTTATAAGTTTGTTTTTTTAAGAATATGAACCTATATGTGCAATGGTACTTTTGGATATCAATAAAACATGTAGAAGTGTGGAGTAGATCTTGTGGTCAAGTTGAAGAGTTATGTGAAACGTGAAATTAGTGCCTCTATTGAATTGTTGGATTGATTTCTTTATTGAGTGGACTAATTTTTGTATTAAGTTTGTGCATTGGTTGATTGTTCTGTTGTGTTAAGCATTGATCTTGTTTAAGTTTGTTTTGAGCCAAATTGTAAGATCGTTGTGTAATGTATTGTTGGGTAACCTAGGAGGAGAAATAGAGGTCTCCCTTGGATACCACTCGAAAGTGTATCAAGTTAATTGTGAAGATTTCTTTGGGATATTGCCACTCACTACCTTATGTTTGTTGACTCATTCTTGATATCTTGTTACTATTGTTAGTTCTTTGTTGAGGAAAACCTAGTGTAAGCCTTTTTAGAGTCTTCCAGAGGCTTGTTTTATTATTGGTGAATGTTCATCATTTTATGTGCTCTTGACATGGCAAGATATTAGTATCATTAATTTGAAAGGGTTGTATGAAACTTGGTGAGACTTTGATTATGTGTTTATAGCGAGATGGGTAATGCCTCGCATGGTTTGGCCTTGAGATTATTTGTTGTCTATAGTGGTACAACCCTTGCCTAGGTTGGATTTATGTTAGGGGTCATAGGGAGAGTGGCTCTTTGTGGGCGCCGGCGTCTCAGGATGAGGAAGGGCTTAGGATAACCCACGAAAGAGTAGTTAAACAAGCGATAACCTAAGCAATAGAATTTAGGGGGTTGGGTAGTTTAAAAAATGCAAGATAATAAAACATTGGATTCCTCGGCTATACACTAGGGCTACCATAGACTACTAATAGACTGAGAAGGCCATGGTCGGCAAAGTCGTAGTCTCATCTTCATGAGAGATTATTGGCTCCGCATTAGCTACCCTATGGTGCCGGCGCCTCAGTTAGGAGGAAGGGCCAGGAGATCCATAGATGGGTGCCGATGCCTCAGTTGGAGGAAGGGCCAGGAGAATCCCATGAGAGCTATGCGATGACACTCTCCACTTGACACCCTTGTGCTTGGTTGTAGTTACTTTTGGATATTGTATATTTATGTCGTTTCTGATTTTAGGGCTAGGGGATCCATAGATGGGTGCCGGCGCCTCAGTTGGAGGAAGTGCCAGGGGATCCCATGAGAGCTATGCGATGACCCTTCCCACTTAACACCTGTTGCCTATTTTCTTGTTGCCTCTGGAATTATGTATTGAAGCGTTGTTTCATATTTATATGGAATTGTATTCTGGTTATTGTTTTAGCTTTATTCAGAAGTGTTTTCTGGATATTATATCTTTATGATGCTTTTGATTCTAGGGAATGTGTTTCATGATTGTTAATTGGTGGTACTTCATGTGATTGTGATGAGTTTCTTAGTTTAACTTGTTATGTGATCGTTGATGGTTGCTCATTGTATGCCTTGAGTTGAACTTGTTTTGTATCATGTTGTTGTTGAGTCGGTTTGTCATTCATGGTCGGGTTCACTTCCTCGTCACCTCTGAGCACGGGGGGTGAGTTACTTGTAATTCACATGGTTGGGTGGAACGTGCTCCGCACTCATTGGGTTCCCCATCAGCGTCTCATCTTCTCAGCATTCCGCAGTGGAGTTGTACCAATGATCAGTTGTACTTCATGTTCATTATTCTTGTATCTTTTCCCATGTTGGGAAATTCAATGTAATTCATGTATCAAAGAAAATTGTAATGTATATTGAAACAATGATGTAATAGTTAGGTTTAATTTGGATCTTGTTAAAAGATTTATCATGGATGTAATTATGCGATGTTTATCATACTCGCATCATGGCTATCGGATGTATCATTGTATATGGTTATTATAAATTAAATGGTTATGTTATATTCTTTGTCCTTATTCTGTTTAGTGGTTGCAATGTAACCTCGCGTGCCCCAGAGAACCAAGTGTATTAATGCTATGTGTTATGCTATGTGGTTATGGTTTCATGTTATTGCATGTTTACTTTTATTATTTTAAAAAAAAAATCATTCACATTATGTGTGTTCTCTGGGGTTTGCACGACAGGCGTTACAACCATCCATAGTTATGTACTCCATTATAACTTGAAGGAACTTTCTCCAAAGGGCTTTTATGGAGTCGGCTTCAAAGTAGCTGTTAGCCACTTTCACCAAATTCAGTCGTTCTTTTTCTTTTTTCGGAAATCTGATAACAACATCATCAGAGAAGACCCTGTCCCTAAAAAAATTATTTCCATCAGTCGACAAACCCGTCACCTTAGCTATCAGATTTTCATTGAGGTCAACTTTCCCACCGAAAAGAGTAAGATCCCCATTACTCCAATTTTTTGCAAAAAGATCCATAGCCTCCTGATTGGAACCATGGAGCTTCTCCAGGAAAGGAAGTAACCCCCCACTTTTAACTTTATTCCAAGCATTAAATTTTTTTGTGTGCATCTCATAACTGTTCGGCTTTATTCTTTTCCTATCTCCACCCATCTTGGCTAACACAATGGGGCAGGCCGAGATGAAATATTTACTAGAACTAGTCCTGCCAAATCTGAGAACCCACAAAGTGTGCAAAGCTTCCTTGTAGACTAAGCTACTAAGCTCGGTCCCATACAATCTAATGATTTTGATGTGATAACTCCAACATGTCATCATTAAAAGGATGACCTACCTCCTATCCATGTGATTTATCATAATTCAATAAAGTGTGGAAATTAGCACTTAGATCGCTAATATTTAGCCAAGTGCTCAAATCATTAACCCTAACCTCTTCATTAGCAAAAAATTCCACAACAGCATTGGCTTCTCTATAAGCATGTGAGATTTTAATTTTTTCAAACTTAGCAAGAGTCAATATGGCATCATCAATCCATGATTTTATTGTCCATGAGGAGGGAGCCATGCCACGGAGGAAATCAATAATATTTTGGGAATCACTTTCCAGCCAGAGATTTTTAAAGTTAAGACTTTGGGCTAAATTTATCATATGAAAAGCTCCAGTTGCCTCTGCCAAATGATTAGATTGGGAACCAAGAGGAGTGCCCATAGCACGAAGGAAATTTTAAAAGGATTCCCTTATGACTCTGGCACAACCTACCGCCCTTGGATTACCTTTAGTTGTACCATCAAATTTAGCTTTGACCCAGCCATTAGGTAGAAAAGACTAGTGAACACCCTCTCTATCCTTCTTGGCTTTCCTAGGGGTGCAAGGCAAGTCAAGGCTAATATTGCATTCCTTAGCAACTATAAGGTCATAAGATGAGTGAACCACTTTCTCAGAATTGCAAACCTTATGGGAAATGATATTGACATTTTCTTTCAAGAATCTAAGAATTTTATCAAAAACAATATCCACTAGAGATTCTTTATCTCTATAAATTCTATTTTTGTGTTCTTTCCAAAGATCCCAAGCAACATGAGGGAAAGAGAAATCCCATAAAAGCCTGAGAACATAATTATGAGTTGGGGGTTTCCATTGAAGGAAAAGGTATTCAATAGAAGAGGGAAAAACCCAAGAAAGATGCCAAAAACTAATAATTTTTTCCCAAATAGAGGCAGCAAAAGAGCAATGAAGGAACAAATGATGCATAGACTCGGCCTCCATCTTACAAAGAAAGCATCTATTAGTTATTTGAAAGCCACATTTGCAAAGGTCGTCAATCGTAAGCACCTTATTTTGAAGAAGGATCCAGAAAAAAAATGTTGATTTTAGGGACCAAATGTTTGAACCAAGCCTTCGACTAGAAGGGAGCAGAGTTCAAGGAGGAGGTAATTTTGGCAAAGGTACATGAAATTGAATAGTTGCCTGAGGGTTCATCAATCCAAACAAGATGATCTTCTAGATAAACCAAACTAAGTCTAACTGCCATCAAAGAAGACTGAATAGGAGCAAGAGCCTGACTAATACCATATAGATCCACCCATTTTCCATTCACTCTGTAGTCTTTAACAAAAGAACTGAAATGAGCCTTGCAATCCTCAGCCCATCCATTGAAGGAATCAATTTTTATAAGGGGCTCCTTGAAGATCCATCTATCCTCCTAGAATTTAGTTTGGTTTCCACTTCTAATTTGCTAACCAGTTCCAGAGTCCACTATATTTTTTCCATTGAGCAAATTATTCTAGCAAGTTGATCCTCTAGGAAGAAGATGGGAATCCTTTAGAATAATAAGAGAGCAGTTGTTTTATAAATATTTTCTTGCTAAGATATCTGTCCATTCTCCTGAAGATGAAAACCTTCTCCATATTTGTTTTGCTAGAAATATTTTGTTAACCGTTCTAATTCTTCTAAGACCTAATCCTCCAGCCTTTTTTGGTCTACAAACCAGATCCCATCCAATTAAAGGTAGTATTTTCCTTTCTTCAACACCCGACCATAGAAATATTTTTTGAATTTTTTCTATAGCATCTACAAATTTAGTAGGAATCTTGAAGAGGCTCAGGGCATAGATAGGAAAATTCTGAAGTGGGGCTTTGAGAAGTTGAAGCTTGCCCACTTGACTTAGCAAAGCTCCTTTCCACCCAGCAAGCTTCTTGCTAAATCTCTCAACCAAAGAAATCCAAAAATATTAAGAAGGTTTAAGGCTTAAGGGAAAACCAAGATAGGTGGCATGCAATGATTCCAACCTACAGCCAAGGATTCTAGCAATTTTGGTCTATCTATGAACCGAGGTATTGAAGAAGAACAAATAACTATTTTGATTATTACTTAGCTATCCTGAAGCTCTCCCATATTTATCAAGTAGATTTTTCAAAGTTTTACCTTTTGAGAACGGGGCTTTACCCATGAGCATAGTATCATCAACAAATTGTTGATGAGAACAAACCAGGTTACTAGAGGAAGGGTTGAGACCAAGAAGAGATCTATAGTCAATCAGCTTTTTCAGATTTTTGCCAAGACTTTTAGCCATGATTGTGAATAGAATAGGGGAAATAGGATCACCCTATCTTAGACATCTGGTACTTTGGAAGAATGAAGTAGGGGATCCATTAACCATAACTAAAATAGAAGCAGTAGACACAAGTTGTTCCACCATTTGTAGAACCCTGTTGCAGAATCCAAAATCCTTTAAAATTTTAAATAAGAAAATCCAGTCAACTTTGTCATAGGCTTTTTAAATATCAAGCTTTAACAAAAATCCTTTAGTCTTAGTTTCCACTAATGAGTGGATATTCTCATGCATAGTTACAATAGAGTCAAGGATTTTTCTACTAGAAATGAAGCCATTTTGTTGAGGGGAAATCAAAGAGGGCAAAAGAATTAAAAGTCTTGTAGTCAAAACCTTGGAAATGATTTTATAGATCAAATTAGAAAGGATTATGGGTCTAAAAGCCTCAAAGTTTATTGCTCCAGGATTCTTGGGAATAAGAACCAAGAAGGTGGCATTCAATTCTTTTAGGAGACTTCTGGAACCAAAATTTTTTTTAACAACATTCACCACATCAACTCCAACTATCTCCCAGAACCATTGGAAGAAAAAAAAAGGGAAGCAGTTTGGACCTAGGGCTTTACTCCCATCAAAGGAGAAAATAGCCTACTTGACTTCCTCATTGGTAGGGATAGAAAACAACATAGAGTTATTTTCCTTGTTGATAACTTTCGGTATAGCCTCAACTAACTAATCTTGATCATTTTGATTAATTTCATCACTCTCAGAAAGAAGTTTCTTGAAGAAAGAAACATCATGCTTTCTAATATCCTCCTCCTCCTCATATCTGATAGCATTCATTTCAATTTGAGATATTCTATTGATTGCTCTATGTTTTGAAGCCAAAAGATGAAAGTACCTAGTATTTTTATCACCTGCAAATAACCATCGAGCTCTAGATCTTTTCCTTCAAAACTCCTCCTCCTTTCCAATGATGTCATGCATCTTGATGAGTAGCTCATTGTCTCTTTCCTTTGTATCATTCAAATATCCCTCCTATATTTTATATTGAATCTCCCCTACATCCATCTGGAGGTCCGATTTGATCCTAAAGATGTTCCCAAAGGACTCCTTTCTCCATTTTTTCAAATTACATTTCACTTCCCTTAGTTTTCTAGCTATTCTAAACATAACAGTACCAGAAACACTTATATTCCACCATTTCCTAATTTCCTCTTTAAGAGCAGGATGAGAGAGCCACATTTTTTCAAATCTGAAAGGGATATTTTTCTTCTTTTCTATAGGCTCCACAACAAAGCAAATAGGGAAATGATCAGGACCAATCCTAGAGAGATCTTTTAGAGAACAATAATAATAAAAAAACCAATGATATTTGGTGTGTTATGCTTATGAAAATTTGAGTTTTAAGATGTAATTAAATAATAATAACTTGAGAAAATGTGATATTCCCTATGATTATGAGATCCTCCTATGAAAAATTTAGATAAAGATCTTTTAATTTATTAGATAGTAAGGTCAATGGTAGTTACATTATAATATTAAATGGATTATGAGACATTTCATAAGCATATTTTGAGGAGATTATGGAAACAAAGAGGGTGTGCTTTTTTTCTAGAATGAGATATGATTAATGATAAATTATGAAAAGTGTAAGAAATCTATTATTTTTCATGAATTTGATTCTCCACATTTTGGAATGTTCCAATTTGTGACCCAATTTGTGTGCCACATTTATGAGTTATTGAGTCTTCTATAAATTGGTTATTGGGAGTTGCAACTTATTGTATTGTAATATATGTAATATGTGAGTTATAATGTTATTGAAATTAGTCTAGAAATGAATACTAATTATACTCCTATTAAACCCTTGACTACAAGTATTCTTTCACATGTTCTTGTTGATAACTAATACATTGGTCTTCTTTGGAGCATTTTTTTTCTTACTTCAAATTTTCCTATATATAAATAATTATTTAATCTTATACATTGTTTATATTTGTATATATACACTTCAACATTTTCGATAATCATTTATATTATTTTCAAAAAAAATGTACTATACTCATATCTAATTAAGTTTAGAAAGTTTATTCTAGTAGATTTTCTTCCTTTCAAGTGATATCAAATTCTAATAACCTATGGTTCTAGTTGTTTTTTTGTTTATTTTATTGAACTAATTCAAATTTTATTATGTAGAATAGAAATTTGGGATCTTAATACAAAAAATAATAATGACAAGAACATCAAAGAGAGTTGAGGAAGATAATTTTTGTAGCATAAATCATGAGCCATGAATATAAGAATGGAAGAATTGCTAGTATTAAAATATATATGTGAAGAGATAGATAGATTTTTTCAAACATTCTAATGCAATTATAGCTACACAATGTGATGTAATGGAATAAAAAGATAAATAACTTGTCAAATTCTTCCTAGAAGATTCTATTCTAATACATTTTTATGAGGTTCTTTTTGGTAATAAATGTGGGTAAAATCTATCAAGTAAAGTTCATGCCACTAATAAGATCTATTTTTATGAAAAGAAACTCTATTCTTTGAGAATAAAACAAGGTAAAAAAACTAGAAACCATGTAAATAAATTTAATATGTTTGAAACACAATTGAAATCAATGGGTGCTAAAATAGATGGAGATGATTTAATATTAGAATTTTGTGTTGTTAACTAATTCCTCGACTACTTGATGACCATTAGGAGCACTTAAATAACATCATAGGTTGATGATGTTGTTGGCATATTTTCTTATAAATCTAGTAGGAAATCTTATATTATTAATAAGGAGGCCCTACATGTTCATGATAGATGAGAGGAGAGATGCAATAAGGATGGGAAATAGCAAGACAAGTCTAGATCTAAATATAACAAGAGATGCAAGTCTCCTATAAATTCCAAATTGATATGTTATGTTTATGAGAAGCCTAGCTACTTTTTACAAAAATGTAAACAATAGAAAATACAATGAAGAACAATAATTCTAATTCTAAACGTAAAAAAAGGAAGATGGTATTGATTTTACTACATTTTTGGAAACACATGCAAGTTATGACCCATGTTTGATAGAATTGGGTGGATGTTGATAGATTATTTGGCATTTTGAATGTTTAATCAATATATTTACTCTTTGATGATGATAATTATGTTTCCCAATATAATAGGCACCAATCTATATTGGTGAAGGATTAAATATCCATTATTAAAAAAAACTTCATCCACTATAGAAGTGGGAATACATTATGTTTAGTTTAGGGTATACATGTTCATGATTTATTAGCCGATAGGCTATTATAGGTGAGAATTCAACCGGAAAAGTCTCACTATCTGATGCCGGCTGAGACTATTCTGGTTGGATTCTCACCTGAGACATGCCATCCGCATTTTTTCCCTGAAAAGGTGAGATATGACAGCAGGATTAATATTTTTACACGCAAGTTTTTCCCATTAAATATTTCCTGTTTGGAAGTCACTGTGTTCGCCCTCACCAAATTCCCGTATTTATTGTCTCCGCATCAACAGGCATGGCCATTCCTCCTGCTTTGGTGTCACCAGGTATGGCTGGGAGCCGTTCGCGCCGTTCTACACCACTCCCCTGGTCTGCATGTGTTTCCTAGCATTTATGAAGTCACCAAAGCTTTGTGAGTTAATAAATGCAACCTGCTTTAAGATGGATTCAAAGTTTACTATTTTTGTGCAGTGAACAAGCAGTTAGGAAGGTGAATGCAGAATCAAATTCTCTGCAATTCCTGGCTGTGTATTCTGAGGTATGGCAACTTGTCACAACCTGTAATGCTTAGAATTAGGATGTAGTAGAGGTGTAAATAATCTCTGAATCTATTGTCAACCTACCTCAATCACAGTGTTCGAGCATGGTAGGAAATTTTCTCTTACTCCTGCCTCGCTATTCTCAGATCTTACTTTAACTACTTCAATGGAATGATCTCCGCATCTTTCTTGAACTGAAACTATCATCTTTTTTTAATTGATTTTTTACATTTTCTTCTATCAAGCAGTTCTATACCTATGCACCCCAGCCTGAGTTGTGTGTCCTTACTGCATTGTGTCTCTGCTTCCCTTTTAACAGGAGCTAGAATTTGATAAAAATTTACTTTATGAAGTGAGATCTGATAACGTATGTTGTGTATTGTATTGGTATATTATGAGTTAATAAGTTTATATTATGAATTTTGATAAAGTTTGTATTACTAGATGAAAGAAAGTTTTTGCATTGTGGATTTGCATTTTACTTTACAGATCAGAGATATTGGAAACCAACTCAATACAATCCTTATAGTCAACTTGGGATATGGGCATTGTTTTTTCCCTAACTTCTGGTGAGGTTATCATCTCTTTGAGTCCTTTTCTGTAGTTGTAAATAGAAAAATGCACTACACCAAGAGTAGTAATTCACATTATTTTAACGATTCATTGCCAAAATGTACAGATTCCCAGGAAGGACCGTACAAAACCACTACACCACTTCTAGGTGAAAAGGGCCATATTCTACAGTAGATACAGAGTGTGGGATACAAATCAGTCTTGAATGATTGAAAGAGAAATACAAAATATCTACCTTTATCTATGTCATATATACAAGTTTTATTACAAGTACCATATTTACTTCCCCATCAGATCATTCATTCAAATACACTTAGATTCCTTGTCACTAACAGTGTTCCTTACACAAACATGATCTACCACCCCAATTTGCATATTTATGCAGACAAATGAACAAATCGCAGTTACACTACTTTTAATATTTGTTAGAATAAACAATACGTTCTCCCAATTTCTCTACTTACCATGAAGAAAATTAGAAACTTTAGTTACCGTTTTGTATATTGCTAGTGTTCGGTGAGATAAACTCTAAGTTTGTTTTTGCTGAATAACTAGTTGCTACTACAATTGAAATACATTAGAAAGTAGTTATGCTTTTTCTATTATTTTTTGTGTGCATTTGCTATTTTCTGTAGCAGTTATTTTCTACTCTGCTTTTGTGTTTTTATGTCTCTGCCTTTACCAGCATTAATCACGCAAACACCTACCCAAATTTCCACCATGGTCAGTTTTGCAGGTCTAAGCTATAAATTTGTAGCCAATATCGTTCTTATTCTTTTCCAAGAAGCCTACATTGTCCCAAAAAAACCAAAGGTGGCCAGCATGACCAACTTTCTCCTTTTGAGTTTTCCCCCATTTTGGCTTAATAACCTTTTTATTTTTGCTCCTAATTGCATGTTGTTTCTTTTATTTTGTTTGCCTATCTCACTATATGCTATTGTTCAAGGGCATAATTCAATCATAGTTTTGAGTTTTCCCCCATTTTGGCTTAATAGCCTTTTTATTTTTGCTCCTAATTGTGTGTTGTTTCTTTTATTTTGTTTTCCTGTCTCACTGTATGCTATTGTTCAAGGGCGCCATTCAATCATAGCTATGTTTCTTTCAAAGGTTGGTAGCTTTTGTTTTGCTCCCAAAGCTTAGATTTTGTAAATTTTGTTCAAAAGGTGATTTTGCTTAGCTATGTATATTGTATTTATTGTATTTATTATATATTGTATTTATTGTGTTTAGTCAACCCTCTGTATTCTGGTGCATCACCTTGAGCTAGCCTAACACCTTGCGTATGAAATGGTTGTTTGGGAGGTAGGTATGTTTAGATATTTAGTAGGGAACTGAATGGATACCAAACCTTCTTGTACTCAGATTAATGGTAACCATAATCTACAGTGTCGTGTTATGGTGGAATTAGCCAAATGAAGCTCTTCATTCACTGCCTTGGTGTCTTCTCTGTACAAAGATTTCGTGTGTCTGCTATGTCAGGGAGATACGTAGGAAAGTCAATGTTATTTCAGACTACCCATCTGCTGAAGCGCCTCCTTCAATAACCTATCATTGTGCTGATTTCAAGGACAAATGCAGTCCTTATAAGATGTAACAAGGAGTGGATTTCACTATTGAATTTATGGAAACCCATGACGTGATGAGAATATTCCTTATAATAATTATTTTCAATGTAATTGCTCTGCAAACAAATAGCGAGGGCAACATTTAGGAATAGGTGTAGGTGAATGGTGGGATTGTGCGGGAGCCATTAATTCTTGATGACTAACAACGAACTGTATTTACCTTGCCTGCCATTTGAAAAACTTGTTCCACATTTATTTTATCAATCCTATATCCAAGATCTTGTTGTAGGTTATTAATTTTGAATATCTAGCCATACCATTAATGGGAAGCTAACCACGATAAGGTGGTCTAACATTAGCGAAAAATAAAATAAAATAAATATAGTACCCCATTGCTATGAGGAGGTGAGTTAGGGTGTGCTGATGGAGTATCTGATTCAATCAGACCTAAAATCAACATTAATGCATATCTGCATTGTGCGATGTTCACCTCTATCGCTGCCTTTATCCTCTGCAATGAGTATTACATTTAGACAATTGCAATCATACGTTTGCTTATTCGTAGATGTTGAAATAGATATCTTCACCCTCCCCATATTCATGCAGTAGATAGTGAATGTGCGATGAGATCTCACAGAATTTATTAGTGAAGTGTAAGTTTGTTTTTTTTACCTTCATTTATTTAATAGAAAAAATAGAAGATTTATAGTGTAATTTTTTCAATTGATTAAATAAGTTTATTTGTTATCGGATGAAATTAAGTTTTCTTTTTTTTATCAAATGAAGTTAAGTAATTTTTTCTCTGTGGAACGTGGAAATCAGCTTGCATTATCAAATAACATAATAATAATGTCATAGACATTGTAAATATTATTATGGACAATTGAAAATAAATAGAACTTCTTATTATAAAATAGTAGAAATGGCAGTTGGATGGTTATTATAAAACAATATGATTTATAGTTATAACATTATTTTGGAGAGTAATTTTATATTATAGTATTATATTGAAGTGATATAATATTTGCAAAATAAAATGAAAGTGATAATAAAATTACTATTGTAGTAGGATTTAATATTATTTTTAGTATAAAGAGGTTATTTTGAGAGTAAATGTTAATATTATTATTCATGGGTTAGTTATTTGATGTTAGTAAGGTAAAATTGAGATTAAAAATTGAAATTTATAAAAAGGGTTAATTTGGGAGTTAATGTTAATATTATCTTTAATTGGTTAATTATTTCATATTATTATTTTTATTTAGATAGAAGTAATTTTATTAAGGTAAATTGAGATTAAAAAAAATAATAAAAATAAAAATGTTGTTAAAAGTGAATATATTCCCGTGAAAATGGTAATCATTAAATGGTTTAAATTGTTGTCTAATATTACATAATATTGATTAGATGGTCTAAACTCGGGTTAAACATTATCATCAGTATAAGCTTAATGATTTAGTTATAATGTTTAGATGAGATAATTAATAATATTACCAATGATTAAATTGGCACCTTTAAAGAGTATATGATGGTCATTTTTAAAGAGTTATGTGTTGGGATAATATTATATATGAGAATGATAATATTATTTATGTTTAAATTGAGGTAAATAAAAAATAATAATAATAATGTAGGGTGAAAATGTGAATACTCAAGGGGTTTCACCCCATGTATAAAAATATAAAATAAAATAAAATGTAAAATATTGGTATTAAGGAATATTTGAATTTTGAGTAAAATAATCATATTATTGTAGAAAGAATTAATAATAATTATACTGGTAAGATTTGTAAATTATAACTACAAAAAGGGTTGTATTGTAATCGGATACAATTAATGGTACACATTATATTTAGTCATATTTACATTTTTAATTATTATATATTATTAAAAATAAAATTTATGTAAATTTTTGTCACAATTATATACATTTGTATCATTATATGCTTTGGTGTAATTTTGACAAATATATATGATACAAAATGTTACTTTTGTGTAATAATCCTAACATAAAATTTACATTAACAAATGTTTTCTTTCATGATAAATCCATTAAAGAGTATCAAAACTCTAGAATTTTAACAAAATTGATTCCAAAAGAATACAAAAAAGATATTTTTTTATTCAGGTGCCACACAATTCTAATGCAAATGATGTGAACATAATAAGGAATGTATTTCCTTTTATATATAACACCTAACCTATATTTTGACAAAATGTAATTAAGAACCTTGATATGTAGAAGCACATTATTAGAAGGTACAATAAATTGTTTATAATCTCGAGACAGGTATTGAGATTGTCATTATTTAAATCTTCACAATTACACTCATTGATAACTTATACTTCACACAGTCTTCACACAAATATAAATGAAATAATATGAAATTTCACTTTTATATAGCAAACTTAACATTCTTTTATTACAAAACAACATAGTAATAACTTTAATAAAGAAGATAAAACAAAAAACTAAAATTATTTATTTATTTAAGGAAAAAAATAAAAACTATCTTTAATATTAATAATATATATGTAGTCTTTATTTTAAGTAACTTCAATTCATAGAACTTAATATAACAATTTCAACTTATTTTAAAAAAAATAAAAAATAAAAAATTATTTAAAAACAAATATATTTTTAAAATATTTAACAATGCAAAAATTATAATTAGCGACTGCCAAAACAAATATAGAGCTCTCATTATTGAGGCCCTCTTAATATCATCATATTACATCATACTATTTGTGTTTATATTGGATTTCCCTATGTTAACGTAGCTTCTAATATATAATAACCTAATTGACTAAACTATACAACATGGCTCTAAAATTAATCGGATTGCATTCTCAAAGATATCAAATTCTATTAATAAATTAGAAATACATAGCTTCACTTCATAAAACTTAATATAAAAATTCCAAATTATTTTTAAAAATTCCAAAAAATAAATTATTATTTAAAAACAAATACATTTTTTAAATATTAATAAGTGCTAACATTATAATTAGACACTGTCAAAACAAATATAACGCTGTCATTATTGAGGCCCTCATGATAGCGTCATGTTACATCATACTATTTGTCTTTATATTGGATGTCCCCGTATTATTAATAATAATAAAGTTCTACTTATTTATTTTTATTCTATTATATATATAATAAAAGACTGTTAAATAAATCTTGTATAGTTTCCCTGTTTACTGGTTTGGATGAAATCAATATTTTTTATTGGATTAACTCAGCAAGGTAATAAGAAAATTGTAGTAATATTTTTTAATTTTTCTTTATTTTATTAGTCCATAGATTATATATAGTGTTACATTTGACCTAGGAATAAGTTTCACACCTATGGCTCATATAGTTCAAATATACATCCTCTAATAATTATAGTTAAATTTATCTTGGTCCGGGAAAATTCATTGCTAACAATTTACCAGAAGAAAATTCACCACCATCAATTCACCGCCATGGAAAATTCATCAACAAAAAACTTACTGCCAAGTACAATTTACTGCCAACAATTCACCAATGTTTTTAAATATATATTACACAAGCTTTATGAATTGTGAATGATGAATTTTACTTGGCAATGATATTCATCTTGGCGGTGAGGTTTTTGTCAATGAATTTTCCATGGTGGTGAATTTTTCCTTTAGTGAATTGCTGCCTTGAATTTCGTGGATGCCAAATTTACCCATATGGAAAAGATAACAATATGTTTCAAGAGGAAATCAATTTATTTCTCATTCACACTATATATCTATTTTTCCCTCCATAAATTGATATTCATTATATTACTTTTTTTCTCCTTCACCACAATGATAAAATTAATTCCAAATACTTCATCCAGTTATATTATCATTTAGATTTTCTCAACTAAAAGTGAATTGGGAAAAAGGGTCTATAGAGACATATAACCAACACATCTTTCCAAATTTCCATTTTATTTACACATTACTATTTATTTAATATAGTCTATATATATTAATGCTTAATAGGCATACATCTTGAAATATGAACATAATAATCTCTATCCAACTTTATGTATTTGAAAATTTAAATTTTGATTGCATTTTCCACATTATATGACTTATATTATAAAAAAAATCATTTTAGACTTATTGGAATATTTTATACACATCATTATGTCCTTTATTTTTCAAATTAATTTTGACAAATAATGGTTATAATTTGATGGCTTAAGGTAAATAGTATTATGGGAAATAGTGTAGTTGGTTATAAATATTTGTTTGATGCTCACTTGGTAGGTGCCTTACAAATTTTAACCAAAGGGACCTCCTTTAATATTTTCTATTGTGAAGATTGAATTCCTTTCCCTGCATAGAGTACTTTCCCTTATTGTTTTTTCCCTGATGAAGTCCCTCCATAGGAGTGATTGACATATATCAAGAGATTGGTTCATGGGTTTTTGTCGAATGTTTACTTGATGGACTATTATATTCCTAAGTAGTATACTGTGATTCATGGTGTTTAGATATGTGTGGAAAAATTAGGTAAATGAATGATGTTGATAAAATTTGGAAATGTTGAATTATTGGGTAGACAATTCTTCTCCCATTAATTACATCACTTTATATCCTCTATATTTCTTTTCATTGCAATGCATAATTTTATAGACCTTAAACTAACACACTTTTCATGTTACAAAGATTAGGGTTACATGTTCTTGAATAAATGTGCTTTCTAAAAAAAAGTAGTGGGTGGAATTTAATAATAGTTATATATATATATATATTGGATTTAATTGTCCCGCTTCCTTATAGTTAAAAGGAAAATAACATCATGAATATAATTGGAATTTTAATCTATATTTATATTTTTTGAACTTGATTATGCATATAAGCGAATTTGTATGTTTATTTATTGGTCTATGCTATTTTTTAAAAATTGTAGTTTAATTTTAAATCTATTCCTTAGATAGAATAATTTTTTATTTTTTTTTTAAAATGCCATTTTTTATTTGTTGATCTAAGTACAAATATATGACTAATTCAACTAATAAAAGATCTCCCTTCATCAATTCCAAGCATGCTCGTAAAGATAATCATTATTTCATTTTATAAGCATTCCTCAGTGAAGATTTTGTTTCTATTATGGTTGTCATTTTCCCACCCCATTTCCAAATGTCCTTTTACAAATCACACACATGCAACTT
Source organism: Sequoia sempervirens (assembly GCA_007258455.2). Classification (NCBI taxonomy): domain Eukaryota; kingdom Viridiplantae; phylum Streptophyta; class Pinopsida; order Cupressales; family Cupressaceae; genus Sequoia; species Sequoia sempervirens. Next base: position 409,571,694 of record VDFB02271358.1, on the reverse strand, counting down.
TTATTATTATAAAATAATCAAAGTTGTTCCTATTAAAAAACTCCCCAGGTGATGGCAAACTTGCACCCACCAGCAAACATTATCACGATATCTAGCAGCTTGTCTGAGGGAGACATTACAGGATCAAAAGCTAATGTTGCTCCTCCCTCACCTTCAGACTCTTCTTCTGTTATTTGGGCTGGCGTCTACCAGAGCAACGTTGCAGTCCTTGCAAAGAACATTGTGAGAGGTTGTGAAGAGACTATTGAAGATGCTAAAAAGACATGCAAAGAAACCTTCCAAGTGGAAAACCATGACATCGAGATGGTGCAACAGGCAGTCCAAAAGTTCAATACAACTTATTTTGTTTTGGATGTGTATTGCGACTTCCTTCGAGCAATGAAATATGATGCATTGTATGGAATGGGAAATGATACTAGGATTAAGGAAGATTTTCTAAAAATCCTAGCAAACATAAAGTAGATTGTAAATAGCTTGCTTAAGATAGCTACTTGTTTTTTGTGGTGTTGGGGACAATTATTTTTCTTTTTGACAAAACATGATGACAGCAACTTATGATTTTTTGTGAAGATGGGGAGCATGCCTTCTCTCTTGATATAGAATGTATACAATGCCTACTAATCATCCAACCCCTTCTTTTTCCTAGCACAACAAGTAGTAAAACCTTATATCTGGTGTTGGAAAATCTATTGTGTAGTGGGAAGAATGTACAACTCCTTCCCCACCACTCTACTACTTTTTCCTTTGGTCCTTTCCATTGTACATATGCATCAACCAATATGGCAATTGACTCGATGTTTCTACGTTTTACTTTTTTGTCTTCTTGACTTCATGTATCTTGAATCTATTCTAATTGAACTATACACATGTATCTTTGAGCTATTGCAATCAAAACTATACATATTTCATGTATGCAACTGACTAAAAATTAGTATAGCTAATAGTAAATTGCATAGAGAGTATCTATTTTTCCTTTCCTCGCTCCACATAATGAGGTAGATGTTCATAAAAAATGTGCATAACTAAATTTTTCCTAGTCGTGTTGCTACTTGCACCCATTTCAATTTAGTTGCTTGGCTCTTCTTTGGACTACTCGACTTTATCTACCAATAAGTTGCTATAGTTTGATGGAAGGGTTGTTCTATTGACTTCTTCACACAAGTGCCTTACATCCAATACATTTGTGTATGATTCTCTCCTTGCCTTGCACCATGGCAAGATTGTTGACTCCAGATGCAATTAGATTGATGCATGGAGGAAATGTCACTTTGGAACCTCATGTCCAAGTCATAGCTATCTCAAGTTTTGGCTTTGAATATACACACAACAATCGATATAGGTTGGAAATCTCTGATGGTGTGCACAAGCAGAAAGCATCATTACCAACTAAGTATAACTCCTACATAGAATCCAATGTGCTTGTACCTGGCTCCATCGTGCAATTGAAAAGATACAGTTGTCCTCAAACAGCTAGCACACGGTATGTTTATGAACTAACTTCTATATGGCACAAGAATAAGTGAGACCTACTCTCCTCTTAGATTTTGTTACTTATACTTTATCTCGCTTTGAATATTTAGGTGGATTGTTATTGTCGACCTTGAAATTGTGCACACAACACATGCTATTGTTGAGGAGCCAGTTTTCCTATGCACAGAAGATCTTGAACAACTTGGGCGCTCAACAGGAGAACCCTCTGGCATGGCCACATCTTTAAAAAACCCTTGCATTCCTGAAAGACTAGCTCCTCGACGTCTACTATTTGGGGTCAATCCAATCCTACCAAAGGAGGCACCATTAACAATAACACCTATCAAAAACTTGAATCTGTTTCAACCAAGGTGGACTATTAAAGGTCACTGTGAAGTCTGAAATACGTAGCTACACCACACAGAAAGGAAGTGGCCATATCTTCACCTTTGATATCATAGATTGTGAAGGAACTGAGACATGTGTGACATGCTTCAATGAAGCAGCTCACACCCATTGTGATAAAATTATCACAGGAGCTACATACACATTGTCTGGAGGCACGGTTCGACCTGCTAATAGAGTCTATAACAAGCTTAATAGCGGGTTGGAAATTTCTCTTATGCCTGACTCAAGGGTTTCCCTCTGTGAAGATGATGATTCCATCCCTAAAGAGCACTACTCTTTCACACCCCTCAATGCATTGGTAAGCAAAAGCAACGGTTCAAATGTTGATGCAATTGGAATTGTCACTTGTGTACATCCATGCACCACAATCAGGAGAAGAGATGGGACAGAGGTCGCAAGACAGACTTTAACAATTCTTGACATGTCCAACACAAATATAAATGTTACTTTATGGGGCTCGTTAGCCGAAAAGGAGGGTGCATAGTTGCACGAGAAATACCTCATGTGTGAATCACCAATTCTCGCTATCTGAAATGGGCATGTGTCTGAATTCAATGGAAAGGTGATCAACACCTCATCCACTACAAAACTATCGATAGACCCTCAAATAGAAGAGTCAGAACAAATTAAAACATGGTTCAAAGAAAATGACACTACCATTCAGGCTTTGTCTACTAGCTCCTTTCACATGCCCCCACCTACTAGAAGACTGACGATCAATGCCATTCATGAAGAGACTCGAAATATAGTGCAACCTCTACAATGCATGTTGGTGACAACAACACGATTCATAAAAAACTAACTCATTTTGCTATCCAGCATGCCCTACCCGCTCAAGTAACAAGCCTTGTAAGAAAAGACTATCACAGACAAATGATGGAAAGTGGTTTTGTGCAAAATGTAATGCAATAATTGATACCTGTGACTATAGGTATATACTTCAAGTCAAGTTGCAGGACCACACAAATATAATATGGGCAATTGCATTCGATGAAGGGGTGACACAACTCATGGGCATGCCTACAGACAAACTATATAGCCTACAATTTGATCAAGCTACTAATAGAAATGTGGAGGAGGTGATTAGGAGTGTCTTGAACAAGCATTATGTATTCACACTGCGTTGTAACCTTGAAATGTACAATGCAGAGCAATGCTTAAAAGCAACCATTGCCAAGGTCGAACAACTAGATTACATTGAAGAGAATAGCTTTTTGCTCAAAAAAATCTAGGAAATCTGCAATGTAAGGGCTTCTCCCCCCATTGAGCCCGTTGTTGTACCAGAGCTGGTTGTGGAACTCATAGGATCGCCCTAGCCATACTACATAGCCTAATATAGTTGCCATGCTCTCTTTACAAGTGTAGTATGACTATGGATGGTATGCATGGCAAAAAAAACTCATCTTGTAAAGAACTATGGCAATATCTTTTTTTTCTAAAAAACTATCATCTTAATGCCTTTAGATGGATAGAAATATGTAAAATATTGTTTTTCTTGATTTACAATAAATGCACATGTTTGTTTAGAAGCTTACATATGCACCTTTGTCTTCTACCTCCAAATTGTGTTCCTTCTCATATTGCAACATACATTCGTCAACCAATGAGGATATCTTTACATTTTCATCTACATTTTGGCTATGTAAGCATTTTGGTTTCATCTGGTTTTGCTATGCTCTTATTCCTTATCTACCCTGACATGTCCAGACCCACATATGGTAGACTCCTCAATAGGGAACAATGCAAGTGACCCATATAAAAAGGAGGTAAGAAGACAACAAAACCGAGAAAGAAATCAAGCTTACTATGCTCGCCATAGATAAGAGATAGCTACTCGAAGGCGACTAAAAATATTGCATGAAAGTCAAAATAGCCCCCAACTAACAGAAGCCTGAAGACTACAAGATTGTGAGAAAATTCAAGCTTACTATGATCATCATAGAGAGGAAATAAATGCAGAAAAGCACAATAGATCTTTACAGAAACAAACATGCCTATATCAACATGGAACAACATGCAACAACAATGATAACTTCATGATGGCGATGAAATTTTTTTGTCAAAGAATAGATGCACTATCCTACCGAAAAACATGCATTGTATGCAAGGAATGTTACCCAGGCATGCACATCCATTCATCAGGTGCTAATGCAACTTGTAAAAGATGTTTTGCTGAGAGAGGCATCCATTGGTTCTCTGCACTCAACAACATGGACCCAGGAGAGCAACCGTTTGTTTTGAAAATACTCACCCAAGTGGAGGAAATGCTTATTGCCAGAGTCAGCCCAGTACTACAAGTAACCCACACTATTGGAGGCCAGTATAGATATAGTGGCCACACGATTAGCTTCCCACAAGATATCACTGACATTTCAAAAGTGCTTCCACGAAGAATACAAGAGTTGGGCGTTCTCATAGTTCAAATATTGCATACAGAAGGTCATTATTATGATTGTTATGTCAGTAGAAGTCATATCAAAGATGCATTGCAATACAAAGTCAAATATGACCCATACTATCATGATGATGCAATAATTTTTGAGCACTTAGAGAAATTTCCTAAAGCAAGAACAAACATATCGAATATGCTACATACCGTTGAAACCAATGAAGACATGGTGGTTCCAAATAATGAAATTGACTCTGATGGGGATGATATTGAATGCAGCACAATAAACACATCATCATTTATGGCTAGACTTCCAAACAGATGCCGTGAGTTAGAAATTATTAAGAAAACATTAGACCTTGACGACAACACAAACAACATTATAGACTAGCCTGAAATAAACTCATCACCAATAAATGAATACAATACTGAGGGGTTGCTTGATATGGCATTTCCAACACTCTTTCCAACTAGAGTTGCACTACAAATGCAACCACGAATTAGGGAAGTACACATGCATGAGTATGCACTCCACTTAATGAGATTTCATGACCATAGATTTGGAAGTCATCCAAGGTTCTGATATTTCATGCTTAATCTTATGATGTTACATCGTAGCCAAGGGATTGCTGTAGTTTTCATTAAAAAAAATGCTGAAGAAAACATGCCAACCACTATTGAGGACCTTCGAGCACACTTGAAAAACTTACCTGACACACAATTAGCTCAAGAGCTCATCCACTTTGGCTCTTCAATGTGGGGCACAAGACCATATTGGAACAAATGTCATGCTGAACTAACAAATATGATCAACCAAATAGGGTCTCCCACTCTATTCTTCACATTAAGTGCACCTGACACAAAGTGGCTAGACCTACAATGTTTGATCTCAGATGGTGTGCCGGTAGGAATGCAAACAAATAAACAGTGCTTAGAAAATGTAGTCAACAACCCCCACACCACATCATTATACTTGCATCAACGATTCACAATGTTTCGTGAAGAGGTAATTGAGAAACTCCTTAATGCAAAAGATTACTGGTACAGGTATGAGTGGCAGCATCGTGGCACTGCACATGTACATGGATTCCTTTGGCTCTATGACACACCAAACATGGATAAACTTGATTGGGATGATAGTGTAGTAGTTCAACAAGCTAGGAAATTCTTTGACAGGTATGTCAGTGCTTGGAATCCCCGTGCTGCATCAGCAAGAAACAACTTGATTTTTTGATCTTTCCAAGACGATCCTTGCTTACTAGGCACAACAAAAATATTTGCTATAGACCCCTCTTATGACTATGAAGAGATCATAAATCATGTCCAGAGGCACACAAAATGCAGAGAGGGGACATGCTTGCGAAAGAAAGGGAAAAAACTAGAATGTCGATACAAAGCTCCATGGAAAGAGAAAATTATATCTACCCTATCACGTGACACCTGTGGGACAAAACAATATGAACCTGCATGAAATGATGATAGGCTAAACATACACAATCCAAAAATGATTTCAATATGGAGAGCCAACATAGATTGTCAGCCTGTCATCTCGCGGGCAGTTGTTCTAAAATACATTGCCAAATATGCATCAAAAGCAGAGAGAGCATCTGAGACTTGTACTAACATGCTAGCAAGAATATCTGCAACCCAAAAACTAGATATCATGGTAGAGTGTGATATTGGAGCACAAGAAACATGCCATATGCTTCAGAAATTGCCGCTTAATGTTTGTAATCGGCCTTTTACATCTTTGAATGTTGGACGCAAAATGTTCCATCGAATAACAAGAGGACCACATGAAAGCCATCTACAACCTAGCTACCTTCATTCGTACATTAATCGACCTCTAGAATTGGAGACAACAATGCTACTTGAATCTGCACGATCTTTCTCATACTCTGCGAGTCGCAAGGGATGCAAGTGGAAAGAAAGAAAGGTCAAAGCGATTGTCAATGTTTTCCCAAAGTTCTACACCATCCCAGATGAGGACTCGGACTAGTTTGAAACATTTTGTTGGAGTGAGCTCCTATTGTACAAGCACTTCTAAAGCTTGGAAATCGACACAGGGATAACTAAGGATACAATACTTGCAAATTGGAAGCAAATGAATGCATCCAAATATGATGTATGGCATGTCCCACACACCGCCTTGTCAGACAAAAACATCGACAATGCAGAATCAGATAACAAAATTGACATGGACAAAAGGGACATACTAGAAATGAATGAATGGGAATTATTTTCACAAATGGGCCCCTCAAACAACATCAGCCTAAATGAGCTTGACCTACTTGGCAGGGGTGAGTTTTATAGCAGCTATAGATGGGAACAACTTGCAGTGCCCCAGGAGCTTCATGAAATTGCCACACAATTTATAAACATGGAAAAAGCATGTAGCCATGAAAGGCATGCTCCAAGTAAGTATGATGTCCCAGACTATACATTATCTTCCAAACAAAAACTAGCACTCACACATATTATCAACCATAGCAAACATCACTCAAATAAACCATTGCACATGATTATTCAAGGGATTGTAGGTACAGGGAAATCATACTTGATTGCTCACATAAGAAAAGCACTTGATAGTTACAATCTACACCAGCAAAGCTAGCTACTCACATTGGCTCCTATAGGGGTTGCTGCATTTAATATACATGCATCGACTATACATTCAATGCTTCGAATTCCTGTCAAAGAAATGCACCCACTGCAAGGACAATCATTAATAACATTTCAGGAAGAGATGAAACACATAAGATATATGTTGATTGATGAGATGAGCTTCATAGGACCAAAGTTGCTACTAAAGATAGATGCAAGACTATGTGAGGCCTTCTCGCATCGACAACATCTTTATTTCGATGGGGTGTCAATAATCCTAATAGGTGACCTTGCATAGCTCCCGCCTGTACTAGACAAGCCTATTTACACATCACACTCAAATGCAAAAACACTATGGGACCAGTTCACGACCGTTGTCACCTTAGACACAGTGTTTTTTCAACAAGGTGAGACTCTAGAACAAAGACAATTCCACCAACTGTTGCAAAACATACGTAATGAAAAAGCATCACAAGAGGATTGGGAACTTTTAAAAACACACACAGATAAGCATCTCACCTCTAGCGAAAAAGAAATGTTCGACAATTCAATGCACTTGTTTGCTACCAATGATTTAGTTAGACTTCACAATAGAAGAATGTTGAAATTGTTAAACCGTCCAATTGCAATAAGTGTTGCAACTACCACCAGGGCTGAAGCAGATAATGCAACTACTGATGAACAACTTGAAAAGAAGGTATTGCTTTACAGAGGGCAACGCATCCTACTGACAACCAACATATGGACACAAGCAGGCCTTGTAAATGGAGCTCTAGGTGAAGTTGTTGAGATAGTTTACAGCCTTGGTTCCAGACCACTAAATGTTCTACTTTATGTTGTGGCAAGGATCGATAATTATAGTGGGCCAGCATGGAATGAAAAAGACCCCAAAAGTATACCGATAATACCTGTATCATTGGGCAGCCGTAGGAAAATTATGCTCACAATGGCATGGGCTATTACCATACACAAATCCCAAGGCCTAACACTATCCAAAGCAACTATTGACATTGGAAATGTAGAACGACAAGGACTAACATTTACAGCTATATCCAGAGTGAAATCGTTGAACAACCTTCGTATTCAGCCAATGTTCTCCTTTGAGAGATTCTCAAAAATGCATAACCACCCATACACAATTATGAGAAAAGAAGTGGAAGCCCGATTACAACAACTATCTCTAAAAAGTCAAGGTACACAACTCTTTTCCCTTTCTCCCTCATGTCGCTCCTGCTTATTCTTATATCAGCAATTTCTCTTTTAGAAATTAAACATGCCCTCAACATGTTCATGTCCTTTGGGTAATTTTCTTATTTTATAGGAAAAAAAAAATAGTTCCCATTAATAGTTTTATAATAAATTGAACATGGAGCAATCATTGTACATGTCAACAAATAATGTTTCCACCTAACCATTCCATTTTTTTTGCTTTGCAGGCCTTGAAGCCAAATGGCATATATCATAGCCCCTCACCATCAAACACCAACAATTGTACTATATTTTGTTCAAAAAAAATGTTCTAATGCAAAATTGTTCACCAATATTTTGACTTTTCATAGCACACATTTTTTATATCATGAACTACCAACAAATGTACTTGGTCCAGTTGAGCTATAATGTTCCGACACTTCAACCATTTAAGATAATATATTATATTGTTCATCCACTTGGCATATTCTACTCTACTTGCATCCCGCCACCCATTCACATTCGCTACGAGTAATTACTCTTGCAAAAAACCAAATTGCACTTTCCCCATGCATTCTCCCCCCTCTCTACCCTTCGAATACACTACCATAGTATACCCTCCTATTGGCGTAACCATTGTGCCTTGCTAAGGTGCAAGCGCTAGTTGTTATAAACAAGTGAGCAATCTTCAACAAATATAAATAGTTAAATAATCAAAGCATCATGGTATGCATTCTATGCCTTTCCACTGCATATGAAATAATGAATGAAAATAGCATTGGGGATTATAATATTTTTTCCATATATAGGTACATGTCCAAGGTGTTTTAGTACTTATTTAATATTTTTATGTAGCTAGTTTATCTTAGCCTAGTGACAAATATCATGATAAATTTTAAATTGGGTATATTTAAATATTTTTAAAGTAATAATATATTTTAATTTGCTTAAAACGTTATTCAACTTATCCCTACTTTCAGGAGAGACTACCGACTCTTTTCAATTGGTCTTTCACCCTCCTTGGTCTTTTGATAAACCCATGTTTTACCCTTTGATGACAAATTTCTCCTTTAGGATGCTTCACCAAGGTAATTTTCATTATTAATGATTATCCATGTTTAAATTTATCATCTATCTAATATGAACTAAAGGATCCTCTTCCATAAATGTGGTTATATTTCTTTTTTATGCTACTTTTCTTGGTTTTGGAAACATTAAAATTTTTGTTGCAATAGTTTCTAGATTAGATTGCATGAGAGTTTTTGCATCAATAATTTGGATCACACTATGTGATCCATCATCAGGATGAAAGAGCTTGAGGAGAAAAAATGATGATGGATCACAGAGTTTGATCCAAAATATTGATGGAAAAAACTCATGCAATATAATCCAAAAACCACTACAACAACAATTGATATGGCTTGTGGAAGGGTATGTGCAGGATCATCATGGAAAAAATAGGCCCTTAAGTGGCAAAAAAATCAAAAAAATTAGAGTTAGGAAACTTGACGTAAAAATTTGAATAAACTATCTATATTATTTCAAACATATTTAAGAATAGAATCTATAGAAAATTGAAGTAGTTTCTAAATTACTAGGTTTATTTTTATTTGTTTTAAATATATTTGGTGAAAATTTGAAATTTCAATACAGTAGTACTTAAATTTTAGGGAAAAACTAACAAGTAGGTGTTTGTCTAACCACCCTAACCACAATAAAATGATAATATTTTTTATAATATTTTATACATAAGTAGAGGACTCATGTTTGGATGTGATGCATATTTTTTTGTAATTTTTTCCAAGTAAATAATTAATTATGAATTTTTTATTGAAATTTTTTAAAATATTAAAACTTCGTATGTTTGACCACCTTAACTTGGTCAAAATTTGTGAAATTCATTTTTTATTTTTTTAATCCTATATTATGTAAAACATAGAATGTGATGCATATTTTTTATTCCAAAAATGTGATACTATTTGAAAGCTATAAATGTTTTTCAATAATCCTATCAATCAGAACTTTAGACATAATTTAAATAGAAAATGAATAATAATTATTTATTAAATTCAAAGTAAAGCATAATTTATATTGGTGGAAATTTTAAATATCCTTTAAAAAACCTTTTCATTTCATAAATTTTGGGTTAAAAAAAGTTGTCAATCACATACCCTACAAACACCCATCATATCACCACTTTTTGGCCCATCATAATCCTGCGCATACCCAAAAACTTGATATCATTAACATAAAAATTATTTGTTCCCTTATCCATACTTAAAGGATTTTCCATTGAAAGTTATTTTCTCATCCGTTATATATATTTTTATCCATATTTATTATCCATCTATAATGTGTATCTCCTACTCCTTTATATTTATGGTAATATTTTATCTCATCCTAGCATGTGTATTTAAGTGTCACAAATTCCTCTTTAACTCTTTTTCATATTAGTAATTATGTATATAAATGAAATGATTAACCCTAGGAAGTATATATAATAGAAGAACAATTGGTAATATTAATTATTGAATCCTCTAGAATCATGAGATGTGATCCTCAACCTTATCATGAATCAATTAAAATATTGCACAAAACTCAATCAATAAATTACTTATCATAAATAGGTTTAACTATGGGTTCAAGCTCTAGTGCTTAATCTTGTCTCTCTTCTTTTCTATTTCTACGATGTTTTTATTTTGTTATGGGTTAAGGTCCTTCCCTACTTTTTAAATAAAAAATGAACACCTAGAACTAAGATCATCATACAGTATAGTAGAATAATTGACCTCTAATTCCATAATGTGTGATGAGCTCCAAAACAACGAATCCATATTTTCTTTATAAACCATTAGTTTTTTTCTTCTAAGTAGCCATCTATGTAGAATAAATTTCTTTTCATCCCATTTCTTCATGCTTAATAGTTATGTGTATCATGATCTAGTATAGATATTTTGAACTATAGGAAATATATCTGTTTGTAAAATGTGATAATTTGATTCCACTTTAATAATGGTGTCAAATTAGTTTCAAACCTATCTTATATAACCATTATTAAAGCATCAAATCCAAACAAATAAACATGCAACTTATATACAAATTATTCTATAACCTTTTAGCCACTTGACCTCTATCATTAATTACATGTATGTATCTACATCCATACTATGAACCTTGACAAAGTAACTAAATTATTTAAATTTAATTTACAATATCTATCTCAACATATTGTTATATAAATTAGAAGCTTCATATTTCATTATGTAAAAGTGTACAAATTTTCTCAAAATCACTCTAATAGGGAAATTATCTTTATACATAACAATAAGCATGTCATAATAATCACTATTAATAGTATAATTTATGGAAAATAGTACACCATTCCTCATATGCTTACGAAATATATAGTCAAAAGTTAAATAGTATAATTCATAAATTGATTTTTCTACAAAATGCACTCATATGTAGAATTATATAGAATATTGAACACAAGGAAGCATGGGTGGATCTGTATCCATCAACATATCATGAATATCACATATTTTCTTAGATTTTATAGTTTGGTTATGATCCTACATTATGGGGACCACAATACTCTACAAGAACTGACATGCTATTTGAGTTGAACCATGCATTAATTTAGCACAACCATAAATTAATCAAACCAACACAAACTTTCTAATAAAATTCTCAATTATGCAATATAATGCATTGAATACCATTATATTGCAATTGAAAGTTTGAATGATTTAAGAATAATCTCATGCATTATATATTCTTAGACATCATATCAATTATACCATCTTATTTCACATAATATTCCCTTGTATTATGATAGAATACTTATATGCATATACAAATACAATCATCTAGTAGAATGGATTCACATAACTCTACACAACCACTAGCATAAATAGTTATATGTATTTGTGTAACATATTACAACAAAGTGGTCAACTCTCAAGGACTATACTACACTAGGAATTATTTACAAGCTTTATGAGATTCCCAAATTCTCAAGCATTATAAACTGCAAATTATTTATACTTATATATATTATTCTCTTTTATATGACTCAACATCACTAGATTGGATGCACCCAATGCATGGTCACATCATAGCCTCATTATCATGCTAAATAATTGGCACCATGCATGTTTAACTATTAGGATCAATATGCACTACAATAAAACCAACACTATATGTGTTCAACACTTCACATCATGACAAACATTTTTATAGCCTATTATATGTGCATGAAAATTGTTAGATTACTTTCATATAAATGTCTTATACATAATAGATATAAAAAAAGTACTATACATAGTAGATATTGTAGAGATAATATAATCAAATATGTCATATGTGTTTGGTTGTCTTATTCTAGTCAAAGGGATTATCCTAATTATTTATGCTTGTGATCTTCAAGGTGAATCAAATGGATGCATATGGATGAACATTTGGAGTTATGCAACCCTTTTCAACAAGTCAATTTTTTTTGGTAGATTCAATTACTATGACAATGAGAAATGTTTTACCCAACCCCTACCTTGTGAAGTCATGGTAGCTACATGGGAAGGGAGTGGCATTTAACAATTTTTTTTTGGCTAAAATCACTTCATCATATAACCATAAATTTTATCTTTCATTATTGTGGTGTTTCATCCAACTTAATTTGTCCAAGCTAAGAGAGAACATGCTAATATAGCATGGTTTTAGTGGTAGTCTCCTTTACATCATTTTGATGTTTTCTTTTTTAATTTAATATGGGAGTATAAATTTTAGGCTTAAATCTATTCAACCAAGAAAGAGTATTATTCTTTATGATGTCAAGAACTTTCATTTAGCAATATTTAATTCAAATAGACTCATTCTAGACTATTCAACTTCACAAATTAACAAGATAATTTTTTTGACATATGTCTAAATAAGTAAACTCATAAAATATTTAAAAAATATACATTTATATGATTGATGGTCTTACAAAAATAAATTTATAAGCTATATATAGTTATAATTAGTTTTCAAATAAAGAGGTGAAGTTAAAAGAATTAAAATGGAATCATAGTGTGGGATGGCGAGTAGAGGGGAGAATTTTTTTGCAAAAGTATAGACTAGTGTGGCGAAATAGATAGTGGTTAGTGGCCTTAGAGAATAGAGAAGGGATTCAAAGGAAAAGTTAGTGTAGGGTATAGGTGAGTGAGAAAAAGAGGTTTAGCAAGCCATTTCAGGGGAGAAAGTGCAAGTGTAGGTGGCGAATGAGCCTTGGCGCAAAAATTCAAATTCAAATAGGAAGGGAAGAAGGAATTGTGGTGAGCAAAGATGGAATGATTAGTTGTGGAACTCCAACAATTAGGTGAACCAAAGAAACAGATGGGAAAATTTTCCATGGGAGAGGAGATGGAAGGACTCCCCCAAATCCAAGTGCAATACTTAGGGTAGAGATGGCAATCGCTTGGGAAACCCTTCCTTGGGAAACATTCCGAGGGGCAAGGATGGTTCTACTCAATCGAAGTTGGGCAACAAGACTTCGCTGGTAATCAGTTCAAATTTTCTTTAGCATTCGACCTTTTTTCTAGAGCAACGAGGATTGACTGCAAGATGGTATAGGAGAAGTCTAAATTGGGATAGTCTTATCTATTAGTGGCAGGGTTGGTGGGGTGAGGATATGAAATTCAAAGCACTGGTGAATGGATTCTTTGTGGTAATATACCTAGAAAATGACATTAGAGACCAAATATTGAAGGGCATTTGGCTAATGGAGGGGTTTCGTTTTCATATTCGCAAATGAGAAATTGGGTTTGATTTGTTGAAGCACTAGATGGAATGGTTGTAGGATTGGTATAGTTTTCCAAATATTCCCATGGAGTTCTGGTAGCTAGACATTCTTGAACAGATTGGAAACCACCTAGGGAAGATTGTGTGTGGAAGAAAGAGTTTAGCCAAATAAGATTACCATCTATGTTAGAATGTGTGGAGAAAGAAAACCTCATTGCTCATTTTGGAGTGAAATCAAACTTTTCAAGGATTGGGGTAATCTAATCCAACCTATGATCTTGGAGTCATTCATGAAAAACATGCTCTTGGACACTATCTATTGGAGATTCCTAGAGAAAATCTTAGATGTCAAGAGGGATGTCCAATTGGCAAAGGATCTAGGTTCAAGTGGATCTACTTTCAAGGGTTAGGAAAAATAGGATGTTTTTTTGTAGGATTTCTTAGTAAGATCACCACCTACCATGTTGAAGAAGGTTACTAGATCTATAGGGAAGAATGACAATGAGGCTGAAAATCCAATAGTTGAAGCAGAGGTGGCTGAGCAGTTGGGTCAAGAGGATCAAGTTTTAAGGGAGGGTTTGAAGGAAAAAATCTCTAATTCCCTAGAAGGGTATGTGCAGGATCATGAGGGGCCAAAAAGTGGCAATATTATGGGTGTTTGTAGGGTATGTGGCTGATGACTTTATTTTTATCCAAAATTGATGAAACGAAAAGGGTTTTTAGAGAAGATTCTCAACTTTCCACCAATATAAATTATGCTTTAATTTGAATTTAATAAATAATTATTATTTATTTTCTATTAGAATTACAACTAGAGTCCTAATCAATAGGCTGATTGAAAAACATCTATAAATTTTAAATGGTATCACATTTTTTGAATTTGAAACATGTGTCGCATTCTATGCTTCACATACTATAGGATTAAAAATTGAAAAATTAAATTTCATGAAGTTTTGACCAAGTTAAGGTGGTTAGACATACAAGTTTTTATATTTTTTTAAAAGTTGTAATAAAAAATCATAATTAATTATTTACTTGGAAAAAATTACAAAAATATGCATCACATCCAGATATGAGTCCTCTATTTATATATAAAATCTTATAAAATATATTATAATTTTATTATGGTTAGGGTGGTCAGCACACCTACTTCTTATTTTTCCCTAAAAATTTAAGTACTACCGCATTGAAATTTCAAATTTTCACCAAATAGATTTTATTTATTTTTAAATAAACCTAGTAGTTTAGAAACTACATTCAATTTTCTATAGATTCTATTCTTACATATTTTTGAAATAATATAGATAACTTATTCAAATTTTTTCGTCAAGTTCCCTAACACTAATTTTTCTAATTTTTTTGCCACTGAAGGGCATGTTTTTTCCATGATGATCCTACACATACCTAGAAGTTATGGTGCCCAATATTAGGGTAGATGACTTGGACTCACTAATGGAAGTAGGTTTTGAACTTTTTGAATTAGAAAAAGCAGCAAAGGAGGGATCCTTAAGACTAGAAAATGTGGGCCTAGTGATGGATGGGGATGTTGAGATCCAAGATGAAGAGTCAGATTAGTCGGCGATGAATGGTTTGGGTCCCCATCCAATGCAAGATCACTTGGACATGACTCCTCCAAATCCTAAGATGATAAGGTGTTTGGTAGTTTACCAAAAATATCCTAGCAAGTTGTCCCCAACCTATGGTGAAGCAAAGCAAAGAGGCAGGATCCCCAATCAAGAAAACTTAAAGTGGGATGGGGAGGCTTGTGGATAGTTGAAAATAAATGAGATGTTGAAATTAGGGAAGGGTGAATCCCTTCCTAAAAAACCATGAAGATCATAACATGGAATATTAGGGGATTGAATACCCCTAATAAACGATGTCTGATCAAGCATCAAATGGAGACACTCCAGGAAAAAAATTTCCTCCTTCAAGAGACCAAATTAGGAGAAAATGAGAAAGAAAGCTTTCTAAGGAAACTAAGAACTTGGCAAGGGCTTACTATGAGTTTGAATGGGGCAACACATGGAGTTCTAACCTTGTGGTGTTCCTAGAGTGTTTGGTGGAAATAAAATTCTACAAAAAAATAGTGGTTGGCATGCAAGAAGTCTGGAGTCAAACATTCACTTTATTTTGGTAAATGTTTATAGTCCCATCACTTGCATTTAGAAAAGGGAGATGTGGAGGGAATTAAGAATTTTTTTGTAACAATCTAGTCTTTGAATTTGTAATATTGGGTGGAGATTTCAATGCCATCTTGAGGGCGTTAGACAAAAAAGGGGGAACAAGTTTCAAAACACAGTCCCAGATTGGCTTCGAAAGGTTTTTGGAAGGTAACACTCTACTCAATATTTCCATGAGCAATGGTTGTTTCACTTGCACAAATCGGAGAGCAAGATTCATCAATATTGCAAAATTATTGGACAATTTTTTGTTTAAAGGGGATTTGTGTTGCTTCCCCTTCAATTTGGAAGGGTGCATCCTACTTGGGACTAGCTCAGATCACTTTCTAGTCCTGATGGATATTGTCAAGGAAAAATCACCTGCTTGGTGCCCATTTAAGTTTGAGAACATGTGGTTGCATGATTCACACTTCCTTGATTTAATCAAACAATGGTGGTTGGAGCATGGTCCAAGCGGCTCGAAGTTGTTTACCTTTGTCTCAAAATTTTAGTCAATTAAGAAACATCTCAAATAGTGGAATAGGGAGTGTTTCAAATACATTTTTTGAAGAGAAATGAGAGATAGAGGAGGCCTTGCAGAAATTGAATGATGAATTCATCAACCATGGGATGGATGTCATGAATTTCTATCAGGAGAAAGAGCTTTTCAACAAATTAAATGACTTGTTGGCCAAGGAAGAGGTTTTTTGGAGGAAAAAATCAAGAGAAGTCTGGCTTTGAGGTAGTGATAAGAACACTAGGTTTTTTCACAACTCCACCAAAATAAGGAGGGAAATCAATAGAATCACATGTATCAAAGGTCGAGATGGCAGCATTTTTGATAAGATAAAATACATTTCACCTCCAAATGTTGAAATTTTCTATTCCCTTCTTAATGAGCTAAGTGGGTCTCACATTTAGGAACCACATGAGCTTCTCCAAGGAATTCCACATTTGATTACTACAGCCCAGAATGACATATTGCAATCCAAGTTCAATGAAAAAGAGGTGAAGGAGGCACTTTTTTAGTTACACTTGGATAAGGCTTCTGGATTGGATGGGTTCCCAATAGGCTTCTTTTAGAAATGTTGGAACATCCTTAGGATGGATCTTTTTGAGGCCTTGGAAGATGGTAGGTGTACTAGTATAGTACTTAAAGAGGCCAACAACACCTTTATTGCACTCATCCCAAAAAAAGACAAGCCTGAATCCTTTGAATAATTTTGCTCAATCACGTTGTGCAATATTATTTATAAAGAAAAATCACTTTGTGCAATATCATTTATAAAGTATCAGGAAAGACCGTCACAAACAAAATCAAGAAAATTCTGCCATTCACTATCTTGAAGGAACAAATGGGATTCACTCCTGGAAGATTCATCTTCGATCGGGTCATTATTGCATAGGAGGTGATACATACTATTTAGAAAATGAAGAGATGGGCTATGTTGATCAAACTAGACATTAAAAAGGTCAACTCAATAAAGTTAATTGGTGCTTCCTCTTCAAAGTAATGGAAGCCTTTGGTTTTGATAGGACTTGGTTGAACTAGTTATTTGCTAAGATTTCTTGCCCGAGATTCTCAATTCTGCTAAATAGCTCCCCTGCAAGCTTCTTCAATGTTTCTAGGGGGCTAAGGTAGGGGGATCCCCTATCCCCATTTCTATTTATCATTATGGTCGAGACACTTGGTAGAGCCTTCTCGAAAGCAAGATTGGAAGGCCACTTGGAAGGGATATAGATTACTGGATGCACATATCAAAAGTCACAAACCAATAGTTCACAGATTATAACATGCTCTTTGGTGCATCCTCAGTGAAAGAAGTGTGAGGGTTCAAGTGGATCCTAGAACAGTATGAATTGAACTCAAAGCAAGAGGTAAGTCAAGCCAAATCTAAATTTTCTTTTTCAATATTGAAATACATAGAGAAATACAAATTTCGCATATATTGGGATTTTGCAAGGGTTCTCTCACTTGTAAGTATTTGGGTCTTCCCTTGACTAAAGGCCTGCAACTTGGCAAGATGTGGAATTCAGTGATAGAAAAATCAGTGCAAAATTGGCTTCATGGAAAACAAGTGGATTTCTTGGGTGGGTCAGTTAATAATGCTAAAGTCAGTCATCTCAACAATCCCCATTTATATGCTTTCATGCCTACCTTTGTCAAGTAGCACAATAAAGCTATCAATCAGAAAATGAAAAAGAATTATCGCAAGGCAATTCAGACCAACGTAAATTCCCTATGGTAAAATGGAAACAGATTTGTGATCATAAGGAGGTTGGTGGGGCAAGTCTGAAGCATATTTACTTATAAAATCAAGCACTTGGGGCTAAGCTCCTGTGGACAATTCACTCAAAAATGGATCTCAAATGGGTCAAAATAGTTAAAGAAAAGTATCTCGATGCGGAAGAGCACATCTTTTCTTCTAGGTTGGTCCCTAAAGGATCACAAATATGGAATTTCATTAGCAGTTCCAAGAATTTAATTATGGATCATCTAACGTGAGAAATAAAGGATGGGTAGAGTGTCCTCTTTTGGGAAGACTCTTGGGAAGGGCACCCAAAACTGGAGGAAAAGGAGGTTCTATCACAAGTCAAATTGGCAACAAAACATGCTTGGGGAAGTAAAGTGGCTACCTCAATTATAGTTGGAAAAACATTCAAGCGCTAGGTGTGAATCCCAAGGTAGTTGAAGGTTATGAAGCAGAGTTGGCCAAATGAAGCATCTTCTCCATATTGGACAGGGATAAGTTGTGATGGAATGCCTCCATTAATGGCGCCTATAATGCCAAAGATGGCTACAAAGTTTTAGTGGACATGGATGTGGTTCAGTCATATTTTCTCCCCAACTTTTGTTGGAATCTTGCTTGTCTCCCAAAAGTAGGCATTTTTACTTGGGTTGCGGTGCAAGGGACGATTCTCACGGCTAACAGATTCATGCACCTAGGATATGCTATCCCATTAATGTTTGTACTCTACAAACAAGTGGAGGAATCTGGTGAGCACATTTTTTTCAGTTGCCCATTCGTGCAACATTGTTGAACTTGGTTGTGTGAAAAAATCAACTAGAAAATGACCTTTCCAAACAGGTTATTGGGATTGCTAACAAGTTGGCCAAAGCTATACAATAACACAATCTTTGGAAGACTATGGATCACCAACCTATCATTCAAGACCAAGCAATCCCCATCAATCTCTTCTAAACAAAATTGAAGCTTGCATAGTAGAGATTATTAATGCAAGACTAGTTGTGTATTAGGGTGTAAAAACGGTCTTCACTCCCTGGGATGCTGTAATGTTCAAAAATTGGCATGGCCTCGAGATTCCCCCTCATGTCAATGAAGGCGACCCAACAACTCAATTAGCAAGAAGCAAGGTGGTCTGGCAACCTCAAAAATTCTGTTGGTTTAAACTGAACTTTGATGGCACCCCTTGGGCAATCTTGGCATATCAAGGGTGGGATGCATTGTGAGGGATAGGCAATCTAGAAAAATTGGTAGATTGGAAAAGCCTCTTTAGTTAGGTACAAACCATGTGGAAGAGATGCAAACTTTGATTTTGGGTTTGAGATTTTGTCGGGAGCTAAGAATAAAGAACCTGGTAATTGAAGGAGATTCCTCCTTGGTTATCATGCCTTAAGAACCAGACATATGGTGCAATGGAAATTAAGTGCAGGTTTAGAATTGGCCCTGCAACTGTTGGAAGGGTTTGAAATGGTAGCAGTCACACGTTGAGGGAGGGAAACATAGAGGAAAATGAACTTTCAAACCAAGCCTAATTGGATGGCACTAAGCGAAGAGAGGTTCTTCATTTGGTATGGTGACAAGGTACTCAAACTTGTGTGTGGAAGGGTGAGCGACTTTCCACATGGGATTGTGGAAAGTCCGATTTGAGGGGTAAGAATGGGTGATTAAGGTGTGTTGATTCCTCGTTAGCAAACTTCACATGGGATTTTGTGTCTGCGTCTTTGCGAGTGAAAGGCAATAATGAAATAGATTCCCCGTACTTAGGTTAGATGTGGGCATTACACCCATTGGTGTGAAGTCTGACTATCACGCAAAATGGCATACTCATGACATGAAATGGTGGCAAGTCATAGTTGTTTGGGTTACATAGGGTGGCAATATTACTTTGCACATCATGATAATCTTTCATGCATTTAAGATGATAGCTTTCTTGAAGGTGGTAATTTCGCATAGCATTCTCCTTTCCTCTTAGCTTTAGGCAAGTTTGGGGATAGCATTCAATGATGGAACAAAATGAAGTTTACAATGCATATATATGTTGATTCACTAGTTAGCTTTGGCACCGACACCCCAAATCAACTAGGGTGTAAAGAAAGACAAAATGCCTTTGGTTGTGTCTCTAATCAACGCCTGAAGCGCATTTTGCCGAATATTGATCTACATACGGTGGTGGCTATTAAAATGGTTCTGGGGAAGGGACATTTGGCACCGTACGAGACCTTCCAAGTGAATTCTCAAATTGTCTCAAGGTTTCTTGCATCTATGTTGGATATCCAAATGGCCAAAGACAAAGCCAAGGCACTAGTTTGCAAACTTTTCAACAAGGGCCTGATGGAGGGGATGAGACACTCAAGGTGACAATTTCGAGGGTTGGGGTGTCGTGACCTAAAGACTTGGAGCTAGTGAAGAAATGGGGAGAGGTCATCAAAATCTACCCACTCTTCCTGGACTTGAAAGGCATGACGCTGGTTCTCCATAGGATGATAGCAGGGATCAGTGTTAATTTCCTAAAATAGATGTGGCTTATGGAAGCGAAGGGTTTCAAATGGGTAGCCGAATTTGACGCTTTTGTGAAGGCCAATGGCTTCATGTGATGGGGGTTGGGTGTCTGGTTTTGTGCGACAATGGGTAAATCTACTTTTGTCTTTGTTTATCATAGCTTATGCCTGGCCATGGGCCATTTTGTTTAAAACATGTAAATAATCATCCTCTCTTTTCAAGCATGTTGGGGTTTTGGGTGGTCGTTGGGTAGTGGGGGCATGTTCTAGTGTTTCTCTTCAATTGGCAGTCAAGCACTGTAAAATCATGATGGACCCTGATTTTATAGATGATTGTACTTTAGCTTATATCAATATAATCTTCTATTATGAAACAAAAAAAAATATATAGTTTTCAAATAAAAAAAATTAAACAATGGTGCTTCTAGATAAATATGTTTCTATGATATAGAAAACACCAATTATAAGATTCAAGGCAACAAATATTTGAAATCTAGTTTGAACAAACATATGTTTTAATCAACTAGTGATTAACAATACCTTGTCTAATACTTTTTTCCTTCAGCGCTTGATTAGACAAGGGTGTCCTTTCTCACCATTCCTTTATGTTCTTATAGCTGATGCTCTTGGTTATCTTCTTCATAAATATAATCAAATGAAATTGATTAAAGGTATCTCTATTCCCAACAATGCAGTGGTTATAAATTCACATTTTGCTGATGATATTTTGCTCTTTATTCAAAATTCTGAATTAGAAATTAAGAATGTTATGGAGGTGTTAGAGTTGTATTGCGAGGTTTCAGGGTCAAAATTGGCACAACATAAAACTAAATTTATAATGGTTCAATCTGATCTAGTTCCTGCATGGATTCCTACATAATGGAAATAGATTAAACATGGTCAAATCACTAGATATCTTGGTATTCTATTTGGTCTAGGGGTTACACTTCATGATATGTGGAATTGGTTCCTCAACAAATTGAGGAATAAAATCTTCAATTGGGGGAATAAATTCTTATCATTAGCAGGGAAAATATATGTGATAAATTGAATATTTTTGGCATCTCATGTTTATTATTCTTCACGTTGGATGTCGTCTAGGAAAGGTTATGAAGATCTAGTTAAACTTACTCGACAATTTCTATGGACTAATTAGGATGGAAAAAGGAGTTTTAGGGCCTCTTCATGGCTGCACTATATTCAACCAAAGAACAAGGGAGGTTTGGGCCTCTTGGATCCCAGGACTCAAGGGGTGTGCTTATCTGCTAAATGGATAGTTAGAGTTATGTCTGGGAATGAACCATGGAAAATTTTGGTAAGACATCGTATTTCTCTTGCTATGGCTAATAGAAGGTGGCAGAATGTGGGATGGCAGGATAAAATTTTGCTTGCTCCTTTTTTCTGTGTGAAAGCTTATTTCTCATTGCAATCCATCTGGAAGGCTTGGCAACAAGTTTGTAATTTTTTACATTGGAAAGAAGGTTCTTTGCAACATGGTTTCAGCTTCACTAGCTCTTCCATTTGGTGGAATAAGCTTGTGCAATATCATAGACAGCCTCTTGCTATCACCTTCCCTTGGCAATCTCAATATTTGTTTAATAAAGGGGTCAAAAATTTGGAGACCTTTGGGATTTCTCCTCCCTAGATTGGATCAATTGGCAAGAGGCCAAGCATGCTTTTAGTTTAACTAACAGGTTTAAAAGTTTCATGGTTTTCTTAAAGTCACTGGTTCCTGTAGAGCTCTTTATGAAAATTTGCACCCCTCTATGTTGTAACTTCTTCAAGGATTGGCTTTGGCTGGGCAAGTACTTTGTCTTTTGTTTCCCTTTGAAGAAAATATACTTTGAACTCCTACCTAGTATGAATTTAAACCCAAGACTTAACAGGAAATGGTAGTGTAAATTTTCAGAAAAGCAATGGAGATTGCCAATTGCGCAAATTTGGAGGTCGAAGGCTAAAGCAAATGCCCAAATTTTGGCCTGGAAAATCTTGAATCGCAAACTGCCTGTAGGGGAGAGCATAAAATTTTTAAAGACACAAGCTGTCAGGTGCCCTTTTTGTTAGTATAAAGAAAACTTGAAACATATCTTTTGAGACTGTTATAGAGCAAAAAAGAAATGGAATATTGTTTTTATCCACTTATCTGCTATTTTTTATCATGCTTTACAATGGAAAAAGGCTATGTTTGGAATTAGTCTTCATAAAAATATAATTGCTGATTCTATGAGACAGTGTATTTTGCTTAATCTTTGGAAAAGTAGATGTTCAGCTATGTTTGCCAATCACATTTTGCATCAGCAAATAGACATTCAAAAGTTGTACTCAGAAATGATGTTTCAATTTATTTTTCTATGTTTTCAGCTAAGGAAGGATCAGAAAGGAAATGCTGATTATAGTCAACATCTAGACATGATCAAATACCAGTTTCTACAACACCATGAAGGGGACTTCTGTTGTGCCAAGCAGCTGCAATTGTTTTTCAAATTTAATATGTAATCTGTACGTTGTATTTGATGTTATGTTTCAAGTGGACTGCTGGTTGCTACAGACCTTCAGTTATTATTGGTTGTAATGGTTATATGATTGCATTGTGAGTTGTACTCTTGCCCTTCTGGGCTGTTGTGTTCTTTCCTTCGCTGTCCATTTTTTTTGGACTGCATTTTTTATCTTTTCTTTGTATTTTTACCCGCTTTGTTCAATATAAAATATATATATATATATATTAATGATATGGTAATGAATGAAAGATTTTAAGACTTAAGCTCTAACAAATTAAACCAATCATCACACTCATGAACATAAGCTTAATAATTCTGCTCAAAACAGAGCGAACAGCAGCATTAAAAAGGGCTGGAAAATAATGATAAGGACTGTATTATTCATCTCTGTGTTGATATTCTGAAACAGCATACATTTAAAGAAAGAAACTAAAAAATTGAAATACACATGCAAATTCGTTGCATGGAAGGAGCAGGCTAAGCACTGCGCTTAAAATAAAAAAGCAATACACATGCAAACTCGCTGCATTAAAGGAGCATGCTAAATATAGTTTAAACAGCACTTCGCTTAAGGTAAAAAAAGCAATACACATGCAAATTCGTTGCATGGAAGGACCAGGCTAAATATAGTTTAAACAGCACTGCGCTTAAGATAAAAAAGCAAACACACACTGAAATGTTCCTATCGCTAAAAATACTGCATAGAAACTGCAGTTTATTATGCATCAAAGACTGAAAGAAACTATTGAAAGTAATTACTGCAGCGATGGCATGAATTGTTGATTATGCATTATCCATGCAAAGCTGCCGTTGTGAATGCATGTCTGCAATGAAGCGGGCAGGGGTGTACTAAATTTCTATTGTTGTAAAAGCAGACATACGTTCCTCTCCTAAATAAGCTTTCGGTTTGTCAAAAGAAATCCACCTCTGCTCCAGTTTTATACATATAGAAAACTGGTCCGGGTTGATCTCCAGACCCAAAATCGATGGAAGTATTATCCGAAAAAGAAAATTCGATCATACCACACTGTGGCACGAACACAGACAAGATGTTGAGGGAAGGCGTCCAATTCTCTCCACACATTTCCTTCCCAATCATATTGCTCTACTCTATTCCCTCCAAACACATATAGTTCTCCAAACCCATACAGAACATGATCGTGCCCTATATTGTGCAAAGACATGTTTACTATAGTTGTCCATACTCTTGCACTGGGATCAAGTCTTTGAGTGATATTATCATGAATACCAAAGACATAAAACATTCCTTCAATAAAAACGCCCCTACCCATGCCAATTTTTTCGCGCATCTTAAGAAGAAGCTTCCACTTGTTTTCATCTACTTTATAAACGGCTGCTTCACGGAGTTTATCATGATGTAAATTTATTCCTCCTGCAATGTAAATTAATCCTTCAGATGAAGCACAACATGCAAACGGGGATCGATATGTGGCAGTAGTGGGAATTTCAGCACCTTGCTTCCATGTACTAGATAATAAATCATATATCAAAATCTTTGAAGTAGAATTGCCATAATAATCCAAGCCCAGCAAAACAAGCTTTTGATTTACACAAAAAATCTGAGAAACATTTGTGACTTCAAATCCGGTGGGAATACAAGGGAGCATTTCAGAATATTGATCGGCAGGGTCGTATATAGATATCCCAGGATACAGGACCCAACATACATATTTCCGCGACAACCCAAACTTTATTCTATCTTGATAAAACTGGAAAGATTCCATCATTTCTCTGGCAGGTTTCAACAATCGCTTAATCATTGATTGATATTTGTAAGGCACTCTCAGTAAGATGTATCGCAATATTCGTTTAGCGACTTCCTGCGAAAAATCCATTATCAACTCTTTCTGAAATCCAGAAAAATATACGCAGTTGTCTGTTAAATGACGTTTAAACTGCAGGCGTTTCTTTATATTCACCTTGTTAACTATGGATGAGATATTCTTATACTACAAAATGATGCTAGGGAATGTTCTAAGCAATGCGTCAAAAAAACATATCTAAAACATATTTTAGAAACTAAACAAAACCAAAAAAAAAAAAGAAAAAAAAAAAAATCATTTTAATAATAGTACATATATAATAGTACATATTTAATAATGTAGTAATAATAATATAATATAATACTACTTAGTCAAAATATAAAAAATAAACACTTTAAAAATGAAAGAGAAAAAAATTGATATAGAAAATAATAATAATAATAATAATAAAATTATAATAATAAAAATATAATATGATAATAATAATATAATATATAACAATAATAATAAGATATATATCAGTGGCATATTATTAGTCAATAGGCTCTTTATCGTGGGCTTGACCATTGGAAAAGTCTCACACATGAGACAGGGCACCAAAATTTTGTTGGAGAGAAAAAACTCATGCCTGAGAGAAGGCACCATTGTACTTCACTGCGGAAATTTGCACTTCAAGTTGCTCCAACACCGCTTCAAAACTGTTTGTTCACCAAAATTGCTTGATCACACGCCTATTAACAGTATCAGAAATTTGCACTTCAAGCTGCTCCAGTACCACTTCAAAACTGTTTGTTCACCAAAACTGCTTGATCACACACATGTTAACAACACCACCATTGGATTTCCATGCAAAAAAACACTAAACCTCACCGCCATTGTACTCTTTAAAAGTAAAGTTTTCATTCCATTGTGTTCACTGTTTTTTGAATAAGCAATAATTTTTGTTTACCCTCTACAAGCAAATCACAAAGCAAATCACAAACGATTGGAAGACAGTTGTAGGCCTAACAGTGGAGAGAAAATTGGGCTTTGTAGTGTTTTTTTGTTTGGAAGTGCAAGCTTTCTCTAGTGCTCTTTTCTTCATTAGTATAGGTAACTTTCCTTCAAGGAAGAATGTTTTATATTTGACAGTGCCTTTCACAGGCTCTATCCAGCATTGAAGATTTTTAGCTAGAGGTATCTTTTGCTAATGGGTGTTAGTTTAGTAAATTTTAAATCTGTCTTTTTCCTTTGTTTTCTATTTTTCTTATTATAGGTTGTGAATTGTTGCTCCATGTACTACTCAAAGATAGTGAGATCTTTATAGTAGGCATCACCAAACCCTTATTCCTTTGAAATTTTCATTATGTTTGTTTTGGAAAAGAAAAGTTGTGAGACAGAGTTTGTCATAAAACTACTTTCTTGGCCTCTCTATCTCCAAACACCTATCATTGTCTGTCATTAACACACAATACCTATCACATAGGTATCATACATTGACCCTCTTTGTTCAATGCACAAGCCCATCATAGAGTGGTCAATAAATGCTCTGACCCACCATGAAGAGGCATCTTTTGCAAATGGGTGTTAGTTTAGTAAATTTTAAATCTGTCTTTTTCCTTTGTTTTCTTTTTTCTTATTATAGGTTGTGAAATGTTGCTCCATGTACTACTCAAAGATAGTGAGATCTTTACACTAGGCATAATCAAACCCTTATTCCTTTGAAGTTTTCATTATGTTTGTTTTGAAAAAGAAAAGTTGTGAGACAGAGTTTGTCACAGAACTACTTTCGTGGCCTCTCTATCTCCAAACACCTATCATTGTCTGTCATTAACACACAATACCTGTCACATAGGTATCATACATTGACCCTCTTTGTTCAATGCACAAGCCCATCATAGAGCTGCCAATAAATGCTCTAGCCCACCATGATTTCAAAAGATCTCCCACTACTTTAATAGACCTGTAGCCTTGTATCCTTTTCTACCCTCTGCATTTTGCTCCAAATCTGCTCATATATTTGATATATATATATATATATATATATATATATATATATATATATATATATATATATATTGTAACATCTTCTTAATTCTTTCTTTCATATTCACAAATAATCCTTCACATCCTTCTCATAAGTTTTCTGTAGCATATCCTCAAATTCTTCCCTCAAATCTGCTCTTATAATCTCCCAAAAATATGCTCACATACTCTCATAGATCTTCTCATAATCTTCCATAAATCTGCTCACATACTCTTATAGATCTGCTCATAATCATTTATAATTCTGCTATAAATCTGGTATAACATCACTCACAAATCTACTATAATGTTTGTTTTTAAATTATCATTTAAATTCTTCCATAATTTCTTCATAAAAAATATGTAAATGAACTCTTTAAGTTCTACTCCTAATATACTGGTATATATGTGATATGTTTCTTTATCTTACACACTTTCACATACAAATTTGCATCTTATTTTATTCATCAAGTCTTTATACATTTGAATCATCAAGTTATTCTCTTCAAATCACTTATATAAAAAATCTTCTTATAGATGTAATTCTTTTAATTGATCTCATAAATGTGCCATAGACAAATCTGCGTATGCATTTTACAAAAATCTTCTTTTCATGTATGAATATTTGTAGGTATTTATCTTTTATCCTCACACTTATCAATCATATTTCATATCTCACATTTCTACATCTCTTTTTTTATTTTATATCTCTCTGTCTCTATGAAGAGGCATCCTTCACAAAAGAGGCAACCTTTTCAATGGATATGACAGTTACCAAACTTTACTTTAACTGTTGTCTTAGATAATCAATTCTATCACTGTCTTAAATAGATTCTATTTTTCAACTTTAATACAAATGGCTGCCTTTAACATGAGCACAACACAATGATTGTTCTTTCATAATTCTTATATAAATTTGTTACAAAATCACTCACAAATCTGCTATAATGTTTGTCTTTAAATTCTCATTTATTCTTCCATAATTTCTTCATTAAAATATTTAAATGAACTCTTTAAGTTCTACTCCTCATATACTGGTATATATGTGATATGCTTCTTTATCTTACACACTTTCACATACAAATCTGCATCTTACTATCACACTACTTTGTAATTGTTTGTTTCTTACCATCATTATAAATGCAAACATTCTTCACTATGATAAAAATTTGGGGAAAATTAGAGTATAAATCAGTTAATATAAAGGTTAGGGGAAATTCTAATGAAAAGTAAATTGGAGATTGGGCTTTCAAAATTCTAGAGTCACCATCACTACAAATGAAAACATTATTCAATTTTCTTTATGATTATCATGAAGGGTTACCATCTTGTTTATCCTCTATGACTCTGGCATGCCTTACTCCATCATTTAGTGTTAATAATGAAACAAAAAATAGGGAGCAATGCATCAATTGTTTGCTGCAAGAAACCTTTGTAGGATTTTCATAAATAGACTTTCCACATACTATAAATGTAGTGTATTTTCATTAAAAAACCTCATGCATACTTTTTTGTATGGAAGGAATATAATGTAACTTTATTTACAATGCATTTTTTATTATATCTTCCACCACTATTTACATATAATATTTAATTTCCTATACTTATCTAAAAAATCATATCTAGATGAGCACCTAACAAATACAAAATTAAGAGTATGTAGTGAAGGAAACAAAATAAATCTTACCCTAATAGTTAGAAAATAAATAGGATTATAATTGATACATAAGAGATTTATGGCCTTTGTGTTCAACTTCAAACCATGTAATAATTGCATCCCAAGCAGATCTTGCAATTTCTATATTGTGTATTATATTTGACTCTTTTACTCCTGACAATGCACTTGAGATTTATTGAAAATTGACATATGGACATTCATATAAACTCAATTACACTTTGTGTTATTTTTTTTTAAATATCTTGGATTCATTCTTAGGTTTTCAACAAGTGAATGAAAGTGTTTTTTTTGTACATAAATTCAAGGGTAGTAGTAGGAGCAGGGTGGCAAGCACTGGTGGCTTATGTGAACATAGGTTGCTACTATATTGTTGGTGTGCCTCTCGGTGTTCTTCTGGGATACAAGTTCAACCTCGGGGCCAAGGTAATTGTGATTTCCAAATATTTCCTTGAAAGTTGTGGCATTTTTAATTAAACTTCAAAGTTCACAATGCAAAAGTCACAAATCCTAGATGGCCTATTGGTCTAAAATATTATGAAGTATTTTTTGATTTTATAGGAAAAAGATAATTAAATTAACTAAAAACCATATAAATACAAACAGAGACAATAGCACCAAAGTTCTTACCAATGCAATAAATGCAATAAACCAGACTACTATATGTATGTTTTTCAAAATTTCTATGACTTCTCCTCTGCCTTATACTATTCCTAACTTAGGTGCTCACATTGTACTAAAAATTTTAAGTGTCTTGGAGATCCCTGGCAGTTAATGCATAAGACATTCCAGAGAAGCTAAGGAAAGGAGCAAATGCTTTGGTCATTAACCGCTTTCTGAAAAAAGTGAAAGAGATATTGGAGGTGAATTATAATCATAATGGTAGGGTTATAGTTATAGACTTAAATGTAGAACTTAAATGTAAGAGGTAGAAACAAAAAGTAATGGAAAATATTTGAGGCAAGGATCCCAATGATCTTTGTGTCAAACGTATCATGTCCTTCATCTCTTCATTGTTGGATACATCATACTAGAAGTAGAGGCATCATTGTGGGCATTGACTTCAAGGAAACCAACATTTATTCACCTATTATAACTGGAACCTCAAATCTTCCATATTCTATTGCGCTAGTAGCAATAACAATCCACAATAGCAATTGTTCTTAATTGCAAAATAAGAGCTTGACCAATCTTCCTTATTTTCTAGCAGCAATTAGCTCATCAGCCATGGTCTTAAAGGCATAAAACTTGATTCTATTTTTTGTACACCATAGATAGGTTGGGTGGGTAATAGCTCCATGTGCCAACCTTGTGTAAGGAATCATTAATCACTCCCAACAACAAACCTCAAGGGAAAAATAGCATGGAATTTTATCATATATCATAGAAAATAAAATTTTAGAAATATGAAATTTGCTCTTTAAATAGTTATATTATTTTTGTGTTTATAACTTGATAATAGATAGCAATTTGGATTAAAAAATATTGGTTGGATTTTTGCAAATTCTCTTTGACATCATTAATCAAAGTTGTTTGTGTGTGCTCATTATTTGCAGAAATTAAAGCAATACACACAAACCTTCCAATCACAGTTCTCATCAGTTATGCGAACCTTTTGACCTACAGGTATGCTACTTGCAATATATATTTGATGGATCTCTCTCCCTTGTTCCATTGCAGTCATACACTTTGTCCCAAAAGTACAGATGTTTGGTTTGGTTCACCTTAATCAATACAAGTTACCATCCATTAAGTCCATAATCATCTGATATATGTTTTAGTTCAGCTCTATATCAATACATATAAGTTGAACTTTATTAATAACCTCCAACATTTATAGAACATTAATTCATTTATTTTTTTCAGAACTTGCAACTCTTAGAAGAATAGAAATAAGACAAATACAACATATGCTTTCATATATGGTCTGCTTTCTTATCTAAGAATCTTTGAGTGCTTTGAATTAGAGTAATTAAATTTTTCCTTGATAGTATCAATGCTATCACCAAGCATTTAATAGAGAAGCTTAGTTTGGGGATGATGCCTTTGTGCCATAAGCATTTCCATTTACTCAAAGTGGGATAGACTCCTCTTAGCATCTTTAAGTGGGTTAGGCACCACTCATCATCTTGCAATCTTTGTTGATAGAGTAAGTGCCATGACCATTCATGCTTCCCCATATAAGGTTGTTCTTGTTTGTACGTGGTTGGAGTTAAATTAGTCTTTGATGGGTATATAGTGTGAAAAGAAATTGAGTGCTGGAAAATTATCCAACCTGCTCTCAAATATATTGGGATTCCAAGTTATTGCACACGTGCTCTCGCAACACCTTTGTTTCCAATTTATGCATACCTTGATTGCTCAAATGCAACCAAACCATGGTCAACATCAACTTTCTATAAAAACTGCTATTCTTTAGTAGCTATTATCTCTATGTCTTTAGTGTTTTTGGAGCCATCTTTTGAAGTGTGCTCACTATGTCATTCATGATTTTTCTTATTTACTTTAGGTCATATGCATAAGGTATCTAACCACTTCATGTTCTTTGCTCCTTTCATCTTGTTCACAAGCCACAACAAAGAATGACTCCATATGCATTATCCATCAAGGGTACATCTATCACTGCCTTGGGTGGTCTTTATATTACTATATCTTTGGTATCTTCAACTTCATTCACCCCTGACTTGCAGCCCTGTATATTTTCCTAATTATGATAACTAACTATTTATTAAGAGCATTAAGTATACAATCACTAATTTTCCATTCTCCTATTCATATTAGCTCTAGGTTTTTGTAGATTTGCATGTCTTAAGCCCTTTCATCATTGTGTTGTATTTGTACCCATGCAAAAGGACTTTCATTGTATCTCCTTTTTGATGGAAACCTTTAACATCTTCATGATTGCCTTAAATGACTATCACCTATTGCCCCTAGATTTTTTCCCTTTCATGACTGTGTTGTACCCTTGCAAATTGAGAAACTCGTAACAGTCATAACTTTTGATATTCCAATCATTCATTGTGAGATTTATATGTTTATTTATTTAGAATCCCTTAAATTATCTTTGATCATCTGTAAGTGCTAGCTATAGGGCTACCAACAATCCTACGCTACAGGTCCTTAATCCATTGATTTATTGCTGCCCCTTAAATCTCATAGTGACTGTGATTTTGGGGCCATGTTCATCAAAATGACCATACCATAAATCATCATTGTAGGTATCATCTTTAACATTTCGAAGACATTCAGGTGCATCTACTTCTGCAGTTTGAGATGTTGAACAATAGAAATATTAGGAGGAAAACATTTTCAATAGTCATTAACTTGTCAAGAAATTCTATAGTAGAGGCAGATATAAAGTTAACCTTAGGTCTCTAACACATGCAAACTTTAGCATATGCCTAGGCATATTCCTTATCCACTGCATGGTCCACCTTTGCTCTTAGGATATCACTTTTCCATATGAGGACTATGTATTTATGACTATAATGTACAAGCTAACATTCAATATGAGCTCTACCTGCAATATTGAAACACACCATTTTTACTTACTAAGAAAACTACTGTAATTAGATGTATGAAACACAACCTCTTAGAACAAAAGCTTCAAAAATGATGAAAGCCTAATGCTCCCATCAATGGTTTGAATTGGACAAAATCTCAAAAATATCTCATGAAATAGTTGGATTTTCTTATTTTCCTAGAGAGTAGAATCAAACTTGTGAGTATGCAGTCACTTGAGAAGAGTATTGTAAGTTTGTAACTACAAAAGTTAATTTTTTTTACTAAACTGAATCAAGTTCCTATAGTTATCTCCATAGGATTTTCCCATAACTGAAGTTTTCACCTTATCACTTAGTGTTCTATCATTCTATGAAAGGATGGGTGTGTGTAATGTCCCTCTCAAGAGTTATCCAGTTATCAAATATCTAAATTCTGGTTTTTAAAATTTGGTTACTGTTTGTATAACATTCCACCATAATTTCAATTGGAAGTTACTGTGTTATCCATGTCATTGCTGCCTCTTTGACCATGATATGACTATCCATAAATAAAGATAGAATTATATAATATCACCATGAAAAAAGAATCGCAGGTGGATCTAAACAAGAAAATATTCAACATGGTCTCTTGCAAAATCCAATGCTTATAAAACTAGAAACCCAAAAGTACAAGGTTGGATGCCTCTTTTTATAAAATCTGATTTTGTGAACTATCAAAGAATTCCTTCTAGAATCTCTTTTTGAACTTTTTTTAGTGGGATTGATTAATTAACCTGATAGGAGGCAGGGTTCTCCGATCTTATCAATTTCTTCAACACCATTTTGGGTGTGATGTCCCCTATCACGATCAGTTTATGTAATACTATAAAATATGCAGAAATGGTCCAAACTTGATGGGCAGAAAGGTAGGTCAGAATATCGATATGTTTCACTACTGATCAAATAGAAAAAATAGTATATGTTTCATTGTTGAGCAAATAGAAAGAACCCATGGCAAAAAAAAGTATATGTTTCATTGTTGAACATATACTATTTTTTCTATTTTTTAGTATATGTTCAAAAAAAATTGTAACAATTAAATATGACTTAAAAAATAAAGAATTTATTTTTAAAATTATATAATCATTGGTCATAACAATAACAAAGCTAAGCAATTACATCTATAAAGTTTATATTGGGAGGTATTGATTTGACAACTCAATGGGAACATTCTATTTGCATTTGAAGTATTTTTTTGTCAATTTGATAGCAACTTTTTTTTTCATTTTGTATTGCTTTATGTTTTGAATATGTATAGAAATATTTATAATACTTAATTTATTTTAAAGAAAAAATATAGATTCCTCTAAGTTGTTTTCATTCCACTATTTAGCACACATCCTTAATGTCATGATGTGTCAATAGTACCACTCCTAGAAGAGTCGATTTTATAAGAAATTATTGCATCAGTATATAAGTTACAAGTATGATAATTCTCATTAATAGTTGGGTGGTATTGTCTAAATGTGATTGTCTTGCTAGAGTTTCATTATAGCCCTTATGGTAGAGTGTGTGTTGTAAAGATGTGGAAAATTCAAGGTTTTGGATTGTTAAACTTCAAATGGGAATATGTGGATTTATTTTTTTAGGAATACAAATCTTCATGAAGAGATTGTTCAATTTCTTGTTCTTCAAACTGCCTGAGGCTGTTATACATAGAGAGAGGTAAAAAATTATTATATTCTCCGCTTCTTCCTTAGTGTTTGTGAAGGAAAGGGGAAGCTACCCAAAAGAAAATCTTACCAAAAGAGTTTATTAGTGGTGGTGGAGTTCAAATTTTTTCTTGGCTGCCTCCCTTATGGTTTGTTTTCTATTTTTTAAAATGATGTTGGTAGCCAATTTTACATCCATTCTAATAGTACCTTAGAATCTATCATATGCTTGTCTTAATTCTACATAACCCTCCTACTTGAGGTTTATTCTTCATTTTAACTACACTAACCTCACAATAGTGCTTTTAGACATCATAGACATAAACTGAAACAACCAGAGATGCCATGTTGCAAACTTGAAAATATAGAATCTTAGTGTGAATAGTATCATATATTCTTCAAACTCACTACAAAACAATCAAACTATGGCTAAAAATAGTGTATGGCTATCAATAGTGTTTGTATTTGTAGGTATGTTTTGCTCTTTCTGTTGATTGTCTTTGTTTTGATAATAATATTTCTAACAATTCTTTTTTTACTTTCCTTTTTGTTAATTCTTAATTTTACATTTATTTTTTGTTTGTAGCTATGTCTACATTATTGACTACAAATGCAATCAAGCTTATAAATGATGGAAATCTAGGCTTGGATCCTCATCTCCAAGTATTAGCTACCTCAAACTTTGGTCATAGTCCTAAAAGAAACAATCGATATAGAATAGACCTTTCTGATGGAGAGCATAAACAAAGAGAATCATTTCCAAAAAAGTACAACCACTATATAACTTCTTAGAAAATTCATGAGGGATCTATAATACAACTAACAAAATATAGTTGTCCCATCATTTGTAGTTCAAGGTCATTATGCAAGTTCAATACTATTTAAATACCTTATAATTAACTTTCCAACTTCTACAATATATTACTAATTATATTTTTACTTACAATTACATAGATGGATTGTCATTTCACAACTAGAGCTTACGTGTATGGATCATGCCATCATTGGTGAACCCATCTTCACATTTCCAGAGCAAGAGAAACAACTACAAAATAATGCTATAGATACATTTGATTACCCTGTATCACGAACAACCCCAAACTATAAAAGAATATTGTTTGGCATAGACCCTTCTCAATCCAAGAAGGATGTATCTATTAGCATCAGTTCTATCAAAATTTTGAACCCTTTTCAAACAAGGTGGACTATCAAAGGTCATGTAACTATGTAAAAGGAAATCCTATGGTACACCAATTAAAAGGGAAGTGGACAAGTTTTTAGCTTCGATATCATAGAGAGTGAAGACACATAAACATGTGTCACTTTCTTCAATGAAGTTGTAGATATTAATTTTACAAACATTAATATTAGATCTATATATTCATTATCTGGTGGGACCATTAAATCTACTAATAAGCTTTACAACAATCTAAATAGTGGAATAGAAATCACCTTAATGGTTGAATCAAAGGTGACACTATGTGAAGATGACCTATATATTCCAAAACATCAATTCTCTTTCACACCTATCAAGGAAATTGTGAGTAAGAGTAATAATTTAATTGTTGATGTTATTGGAATTGTTGTTTGTGTAGATCCAAACTCTACAATAAGGAGGAGGGATGGTATAGAGGATTTGAGGCATGACATCAAGATATTAGATATCATTGCATCAATTATAGATGTAACTTTATGGGGACCAACAACTCAGAAAGAAGGCACAAAAATTCAACACATGTACCACTCAGAACAAACCATTGTTCTAGCTATTAAAAATGGACGGGTTTCTGACTATAATGGAAAGGTAATAAGCACATTTCTAACTACACACCTATCCATAGACCTTGATATTGAAGAAGAAAAACAACCTAAAACTTGCTATGCACAGAATGGGGCTGATATTGTACCTTCCTCTACAAAGCTTGATGATATGCCTACTATTATCACAAGAATGACAATTGCAAACATTTAAGAACAATCAAAAAAAATAATACAACCTATCCAATTCATTGCAAAGGCAACAATACTATTCATCAAATCTAACTTCTTATGTTATCCAGATTATCGTCTTCAACTAGATGGAAAATAATGTAAGAAAAGGTGTATACAAAATGAAGCAAATAAATGGTATTGCTCAAAGTGTACAACAACATTTGCAAATTGCAATTATAGGTACATACTTCAAGTCAAACTGGAGGATCACATGGATATAATATGGGAAATTTCATTTGATGAGATAGCAATAGAAATCATGGGTATGTCTGCACAAGAACTATATATACTGCAATTTAATCATGAGGCAGAAACAAGTACTAAAGATGTAATAAGAATGTTCTCCTTACACAATTCGTATTCACACTGTCATGCAAAAATGAGACATACAATAATGAAGAGCACTTGAAAGCAACAATCATTAAATTTGATAAGATAGATTTTACTGTAAAGAGAAAATTCTTTGTTTCTAACATCAATGAGATGTGCAGTGATATGAAAAAATATGAATACATTCATTATTTTCTATGAAACAATGTATAGTACTTGTAAATATTCTTTTACTATTATGTTTCTTAAATAAAATAGAGTTTGAATAAAAAATTCTTCACAGAATACTACTTTGTTCATTTTTGGTTCCTTGATTTCCCTGATTTTCTCTGCTTTAGTCTTGAAATTTGAAATCTAACATTGCTTTGGAATAAATATTGAAATCTAACATTTCTTTGAAATAAAGCAGCCTTAACCTACTTGGATTAGGTCTACTGCATCCGATCTTTGTCCTTAATGTGAATCCAAACAAATCCTCTTAATGGATTCTTCCTTGCAAAATTATGTGCTTTTTAGAGATCTGGATTGTATGGACATCTTTATTGGCCTTTAAATGTGTCAAGAGTTTTGATTTTATAAAACCTATTAATTTTCTTTCATTATGGTGTAATTTTTTTATAAAGTACAGTACAAGTGAAGGTAGAGTAATGTGTCCTTTTGTTGATAGATACTTGATGTTCACTCTATTTTTAATAGCTCTGCTACAAATATAAAATGGACACAAAATATTGTAGTTGGTGAAATTTATCTAATTTTATACACTTTTCATAAATGTCATAAGAAATCTCATTCTAAATATGTTCTATAGAGAGTATAGAGAGTATTTTTTGATGCTCTCATATCTACTGTAGTCATCAGCATAGTGAATTAGGTGAAGACTAAATAAATATCTTATTGCCCTACCATTTTCTAATTCACTGGGTTATAATGAATATGGTGTATATTGAAAAAAAAAAATTCCTCATTATTTAATTAGACTAACTCCTTTCTCTATTACCATCTCTATTGATAGACTAAATTCTTTCTTTAATTAGGTTCATCATAAGATTGTACCAAATTAATATACAAACAACTTATGTTATACATCCAATCTGTATGATCATTTTTGTTTAGCATTTTATAATTTCAGTTCTATAGTAAGGATCCAATCTGTAAGATCCAATCTATAGGATCCTTTCCATTTTGCATAGTGCCAACATATAGTAAGGATGCCCACCATGACCAAATCTATGTGCACTCTTTGGCTGGTCATCTTGCAGCTGATCCTGCATCACTAATGACAGCTCTTCTATATGAAAGTGAGAACCCATTTCCATGATTGGAAACAAAACTAGTAGAATCTTGAATACCCATTTCAATATCAGAAACATTCTTGGCCATGACTTCTCCCTATTAGAAACACAAATATATATCCAATAAAGTCAAGCCAAGCAACTCATCACAAGCTCAGTGAATTTTTCTTATCATTATAGTAGTTTCATGAAAATTTAAGAAAAAAAGGATAGTTGTTCATAGAACACCAAGTTGAGGACTTCAACACAGTATAGAACAATTTAATATGGGATATTATAATAATTTTTATTTAACCAGACCAGTGTGTATTTCCATATTTACCTTGTTCTTGTTCTAGTGGTCAGGGTTGCTACATTTTTTAGATCTGTTAGGATTTAAGACCTTGTCCATTTGGCTCAGATATTTTGCAGGTTCCTATGTCATAGTAGGTGATTTCTGGATTTAGTTTAGGGATTGTTCATGATGTTAGGGTCCAAGTAATTATTATGCAAGGCATGGGTTTTATTATTGCTCACTTTTGGCAAGGTTAGAATAGATTATTCCAACTATTAAATCTTTGGCCATCAAGTCCAAGTATAAAAGTTAGATAGCATGTTTTGTGTCCCGAATTTTTCAAATTGAACTTTGGCCATCAAGTCCATTAAATTTTTAGTTTCAAAGCCAAATCTTCTAGCTGCTTATTAATTACCATCTCCATCATTTTTTTTTTTTGTGAAAGAAAATAAATGTTTATATTTGGAATGCATATAAATCTAAATATAATTAATAAATTATTAATAATCATGTTGACTATTTATCATAGTTGTTGGGCTAGGGTACTCCATTACTTAATCACCTAATGATTTTATTGATTTTTAAAAATTGAAGGATAGATAAATAGACATAGAAGTCCAGCCAAGGCTATCCCACAACCATTGGTCAAAAGAAAACACATTACAATTTTAACTTTTCATTCATCATTTTTAATTAACTAGGTTGCAACTTGCAAGTTAGACACTCTTTGTAACTTTTGTTATGCTATATGGGGTGAATAAGATGTGAACATTCAATTCTACCCCAACTGTTGAATCTTAAGTGTTGTAAGACCATGGACAGATTGTGCGTTGATAAAATACCAATTCAAACATTGAACTTCTACTTCATGAAAATACCTTACATGACTATTCAATAGATGGAAACAAATCATTTTATAGTTAGCTGTCAAGGAAGACAATTTAGTTATTTACTATCTTCTTATGCATATCATGTATACAAATAATAGTGTTTAGATTTAGTTGCTTTTAATATCAATAATAGTGTTTCATAATGTTTAGAATGGTCCAAATACACTCCAACATGTTTGAATTAAATCTACATGGTTCCATGCACTACACATGTCAAGCTAGCTAATGGTTGTAATGAACAATGTCAATTGATTACTTATGATTGGATGGAATAAATCATCATGGTTGGTGTAGTGTATCAGATATCCTATGCCAAATTTATTATATTGTAATTTTTTGAATGATTTATTCAATCTATTTGGCTTTTTTCTAATTATTATTATTGTATTAACTTACCCCAAATCAAGTTATATTAAAAAATGTGAAGTTCTATAAAATAAAATTTAGTGTTATTCACTTTGGATTAGGCTTACAAGGTTTTCAAGCAAACAAATCCCTAATTCAGACTATCTCTATAGAAATATCATGCATGGAAAGGATTGAATTTATTAAATTTTCACAATGGGTGAGATATAATCTACGATGAATTTTCCCAAATACAAGCACATCCATGACATATTTATTTTTAAAAACAAGAGATTGAAAACCATATAGATTAGACTTTATAATAGCTAAGGGAACTCTGATCCATACCTAATTTAAACTATAACCTTTACAGATCTTTGCTACCAAGGTTTAATCAAATATCCTCTATATTTCATTTGAATTGGTAATTTAGTCTTGCAATAGTATTTTCTTCTTAAGGCTATGGGTTCTATTTAAATAACCACAGTTATGGGTAATTCCTTATTGGTTGGTTCTGACATGATGAGAATTGGGATGTTTATTATTTTAGTTTTGATGTCTTATTATCTATCAATATTGATTTTTACACTCATCCAAAATTATTTAATTAGATTGCACAAATGATCTAATTGTTTTTTATCTTATACTGGGTTATACAGATGGGAGTGTCATTATGTGGTAGGGGTGTAGAGCCAAAATATTTATACCTTTGTGCTCTCTTACTACACTTCTCAAGAGCTTTGTCCTTTTGTATCCCACTTCTTCTTTCAAGAAAATTGTAAGAAAATCCACCTGAACACTATACATCCTAGCTTGGCCTTTGAAAATTTTTGTTTTTCCTATAATTTCCTTCCTCTTAATTTGCTGATATTTTTTGAAATATCCATAAAGCAATTTTTAGGATTTTGCTTTATATAAGGGACTTCAAGATCTAAAATTATATAGAGATAAGTCCCATAATATGCAGGGAAATGTTACAAGATAAATTGGAATGATAACTTTAAAAATAGGAGACCCTATTTTTTAGCACAAAATCTTAGTGGCTATGTGTATGGTGGGGCTAGAAATTTCTTCATCCAGCTTAGCATTTTTGGGTAAACTTTTAGATGGAATTTTTTTATTTTTATATTTTCAATGTTGGGATGCACTAATGTAGTTTGTAAACAACACATGGGACCACCAACTTCCTAAAAATTCCCAGCTAAAACTTTTACCATTAATTTTTGTTATAACATTAAAATTAATGGAAGCACCTAATTGTTAGAAAACTTTCTTAGCAACTACTTAGAATTTTTAGAAACACTCCCTTCCACATAGCCTTATTAAACTCTGAGTTGTATTGATGATATATGGATTAACCATTGATTAATCAATTATTTTAACCATAAATAATTACACTTAGCACCCAACCATAAATAATTACACATAGTAGCCAAAACCCCCTAACTCAAAAATAAATAAATAAAAAGTTCTTTTGTTATTTTTGCCTATAGAACATGCTCTTTTTAATAGAGTGTTTCTAGCGTAATCGATACTAAATAAAACATTCCATATGAAGTTATACATGCTTTTGAAAATTTTCTAGAAAATAATTTTGTATGCCATTTTTTTTTTTTTTTTCACAAAACTTTTTTTCCTAAACATATTTCATGTGTTTTCAAACCTATGATAAATCACTTTATCACAAAATGGCTACTAGGGTCCACAACCCATTCAAGGATTATTCAATATTTCAAGAAATTTTTTAGGAAATATTGTTCTAACACAAAATGTGAGTAAACTTGTTCCATGATCAACAC
Source organism: Sequoia sempervirens (assembly GCA_007258455.2). Lineage (NCBI taxonomy): Eukaryota > Viridiplantae > Streptophyta > Pinopsida > Cupressales > Cupressaceae > Sequoia > Sequoia sempervirens. Next base: position 409,530,874 of record VDFB02271358.1, on the reverse strand, counting down.
AAACATTGGGTTTCAATGGTTTATTTTTCCAATGTAAAATGACTTCCTATGATGGTGATGTGAGGATAACACACTAAACGAGCTTATAATCTGAAATATTATGATGGAAATTCAATTGAATACAACAAAGAAAACCATTACAAACTCATTAAGAAACAAAGGGATGGTGTAATAATGCTCTTTTATTCACCAAGAATAGATATACTAAATGTGTAAAATGAAGCAAAGACTAAGAATGATAATTTTGTGAATTAGACATTAATAATGAGAATACGATCTGATTTATCTAGCCATTATGTAATGGAACAACAACAGTCAATTTAAGGACATAGAAGAACCCCTTCCTTAAGATTGAATGTACGTATATATACAACTGCATTAAAGCCAACTACATTCAAGATACATTACAAAATGGTTTAGTTTTGTAATGATTGACGATTAATGGCTTATCTTCCTTGGTGTGTGTTGATGATGAGTGCACATGAATCTAACAAATATCTTCCATAATGCATTCCAAGTGCACTATAAGTAATATTCTTTCTAACTTAAAGTGATTTTGATATGAGTTCATTTACATGCCTCAATTGGGATAGTGGTTAGGTAATTGTTGACGATTGATGGCTCACCTTCCTTGGTGTGTGTTGATGATGAGTGCATAGGAAGCTAACAAACATCTTCCACAATGCATTCCAATTTCTATAAGTAGTTTTCTTTCTAACTTAGTGATTTTGATATGATTTCATTTATCTACCTCAGTTAGGATAGTGGTCAAGTAATCTTCCTCATTATCTGACACATCCTGGACTTTCATTTATTTGGCTCAATTGGGATAGTGGTCAAGTAGTCTTCCTCATTATCTGACACATCCTGGACTTTCAATTTCTCATTATATTGAAAAGTTGCCAATTTTGAAAAATCTCTATTCTTATTTACACATTTGAAACCAATATATTAGCATATATACACATCTATACATTCCCTATATGCACATTTCCAACCAACATATCAACATATATACACATATATACATCCTTCAATCTCAAAGTTAAGCAATTTTTAGTTTTAAAGATGATGTTTTGAATTATGTATCTTAATTTATCTGGAAACCTCTTTTTAACATTATCAATTACAGAAGCTTTAATTCTTGAAATTCATCAGAAAACAAGTTTCAACTACCAATTAATGGTAAGTTAGCTATCATTTAATGGTAAAAATCTCCAAAATATTAGGTAGAAGCCTCAAAAGTCTCACTTGACGCATTAAATCCAAATAAACATTCATTTGACAATTGGATGAGAAAATTTTATTTCCATTTGAAATGCTTTTTTGTCAATTTGATGGCAATTTATTTTAACATTTGCAATAATTGTTGAAGATTTGCAAAAGGGAAAAGGATTGTTAACAATTAAATGCCATTCTCTCAAACATAGGTCAGTCACTTTTAACTATTTTTTTCACCTAAAATTTTAACTTTCATTAAGCTTATTCCCTCTTCCATTGTAACAATTCATTGCATTTATTTTGCTTGTTTTTGATAAAAGGGTAAAACGGGTTTTACAGGGACCCAAAAACACAACGTTTACAAGTAAAAAGAGAGGACATAGAAGTCCAACCAAAAAGACCAGCTGGCTAAGAAAAGAATAGCAGCAACCAAACTATATAGACCAAAAAGGTCAAGCCAAAAAGACCTGCACATAAAACACAAAAACCCCAGCCATTAACTCAGAGTCTTGAGGATAGACTCTGTTTCTGCTTCCAAAGTCTTCATATCATTGACACCCTTTTTAAAGATTTGAATCATCTTTGAAGTAGGGGGGACCTTGCACTTCAAGTTGGCTCTGTTTCTTTTGGAGATGTTGGCATCTATTTCCTGGCTTTTATCCTCTATTTCCTCCAGATCCACCACCAAAGACGCCTGCTAGGTTTTATCTAACTTTTCTATCATCGCATTAATGATAATGGCATTGTGTCTTGCCATTCGATTTTTTTGCTCAGCAACAGTTTTGATAGTATTCCTAATATTCTCAACCTTGGAGTCAATATTTCTATTGTTGTGACCTTGAACCCCACTATCCACATCTTTCTTCTCAATCTCTGCAATCTTAGCACCCAGCTTTTTGATCTTGCTTTGAAGGGCCCAATTTTTTTATTTTCAACTCATTGATTTCAATGAAAGTCCATTCCAAGAGTTTGAAGTGGGACTCAGAGTTGGTTTGGGCAGGGTTCAGGACATCCAAAGAGGGCTCCTTACCAATATTATGGCTAGTATTCTCAGGGTTAGGAATTCTAAGGGAGTCATCTTTAGCAAGTTTATCCAGCATAGGTTTGACACAAAACTCAGTTTTGTTGGCATCAGACTCCTCTGAATCAGAAGATTCTTCGGAGTAGGAAATAAGGCATTTGGCCTGGGGTTTCTTCTCAGCAGGACTGTTCTTTAGGGATGGGCTTTCAGGCTCAAGCTCAGCATAGGCTTTACCAGAAACGGGATTAGGGTTTTTGTTCCCAGAAGGGATAGTGTGCGAGCTGACATTTCTAGTTGGACTAGAATTAGGAAGATACTCCGAGTTATTGGGCTCAGTGTCGTCACTCTCAGAATCAGGAATAGATTCTAGAATAGCAGGGGCAAGCAAATTTTGGATATGTTCAACAATCAACCTTATTAACCTAGTGTGCAAGATGAGGAATCTTTTAGAGTTTTTCTTATTATCCTCCAAACTTTTCTTCAACGAACAGGAAAGATAATAGGGGAAAGAGACCCTAACCTTGTAGCGGAAGTGGTTGAGAAGAGAAAAACGGTAGCCATAAACTCTGGTAAAATGCCTGTCCACCATGATGTACTCCATGATGACCTGCAAAACCTTTATACAAATGGCCTTTATGGAGTCAGCATCAAAATAAATGCTAGCAATTTTAACAAGACTTGACCTTTCTTTGTCCTTTTTGGGAAATTTGATAACAGATTCATCAAAAAAAGCCCTGTCCCTAAAGAACTTCTTCCCTTCAATAGATAATCCCATAACATCTGCGATTAAACTTTCGCTGAGCTCCACATTCCTACCAAATAGGGTCAAATTTCCATTTTTCCAATTTTTAACAAAGAGATCCGTAGCCTCCTAATTAGAGCTATGGAGATTCTCCATGAAAGGAAGCAACCCTCTATTTTTAACCTTATTCCAAGCCTTGGCATTCTTCATGTGTGTTTCATAGTTTTTCGGCTCGATTTGGTTTCTGTCTCCACCTGTTTCAGCTGACATAGTGGGGTAGATATAGACAAAATCTTTACTACAATTGGCCTCGCCACATCTACCCCACAAAGTGTGCAGATCTTTCTTACAAATTAAGCCAGTAGGCTTAGTCCCATACAATCTAATGATTGTGATGTGAAAGATCCAACCTGTCCTCATTAAAGGGATAACACGCTGCCTTTCCATGTGATTTATCATCATTTAGAAGGGCGCATAAATTAGAGTTTAGATCACTCATATTAAGCCAGGTGTGTACTTCTTTACTCTAACTCCTTCGTTAGCGGAAATTTCGCAATGGTATTGGATTCTCTATAATCATGTGATATTTTGCTTGTTACTATTAGTAACTAGTTAAGTTTGTAGCTTAAAATTTAAGTAGATATTTGGGTTCTACAGGGTTATGATTAAGCTTGTTTCTATATAGAAGTAAAAAATGGATGACTTTTCTTTTTCTAAATAAATGAGATCCACGAACTACACTCAAATCTCCTAATTCCATTTATTCAAATAACAAATTATGACATCATTTTCATAGATAATAAAACTAGAACCATTGTAGATGGCCCTACAAACTATATTTATCTATGTCATGTAATATCCAAAATTAGTTCTTTCAATATTGCATGTTTCATTTACATTTTATTCATCTCAGCTACATTTCTTCATTACATACTATTGTAATTGCATTCATTTTTTCATTTGATATGTAGATGTACAAAGAAATACAACTTTCTTGTATTAGTCCATGTTTTTTTCTCATTACTATTAGTAATCATGCCTTCTATTTTGAATTATAGATGATGGACACTAGAAATAAAGAAAATCAAACTGAACCCCATCAAATAGAACTTCAAAGAATACAAAGTCATAAAAGAAGTCGAGAGTAGTATTCTCATCATAAAGAAGAAATTATTACTCGTTGTCACCTGCAAAACATACAAATACAAACACCAAATGAAATAGATACTACACCATCAATGAACAACAATAGTAACTTCATGACTAGATCAAAAGAAATTCAACACAAAATAGATGCTCTATCAAACTTACAAACATGAACTATATGTAAGGAACGCTACCTTGGCATGCTTGTTCATTCATCACACAATAATTGTATTTTTTGTTGGTGTAAATAAAGTCTTGTACCTAGTCAGTTCATTACTAGGGGACTTATTTACATCTTAGTTAAGTTTACTTAGGTCATAGGAAGGAATCTTTCTAGAAGATGTTAGTTGTCATTAGTTGTTATCTTATCCTTTGACAACTACTACATGTGAACCTAGGTAAGTGTGATTAGTTGTCTCATGTCATATGATTAAAACACTTGTCATAATCCTATGACATCTTGCATCTCACCTTGGCTATATAACCAAGGGATATCTCTCATTTTAAACAATAATAATCATCTCATATCATTCACATTGAATACAGTTTATTCTCATCATATTTTCTCTCTTTTCTTGTGCTTTCCATTTGGTCCATAGATCTTGGCAGCCATAGCCAATTCTAACATGGTATCAGAGCGGGTTGGGTGTCATTGGAGAGTCTTTTTCTGAATAGAGATCCTAGATCTGAGGTTCCATTCATGGCTCTTTGTTGCAGGTTCATATTTGAGCTTGCTGGTGCAAATCTGAGCTCGCCATTGTTTCTGAAAGGTTTGAGATAGTCAATTTTTCCTTTTGTTTCATCCAAATCAGAGATACGAGGCCAAATCTAAGAGGGTTTGAAGTTGAAGTGTGGTTGCCAAATCCAGAAGGTAGCTGCAATTTTGGAGCATTTTGGGTCAAATCCAACCCTTCCATCACGTCCAAAAGGGCCAAAAACCCTAAGATCGACTGTCAATTTGTCCATTTTGGAGCAAGTCATGCGGTGAGGCAAAAATTTTTTGCCTAAAGAGCTGTACAACCCCTAGGTCATCATAAATGTGATGGTATGATTTTTTCAAAAAATAAATAAAAAATTTTGCAATTGAAAATTTTGGAAAATTTTAATTGTGGCGGATTTATTTTTTGTAAAAGTTTATCTATATAAAAAAAAAACAAAAGAAAAATGTAGAGATTTTCTGCAGAATTTATTGTACAGTGCAGGGTAGTTTTGTACCCGTTGTACCCACGAGTGGCCTTGTGGGCACCACTTGGCCATAGGCCATGGCTCCCACCACCCCTATCTCTCCTACCAGCCATGGTTGTCAGCCTTCCATCCATCAACCATCGGCGGAATCCATACTAAAAACTCTGGCTGTCAAATTAATCAACCAGTGGACATCTTTCAAATATTCCGGCAAGAAGATTCTACGCAAGAGCTGCTGAGATTTTTGGCATATTCTGTCAACTCAAGAATATTCCAGCGGGGACAAGAATATTCTGTCAACTTGAGAATATTCTCTCTTATGGGGGGGTCTTTTTCCTCACATGGGGTTTTTACCTTCTCATTCTTCATTGAGAGAATTTCTATTTTGTGTTTCATCTCTCTTTTGAGGGGGAGTTTTTCCCATGAGGTTTTCTCCCTTTCCTTGCTTGTGAGAGATTGTATTGATTGCATTGTTTGTACATGGGTACCTAACATGGCCTAGTAGCTGGGACCCATGCATTATTTGCATAATAATCCACTACTCCCTAAGTTGCACTTAAGGGGGGGTGTTGGTGTAAATAAAGTCTTGTACCTAGTCAGTTCATTACTAGGGGACTTATTTACATCTTAGTTAAGTTTACTTAGGTCGTAGGAAGGAATCTTTTTAGAAGATGTTAGTTGTCATTACTTATAATCTTATCCTTTGACAACTACTACATGTGAACCTAGGTAAGTGTGATTAGTTGTCTCATGTCATATGATTAAAACACTTGTCATAATCCTATGACATCTTGCATCTCACCTTGGCTATATAACCAAGGGATATCTCTCATTGTAAACAATCATAATCATCTCATATCATTCACATTGAATACAGTTTATTCTTGTCATATTTTCTCTCTCTTTTCCTGTGCTTTCCATTTGGTCCATAGATCTTAGCAGCCATAGCCAATTCTAACATTTTTAAACAATGTTTCAATGAGAGATGTTCATCAATTTTCATCACTAAATAATATGGACCCAAGAGAACAACCTCCTATGTTGCAAAAGCTTACTCAAGTAGAAGAGATGTTGATAGCAAGGGTAAACCCAATATTACAAGTAACCCACACTCGTGGGGGACAGTATAAATACAATGGCCATATGATAAGCTTCCCACAAGATATAATAAGTATTGCCAAAATACTTTCACATAGAATTACAGACCTAGATGTCCTGATAGTTAGAAGATTACATACACAAGGAAACCATTATGACTATTATGTAAGTAGAGTCATATTATATATGCATTGCAATACAAGATCAAATATGACCCATACTATAGCGATGTTGAAATAAATGCATCCTACTTAGAACAAATCCCTGAAACAAGTACAAACATTTCAAACATGCTTCACACCATAGAATTTTTTGAAGAAATAGCTGTACCAAACAATGAATCTGATACTAATGATCAACATGATCAAGATGCATCAACATATGCATTGTCATTTATGGTAAGCCTACCAGGTAGACATTATGAGCTAGAAATCATTAAACAAACACTACAAATTGAACTCCCAACAAATAACACTATTGATTGGCCTGAAATAAGATCTTATCCAATAAATGAATACAATACTGAAGGCCTCTTTGATATGGCATTTCCCACACTCTTTCTAGATGGAAAAGCACTACAAATGCAAGCACAAATTAGAGAAGTACAAATACATGAATATGCATTACATCTAATGAGATTCCATGACCAAAGATTTGGAAGGGATCCAAGGTTTCGATATTTTGTCTCCAACCTTATGATGTGTCATCATAGCCAAGGACTTGCAATGACTTTCCTTAAAAAAATTGCAAAAGAAAACATACCAACCACTATTGAAAACCTTCATACACACTTGAAAAATCTTCTTGATGAACAATTAGTTGAACAACTTATGTATTTCGGATCTACCATGAGAGGGACAAGACCATATTGGAACAAGTGTCATGCTGAGCTAACAAATGTGATCAACCAAATAGGCTCACCCACTTTATTCTTCACATTAAGTGCAACATATACAAAATGGCCAGATGTACACCAACTACTCTCAAATGACATAAGATTTACAATGAAATCAAATAAAATTCACATAGATAGCATAATCAATAACCCCCAATACCACATCCCTATATCTACATCAATGATTCACAATATTTTGTGAGGAGGTCATTGAGAAGCTCCTCCATACAAAAGAATACTGGTATAGGTACGAAAGGAAACATTGAGGGACCACACATGTTCATGGATTCCTTTAGATTGAAAATTCTCCATACATGGAGAAACTTGATTGGAAAGATAACTTAGAAGTGGAAAGAGGAAGAAAATTCTTTGAAACATATGTCATTGCTTGGAACCCTCATACTATATCTCATGGCAACAACACAACACATTGATCTCCACTTGATGATCCATGTTTGTTAAACACAGTTGAGATCTTTAGTAGAAATCCCTCTGACGAATACGAGGAGTTAATTAATCATGTCCAAAGGCACACAAAGTGCACCAAGGGAACTTGTCTATGTAAGAAGGGTAAAAAATTAGAATGTCAATACAAAGCTCCATGGAAAGAACAAATTATCTCTACATTATCATGTGACAATGATGGTAAAAAAAATATGAACCAACAAGAAATGATGATAGATTAAACATACATAACTAAGAAATGATTTGAATATGGAGAGAAAATATAGATTCCCAACCTGTCATCTCATGAACACTTGTTCTCAAATACATTGCCAAGTATGCATCAAAATCAAAGAGTTGTGTTAATATGCTTACAAGAATAGCTACAAATCATAAACCTGAAGATGAAGCTTTAACAACATACCAAAAATTGATGACAGAACTTGTAGTTGAACGTGATATTGGAGCACAAGAAACATGTCATATGCTCCAAAAATTTCCCCTTTTATCTATAACCGATCATTTATGTCATTGAATGTTGGCCGAAAAGTATTTCACTACTTCACAAGAACAACAAATGAAAACAAACTCCAATCAAGCTACTTACATTCTTATATGCAATTCCCTCCACTCCTAGAAGCAATAAAATTACTTGAATCTACAAGATCCTTCTCCTATTCTTCAAGTCACAAAGGATGTAAATGGAAAGAGAGGAAACAAAAAGAAATAGTCAATGTTTTCCCAAATTTCTATACTATTCCAAAGCAGGATTCATAACATTATGAAACATTTTTTGGAGTGAATTACACTTATACAAGAGTCTTTGTGACATACAAAATGAAATAGGCCTTACTAAAGATACAATAATAAAAAATTGGAACCAAATGAATTCAAAAACATATTATGTATGGCACATAAATAACACAATTGACACGAAAGCTAATAATGAAGAAGAAGAAGATAGTGGTAATGAGGGAGACAAAACATATACATTACAATTGAATGAATGGTAATTGTTGTCACAAATTATGGTACTTACTAATAATGTCAATCTAGATGAGTTCCAAATACTCAATAGGCATGATTTTGATAACAACAATGAATGGGATCAACATAGCGTACACCCAGATTTACATGCCACTATAATTGACTTCATAAAGATGAATAAAATTTGTAGCCAAAATGAAAACATGGCCATTAGCTTTGAAATCCAAAATTGCACATTATCACCAAAACAAAAATTAGCTCTCATAATAATTACAAACCACTACAAAGATCAAACCTTTAAAAAAACCTTGCATATGATCATTCAAGGAACTGTAGGAACTAGAAAATCATACCTTATTTCTTGCATAAGAAATTCATTTCAAAGTAATCTATCACAAGAAAAAAACCAACTGCTTGCTTTAGCTCCAACAAAAATTGTTACATTTAATATACATGCATCAACCATACATTCAAAGATTATGATTCCTATAAAAGAAATGAAACCATTGCAAGGACAAACACTACCAACATTTCAAGAAGAAATGAAACACATAAGGTACATCCTCATAGATGAAATGAGTTTCATAGGCCCAAAGCTACTATTAAAGATAGATAGTAGACTATGTGAAGCATTTCCGTAAACACAAAACCTCAGCTTTGGTGGTGTATCTATAATTCTAATAGGTGACCTAGTAAAACTACCACCTGTCATGGACAAACCCATCTATGCATCACACTCCAATGCCAAACTGCTATGGGAACAATTTACTGCAGTTGTTACATAACAAACAATGTTTTGTCAACAAGGTGAGGATCCAACTCAAACACACTTTTGTGAAACATTAAAAAACTTACGTAATGTAGAACCAACACACCAAGATTGGGAGATGTTAATGACTCGCACAAACAAACTACTTACAACTACTAAAAAACAAGAATTTGACAACTCCATCCACCTTTTTGCAACAAATGACTTAGTCAAACTACACAACAAAAAAATGCTAAAACAACTAAACCTTCCAATTGCAATAAGTATTGCAACAAACAATAAAACAATTGAAACATTGATGCTCAAGATAAACAGCTTGAAAAAGAACTCCTATTATGCAAAGGCCAACAAATCATGCTAACAAAAAACTTATGGACTCAAGCAAGATTTGTAAATGGATCCCTTGGTGAGGTTGTTTATATTTTTTACAATCTAGGCTCAAAACCACCAAATGTTCCAATGTATGTTGTAGTAAGAATCAATAACTACACTCTTCCACCATGGAACCAAAATGATCCAATGGCTATACCAATAATACCTATATCACTAGGTAATCATAGGCAAATTCCATTAACAATGGCATGGACAATTACTATACATAAATCCTAAGGATTGACCCTACAAAGAGCAACTTGATTGATAGTCATAAAATAGAAAGACAAGGACTAACATTTACAACTATTTCAAGAGTAAAATCATTAAGTGGGCTTCATAATCAACCAATGTTCTCTTTTGACCGATACTCCAAAGTGAGAAAAAATCTATACACAATTATAAAAAAAAAAGAGGAGGAATGATTACAATTACTCTCACTATGAAAAAATGAGGTATACACTTACCGATCAAATCTCTTTCATATTAACTTTCAAATTACTTTACACTACGTAGTTGAAAAAATACGTCTTTACAAATTATTCTTCCCTTCACTAACTCTTTCAAACTTTTATGTTATGCAAGTGGACATTAAGCAAAATAAAACATATTCTCCAAAAAAAAATTCCAACATCTTAGTCCAATACAAGTTAAAATGGCAAAAGATAAGGCGATTCATGAAAGTTGCAAAATTGGTTCCTCCTCTACATCAACTACATGTATGTATAACACTCCCTTCTCTACTCAAACTCTATATTACTTATTATTTCACTACAAACAACAACTCACCCTCAATTACAAATATCAATAGTAATGGCAACATCAAGCTACTTTTGTAAAAGAAATTTGACCTTTGCTAATGTTGGATGTGTTTGCATTACAGGGTTAAGCTTTTCTTGAAGAATACATATCTTCTCATAAACAATAACATGCAAATCAAGCTGGTTCCTCAAGACTCTATTGGCAATGTGACTACTTATTATGTATGTATTCTAAATTACATGCTTAAATCAATTCATGGAGATACAAAACAAAAAAATTGCATGTTATCAAAAAGGTCACTTCAGCTAAATTCCCTCATAATTCAAAACTGTCTTTTCAACTAATCTGCCCAAAGCTGCATGTGACTTAAAAACTCATACCATATACTCGTTAATTTTTTTAGCCTAAAATATCACAATTTTAAATTATACTCTTACTTAATTGCTTATTTTTTTGCTTCACTTTTTGTAGATATATGATATATATTATGCTTGCTTTGTAGCTTACTATTATGTTTCTTGTTTTCTACGGCTTCAAATTTTTAGATATATTTTAACAACCACCTCAGTGACGTTGTTCCAACAAGATAATCGTTGTCAAGATTCAGGTATGATAGGTTTTTTTTTTTAAATTCATTTTGCTACTTCTCATTAAGTATGAAAAAACCTATCCATTGCTATCCACCTAACTTGGATTGGCCTTTTTTTTCTTGCATGCTATATTATGGGCTACAGTTTTAAAGGCAATCCAGGACTCCATCCAAAATATTATTACACTACAAGCAACCATGTAGATGGCCTAGATGATGATGAAGTAAATGTTATTTTATGTGCATCAATCAAAGTCTTACTTTTGATAAATGCTTCATGAATATTGTTATGATTGCAATGATCTACCATGAGAGAGGATAGAAAAAATGTATAAAGATTTAATGCCTCCATCAAAATCCAATTTATATTTTGATTTAATTGCCTCAAGTCACGTGCACATGAACAAATGAAGTCAAATTTATTCCCTACTAAATTAAAAAGATTATTAAATTTTGTATGTCTTTTGGGTTTTAAATTTAATGTGCTAAGGATGCACAAATATCATATGTAAGATAGTGTGAAAGACATGTGTGAAGATGAGATAAACAAATTATTTATCTCTAAAATGAATTCTTATATCAATTATTATCATGATTCATCAATTAAAATAATAATAGATATGAAACCAAGTGTATTTCACAAAGGATAATAAAATTCTACCATAAAATTATTTGAATGTTTATTTCAAACACAAATCTAACTTACACCCTAATTGTAACATTTAGTATACTTAAAAATTAAAAACTTCATCTAAAACATAAACTATACAAAATATAATCGGCATAGCCATTGCACCTCCTCTGCTACAACTACTAGTATAAATTATATTTAAGATATATTTACTAGTTGTAAGACACTCGTAATAAGATGTATAGCAATATTCATTTAGCAGTTTCTGCAAAAAGAAATCCATTATTAACTCTTTCTTAAATCCAGAAAAAAACATGCATTGTCTGTTAAATGATGTTTAAACTGCACATGTTTCTTTATATTCACCTTGTTAACTACGGATGAGATATTCTTATACTACAAAACAACGCTTCAAATTCAAAGGCAACACCATTAGGGAATGACGTAAGCATACATTAAACCGACTTCATTTAGGGCCAAAATATTTTTGTAAATTATTTCTTTTGAATAGTCCTAATGTATTTCATAAATATGATAGATATGACATGTAACCCAATTTAATATTTAATTGAATTATAAAAATAATATTTAATAAAGTAAATTGTAAAAATTTTATTTTTTATTTATTATGAGATTTTGGTAGAAAATATATTCATGAATATATGAGAAATGATTAATCCATGTCTAGAAAAAGTTGGCCTTTTGGAATTTTGGTTATACAATTATATTAAAAATTAAAATATGTAAACTAATTACATGAATCTTTGTTTGAGATTTATCTTTCGAAATTTAATTTTTATGTCAAAGTTAAATTTGATGATTGTATGATTGATTATAGAAATTTTTACAATAAAACACAATTGAAATTTGAAAAGATTATATGTTATAAAAGAAATTTTAGATAGATTATTAGATATTGTATAGAATTATTAAAAAAATATAAATTAAATTTATGATAATATATTTTTGTAAATATTTATATCTTTAACATTTGTCAAAGAACTTTTAATAGATATATCATTAAAAAAGTTATACTGTAGATAAAATTGCTAGGAATTAAAGTGTCAAAATTTATAAGTTCTTAGCACTATTATTATAGTCTTAGCATTACTATTATTTAGTTATTTACTTTTTATATTTTAAATCATCTCATATGGAAAATGTGACACTTCTATCCTACTTTGCATCTAGTTCTAAATAGGTAGTTTAATTCTACTAATCCTTATCTCTAGGATGCTTCACCAAAGCCCTTCCTCGTCATTAGTGATTCTCCACCATCATCTAGCTCACATGACCTCAACGTTTTTCCCCAAATATAGTTTTGGCATTTCTTTCTAGCTTATTTCCTTGGTTTTCAAAATATTCAAATTCTATGTTCCCTTCTTTTGGACACTTGAAGCAAAAAGTCACCATATTTTAATTAAAAAAATTGCTGCCAGTTTGTATTTAAAATACAATCAAAGAACAGTTGTAAACTAAGTTGTAACTGCCCGAATTTGAACAGTCAATTTGGTGTAAACAGAAAACAAACAGCGACGACATTGAACAGTCACGTTTGGGTGTTGTTTGCCTGCTGCTAACGGGATTGACATTGTAGGTCATGTGGTGTGCATGGTGAAGCTACAGGTCGCATGGAACGTCATGTGGATAGTGACATTAATTGGTAGGTCGTTGGTTTAGGCACATATAGCACAGTGCGCGAGTGAACAGGGCAGTGGAAATGTTTTAATACATTGTTGCAAGTTTATGTAATACATTTGTTGTACATTTAATAATATATTGGACTCTGTTGGTGGACGTAGCTTGTGTTTAGGTGAGCTATGTTAAATCTTGAGTTGTCTCTCACTATTATTTCTATGTTTTATCATTCCTCTGTTATTCTGCTATGAAATTTATTTCTATTAATCTATTTTTAATTGATACCTTCTTCCTGCAATCCCTATCAATAATTTTATAGAATTCTATTAGTAAAGGATTTGTCATTTTGGGAAAAAAATCAGGTATATTCTAAAAAGGTGACATTACAATTGGTACCAGAGATTTTATCCTGCCAACCTAACGATAAAAAATAAACAATAAGTATATGCTTTGGAATTTCAGACCAAGGCTATGAGACCTACATGTTCTTCGGGTTAGGATTCCGAATGAAGGAACAATCAATCATAACAACTCAACATAATTAATGATAAAGTCTAATGATATAACTTCACTTTCATTTCTCCAATTGATGTCCACATGTTGCAATCACTAGTCCTCACAAGAACTTGGACATAACTAAGATACAAAGATGGATTTAGATAATCTTACTTCCAAATTTCAAGATAAAAGTGCACAGAGATATCATCTTGAACTAGGATTGTCAATCTCTTAAAAGCCAACCAATAACATCAAAGCCACATGAATTTTCCAAAACAATCTACAATGATTTATCTAGAATATTGGTCTTACCCATAACACCCAACTTGAAACATAATAGAGTGTTATTATCAACATGCCAAGTTGGAATTAGCATTAACAATAGAAATCTAAGTCCAAATTCAAACCAAATTTTGATATGGCAAAATAATTTTTTTGAAAGAATGTAATGAAAACTCAATTCTTTAGAAACATACAAACTTTTTTGTAAATCAAATAATAGATTTTGACTCTTAGAGAGATCTTAAGAAACATTTTGGAAACAACCATTGGCACCATAATTTGAGGTTTATGCTTTTAGATTTATCATAGGATATATTCATCAAGCTTCATTGAGGGGGACACAATTGTTCTAATGAAGAATAATTTGTTCATTTTGAAGAAGATCACAATGTACAATCAAGTCCATACCATGTATGATCTATCCCACACTCATTGAAACAATGGTGATGCATGGATCTACCTTGTAACCTACAAAATTGATTTAGTGAACTTTGTCCTATGGACCAAATTCACTTCTATATTTAATATCTAGAGTAGATCATTTCATCCAAGGGTCTTCTTCTCCTCAGTCCTTCTTTATTAGAGCAGCTCTACATTCATGATTAAAAATCAAGGACATCAATATTAGGCATAGATGTACCTTAGATAAATTTGATATAAATCCCAAGATCATTTTCACCTCTCAAACTTTGGGAAAAAATTGATATTGTTTAAATGAATCAGATGAAATAAAACAATACTTTCCTAAGATATGAAAATAATCTTAGTGTCAAACATGGGGATATGACAAATTTTACAAGAGTGACAACCTCCAATTGATATGTAAGTTGAAAAAGAATTGGATATTAGTGTAAACCTATAAATTTAAGTCCCTCTGTGAAGTGTTTGTGGGTGACAATCATTTGCTATGAAGTCTAAGACTTTTGTACGTCTTTAATTTTATTAGACTTGATCAATCCAATAATTTTGTACTATCTAGGAAATATATACCTAGAAGGTTATAACATGTCATTAATTATCTATGAGTCTACAACAAGGTGATATATGTTGAAAGATGTGTTGACTAGGTTAAGTGTTAAAAACACCCTATAAGTTATTTTATATTACATCCTCATTAGAATTGAACTTGCCTAAAACTTTCTTTGAATGATTATGTGAAATGAAATATAATTTATTTAAGTGAAATTGTGTACTTGTTTCAATTTGATTGTGTAGGAAAAGAGGTTACAACCTGTAGTAAAAAACACCTAGATCCTTTTACTCAAATGTAAAATTGGATTTGCACAAAAGAGTGGTGTTGTGCGTGTTTTGCACACACGCCCCGTCGTAGGCAGCGACCCCCTTTTTTCCGCTCCTGATAGGGTGCTTTGCTCCTATCTTGTTTTGCGTGCCCTATTTCCAAGCCCAAATTGGTCATGTCCCTTCAAATGATCAAATCCCCTACCCAAATTCACCTACTTGGGGTATTCAAATCTATGGAGAAATGAGGTCCACCGTCCCCTTTTCTGCCTTTTGTCTTGTTTTTGTTGTTTTGGAAACATCCGTGGACCCTTGTTGCTCCCGTTTCCGCAATTTCAATTTTGAGGCCAACTTTTTGGTGGATTTGTGATATGTTTGTGGTCCCTAAATGAACTGCCAAGGTTTCGTTGATTTTCTACTAAGTTTCGGTGGTTCCAGAGCTTCATCCCTCTTTGGCTGTTTTGGAAACATCCGTGGACCCCTGCCGGTCCAGTTTCCACATTTTTGACTTTAGGGTCACCCATTTTTGGATCTGAGATGTGTTTGATATGCTTAAATGAACTGCCTAGGTGTCGTCAAAGTTTGGTTAAGTTTCGATGGTTTTGGAATTTTCCCTCTGGAATTCCCTTCCTCCTTGGCTATTTGGAAACATCTGTGGACCCCTGTCGCTCCTATTTCCTCAATTTTGACTTTGGGGGCAATTTTTTTTGGATCTGGGATGTGTTTGAAGTGCATAAATGAACTGCCAAGGTTTCGTCAAAGTTTGGTTAAGTTTCGGTGGTTTCAGAGCTTCGTCCCCCTTTTGCTATTTTTGAACATCCGTGGAGCCCTAGTAGCCCAGCCTTCGGAGTCCAGTCCCTCCGTGGCTGTTTCTGGGCTTCTACCTCTCCATGGCCATTTTGGAACATCTAGCATCCACCTCCTTCTCGGCCTCCGGAGCCCAGCCCCTCCGTGGCTATTTTTGGGGTTCTACCTCTCTGTGGCCGTTTTGGAACATCCGACGACCACCTCCTTCCTGCCCTCTAGAGCCTGGACCCTCCGTGGCTATTTTGGAATATCTGGTGACCACCTCCTTCCCGACTGCCAGAGCTCAGCCCCTCCATGGCCGTTTTTGGGGTTCCACCTCTCCGTGGTCGTTTTGGAACATCCGGCGGCCACCTCCTTCCCGGCCACCGGAGCCCAACCCCTCTGTGGCCGTTTTCAGGGTTCTACCTCTATGTGGCCATTTTGAAACATCCATGGACCCCCGTTGCTCTTGTTTCCTCAATTTTGACTTTGGGGGCAATCTTTTCTAGATCTAGGATGTGTTTGAAGTGCATAAATGAACTGCCAAGGTTTTGTCAAAGTTTGGTTAAGTTTCGGTGGTTTCGGAGCTTCGTCCCCCTTTTGCTATTTTTGAACATCCGTGGAGCCCTAGCGGCCCGGCCTTCGGAGTCCGGCCCCTCCGTGGCTGTTTCCGGGCTTCCGCCTCTCCGTGGCCATTTTGGAACATCCGGTGGCCACCTCCTTCCCGGCCTCCTGAGCCCAACCCCTCCGTAGCCGTTTTTGGGGTTTTGCCTCTCCGTGGCCGTTTTGGAACATCCGGCGACCACCTCCTTCTTGGCCTCTAGAGCCCGGCCCCTCCGTGGCCATTTCCAGGGTTCTGCCTCTCCGTGGCCATTTTGGAACATCCGACGACCACCTCCTTCCCAACTGCCGGAGCTCGGCCCCTCCATGGCCATTTTCAGGGTTCCTCCTCTCCGTGGCCGTTTTGGAACATCCGGCGGCCACCTCCTTCCCTGCCGTCGGAGCCTGGCCCCTCTGTGGCCATTTTCGGGGTTCCGCCTCTTCATGGCCGTTTTGGAATATCTGACGGCCACCTCCTTCCCGGCCTCTGAAGCTCGGCCCCTCCATGGCCGTTTCTAGGGTTCTGCCTCTCCGTGGCCGTTTTGGAACATCCATCGACCACCTCCTTCCCGACCTCTAAAGCCCGACCCCTCCATGGCCGTTTTTGGGCTTCCACCTCTCCGTGGCTATTTCTGGGAGTCTACCTCCTTCCCAGCTGTTTTGAACATGTGGGAGCCTCCCTTCTTACTAGCTATTTTGAACATCCAGGAGCCTGCCTCCTTCCCATCTATTTTGAACATCCGGGAGCCTGCCTCCTTTCTGGATGTTTTGAACATCCAAGAGCCCACCTCCTTCATGGTTGTTTCGGCTTTCGTCCACTTTCTGCCTTTTGGCTTTCTTCTGCCATCTTTCTGCCCTCTGGTGCTCACACCCTTGAAGCACGCATTAATGTTTATGGCCCAAATGAGCTCCAAATATGAATATCAAAATCTTTTGATGATGCATGGATAGATCTAGCATGGAATTTGTGGGTTTGACTGACATTTTCCTTAACTCATGTATAAATGCACTTACGACACTTCGTATTTGCAAGAGTCAAGAAGCCTTTCGTAGGTCTACCGAAGAGGCCCATTGAGGAATTTCCTTCCTTTTTCTAGATGGTAATGATTTCTAAAGAGCTTTCCACCTAAATTAGGGGACACTAATCCATTGATGCCAATCATCGACGGACTTTTTTGATCAAAGGAAGAACACTGCAAACACATCAAGTAAGAAGACAACTTTCAGGCAATTTTTGCTATAGTGAAAAGGGAAATTAGCTAAATGACAAAATTGCTATAGTGACTGGCACTAGATGAGAAAATAGAGAAAAGACAAGGAATGTATTTTTTAATTGTTGAATATTATGGGGTAGGTGAAACCCTACTGTAAACAAATCTATGCCATTCATTGGAAATTGATCCTAGCCATTCATTTGGGCTTTGGAAAACTATAAATAGGTGCTTGCCCCTCATCTGTAAGGTTTGGAGAATTGATGTAAAGACATTTTGTAGCAATAGAAAGCAACATTGCATGATTTATGGGTGTTCTTTTTGAGTTTGCTCTTTATGTATGCACAGTTCACCTTCCATGTTAGTTTTAGTGTTAGTTTCTTGAATGGGAGTGGTAATAGTGTTTGTTGTTTCAGTATTTGATGAACTTCCAGCTCATGTTTTTTGTGGTTCATTGATGATGAATCATTTTATAAAGCTAGTCTAGGCCTCTTTCCTTTATTGCTGCAACTTAGTTCGATTGCATGCACATGATGTGTGTATGTAGTGTGAAAATCTGCAGTTTTTAGAAGATTGCACTGGTCTTATGCAACTGTAGGTTTCTCTTGGCCAAGCAAAACCCAGTTTAGAAAGTCTGTCTACTTTAGCAGCCACCATTGTTATTGTTCATTCGTAGCTTAGGATTAGAATAGCTTTCTTAACCCTTCTCTTTTTGTTGTTTCTTTTAATCTTTAGTTAGATTAGGATCCAAAGCATCACCATGAAACTAAATCATATGAACTTGATGAGTTTTAGCTTGCTATTTTGAGTGGACATCCATTGTTCATTCACTTCTAGCACTTTGAAACTGCATTTGCAAACCCAACTTCCATGCTTTGTAACTCATTCGTAAGACCACCTTGTGATTCCAGCAAATCACATGAAACAACTGAGATATTCCAAACACTGTCAAGACCTGACATTAGAGACCTTGGGATAGTGTTCTGCAATCCGATTATGGAATATTGTCTTTCAAGAGAGGTAGTGCACCTATGCACTGCCTGTGTTGAAAAGTGCATAAAAAACACATCAATAAGTGGGATCTTGATATTCACAACACTCTCATAATTCATCATGATGAAGAATGGAACATTTTTCTATCATTCTCGATTTCAACAAGGGTAATAAAGAATTTGTATTTATTTCCTAGGATCTTTGTGATAATGAAATGAGAAAAAAATTGTTTAAATAAAGGTCTTGTCAGTTTCCAACTCTTGGTTTTGTTGTTGAGAGTTATTGGAAAATAGTAGTACATGAGCCAAAAGAATATTGGACAATAAATTGTCCTCATTCATTAGAGGATGGTATTAACCTTATTGGTAGTCAAGTTGAGGAAAGTATACTAACAACTGCTCTCCAAGGATATCATTGGACTATAGAGCCATATATAACCAAGGCAATTGTCACTGGTTGCAGAGTTTTCAATTCCTAATTATATAAAAGTGTTGCAATAGAATCTAAATACATAACAAGAAGGTGAAATATTGAAAAATTACAAATCTACAAGGTTGAATTGGGATCTTGGTAAGTTTAGGAGAATTCTAGATTGCAATTTCTTGTGGAGAAGAAATGTTGGGAAGGGTGGACTATCACGGCATGCCATATATCATAAACCACAAGCATAGCTTGTTTTGGATTGAAGGAAATTGATGGCCAAAGAAATAGGAAAGTGACGACCAAGGAAATATAAAAGGCAATGATCAAGTTTAAAAAGAGAATAACAATCACAACAAGGGAAAACGATAAAATTAATGAATAATTAATTAAAAGATAAAAGTAGTGCTCCCTTGAGGGAAGACATGACTCTTGGCAAGGGATATGATTTATGAAAGGATGTGACTTTCCCGCTAAAGGGGAAGATATTAAAGGGATGACATCTTATTGGAGGACAATGTGGAATCAATCATGTATCAGTTCCCTCATCAAGTATGTCAACCACAAGATGGATGGACTGGAGGTCCTACCATACTTGTGGGCCAAGGGCCAAATGACTTGGAGCCTCATTTTGTGCCCTTTGGGCTTGGTTGAGGTGGACAATCCCCTAGTATCCTACCAAGATTTCCCATCGGATTCCTAATGTGGTTGGCTATTAGAAATAAGCTATGAAATAGATATGAATGAATTTAGGATATTTTGATTTCAATAGAGATTATTTGTATATGATCATAGATCTTTGATATTAATGTGTTGATATTAATTAATTAATATTTTCTCTAAATTGTATTGCAGTTATGTAATTTTATAGAATTCTATTGATATTGGAATTGTTATTTTTAGAAAAAGTCAGGTACATCCCAAAAAGGAGACATTACATTTTTGTCAGTGATTCCAACTCTAGAATTGCATAGAATTTCAGGAATCTCAACAGGCAATATAGAAATCAGAACTAGCATCATCTCGATTGTTGCACAATGGTTTAACTAACTTTGCAGCCTGCAAGAATACAGTCTACAACATGAGATTGTAATGAGCCTTGCTCAAAACTGATCACAAATTTCCCCAATTTGCAACCTTGCAATTTTGTCGAACACTTTGTATGCAATGTGTGGAGTGGCTAATATGTTGTTTCAGATTTGTGTTTGATGCAAAGATTGAATACCAAATGATTTTGAAAGCTTACGTAGACTTCTACAACTACTATGCAAGCATTTAGATGAATTACAATGCTTCTATGCAATTTAAAATGCATTCCAATGAAGAACTAAATGTATAAAGTACATCTACAGCCAAGAGGCATTTGGACAAACAATTGGCATGCATCCTATCATGTCATTTAAACGAACATTGCAATCATATATGCCTCCTCAAGTTTGATATGCTTATTGTAATATAAACTCCCAACATAAGCTGATACAATAACCAAGTCTTTTGGTTTTACATCATCATGAACGAATTAAAGTTCAAATCTGATATGCAAAGACAATTACAGCAGCATACTAAACTTATGAAATAGCTGATGAAAATGATCTCCCAAATCAATGCCAAAGGATGCCTTACAAATCCAGCAAGGGGAATGATAATGAATTGGTTAAATAAATGCAATGACTGCAAATTTGTGTAAAAGAAAAACCTGCGAATAGCTGGCAGCCTGTATGAAGAATTCAATTCTCATTGACTACATTGAATTTTCCTTCCAAACACTAGCGCCTGACCTCCTTAACACCCAACAATGACTCAATTTTATTTAGATTTTTCCCAGTTGCCTTCCATGAAATCACCCTCCCAACAAGGCCGCCCCTGTCTAGATTAGTTTGATGAAATTAAATAATCTCCACCAGCTTTGAGTCTTCTCAAGCTCTAAATATAATCTCTATTCCTGGAGAAAGTGGGTGCACCAAACTATGAAGATAATTGTCGTGAAAGGAAGACTCCACAAACAAATCTATGCCTCCAAATCACCCCTGTTCACCCAGCTGCCCCTGTTCAGGTCTGGTATCAATTCTAAAATAATTGGCAGCTAATACAAACTATCTCAAGCACCAAACACTATTATTATACTCCCATAAAGTGGGGGCACCAAGCCTTGAGAAGAATGATGCACATATAAAGCTCCACAAATAATAATAAACCTCCAATGGCGTCCCAGCTATGAATGCAAATATCTGATTTATATCAGATCACCTCACAATTAAAATTTGTCTTTCTACTCAAGGAAAAATCGATGCAAAAGGAAAGAAGCAACACCAAATAAATAGCTATAATCCCCAAATCGATTTGCTCCAAAATTGGCCAATGGCCACAAATTTTACTTCAAATGAGAAGTCTGAAGTAACCTCTCCCTTAGCTGCAATAATTCAGGTGATATTTCACACCCTCAAAACTACTATCGATAGGAAGTTTTCGTTTCCTATGACAATGAAATAATCTGCAGAAACCCTAGGCTCCACAAGATGAGACAACAACAACAACATCCAAATCTGCCTACCGAGAAAGAAGCCCAAGATGTATATTTATTCTTTTTTCCCCAATTTTTCCAGAAGCTTCTAGAATATTCTTTTATTTTATTTAAGTGACTTTATAATATATTTTAAAATTGAGTCACTTTATTAAATTAATTAAATATAAGGTCACCTTTTAATTTTAATTTTATTTTGATAACCTTATAATTAATTAACTTAATACCACTTAATGATTTAATTAAAGTAACTAATAAGTCATCCTCCTGAAAATCATTATTTTGGACAACTTAATTAATTAAATTAATTAAATCAAATTACCTCCAAAAATAGGGACATTACAGTCCACCCCTCCTAAAATTGCTTGTCCTCAAGCAATTCGCCACCTAGATCCCACAAGAAGAACTGCATAATGTCCCTGTCATCACCAAACAACTCCTACAACATTTGCTCAAACTGAATCTATCGTACCAACTCAATACCATCACCAAGTGCCGCAGAACTATAGGCCTCAAGTGGAAGCAAGCCAAGAGACTGGTCATCCTTGCCTCCAAACTTTGCGCAAGATAAACTATCATCCAAACTATCCATCACATGTGCACCTGAATTGTGCATCCTGAATACGTCATGTACATGAGAATAAAAAATGAAGCTGTAAACATTCCTCACCATGTACACCTCAGAAATTTCCTCTGTGAGTCCTGTTTGTAATCCTGATGCACTAGTAGGATCACAAATACTATCAACCATGCTCATCTCAAGACTGGAATCAAGAGAGCTATCATCATCCAAGCCATAGAGTGGATTGTCATATGACCAAGCGGCTTCCACCTCGAACAATGGATTGAGAATCATCTCATGTTTCTCCTGAATCACCTTCTTCTTTCTCTTATTGTCCAGCCCTCTGATAGAATGCAAGCCTCCATCCGTAATACCCCTCAATACATGCCTCCTATCATCAACCTCAAAAGACATTTCCATCTTAGGTACATCGAGGGTAAATACTCCCAAGTCCTGGAGCCACTTCATTCCCAAAACTATGTCCATCTCTCCCATGTTGACCACATAAAAATCTGAATGTAACTCATAGCTGTTCAATTTCAAGGTGAGATTAGCAACCTTTCTGGTGCAAGCGAGAGTATATCCATCCGCTACTTGAACTTTAAATCCATCAAAATACTCAACCTGAAGTCTGCACCAAGCTACAAAATCTCCATTAATAAAGTTATGTTTTGCACCAGTATCCAGCATAGCGATGCAATGTTGTCCATCAACTGTCCCTCTGAACCTGAATGTAGTCTCATCCTGAACATTAGCAAGAAATTCCATGGGAACAGAACTCTTCTCATCCTAGTCAAGTTCTGAAGCAACCTATTGATCCACACCATTAGAATCGGAGTCCTCAAAGTATGCCCACATGAAACGGTTTGCCTTGCCCTTAGGCCTCAAAGGGCAATCATGATCCTTGTTGTAAGGCTCCTTGCACCAATAGCATAATTTCCTCTTCCTCAATTCTTCTCGTGTATCCTCATCCATCATAGATGTCGATTTCTTTTTCTTGTCTGGTTGTTGAGGAGTCTCATTGCTTGTTGAAGGGACATCCTTATGTGAGCTCTTCCCTTTTGGTGTTGCGAACTCCATACTCCTAGCCTTCTTCATTACCTCCTGAAGAGTAGGAAGATCAAAGGCTTTTATCCATCCTCGCATAGGCTCCAATAAGCCCTCCATGAATAACACTACCAACCATCTCTCTGAGATATTGGGAACCATTACTGACAATCTCTGAAAGTCTCTAATTTAGTTCTCCAAACTCCCAACTTGCTTGAGTTGAGCCAAATCTCTGAAGTATGATTCTGGGTCCTTATCAAAACGTTCCACCAATCTATCCACAAACTCTTGATAGGATGTAATCTAATTATGCTGTAATGTCACCAATCCATAATACCACCATTCGTGTGCTGCACCCTCCAAATGCAAAGTGGCATACTTGATGGCTTCTTCTTCTGTCATGGGTCGAAGAGCCAAGAAAGTGTCCAACTTATGAATCCATGATTATGCAGTAATCTTGCCACTACTATCAAACATGGGCAATGTGAGCTTATTAGTAGCTTGCTTAAGGTCCTTATTCTAATTATGAGGTCTCCTCTCCTGTCGAGACCTATATTAGTCCATCTTTGTTTGCACAAAATGATCAAAATGCATGAGCTCTTAGGCTTGTGGTGTCAATAGTTGCCATTCATCATGAGCAGCCATATATGCATCAGCAAAGGTAGGCTCCTCAACACCTTCCACATTAAATTTTGCAGCCTGCTCTTCCCTTAAGAAGGTAGGTCGTGATGGCCTATTAGCAGTGCAAGAAGATGCTCTTTGTACTCTCCTTGAACCTACTACACTCCTGTCATCATCTTGATCCCTGTTGTTCCTTGTTCTATTTTCTAAAATAACTTTGTTCTATTGAATTTGCTACTGCAAGGAAGCTGAAAAATCCTTCAAATGCTTGGGCCATTCTTTCCAACAATTCTTCTCCTCTATCTCTATTCCTCCTTTCATTTCTAGGAGGATCATCTTCTCTTCTTTCCTCCATGGTGTCACCAATCTTTTGGTACCTTGCTCCAACAACTACTGATACAGTGTCTTGCGTTTGTTTTCTTTCTTCTCTAGTTGTATATCTCTTGGTCCTGTCACTTTGTTGCATAAATGAAGACAATTTATGACCCAAAGGATGGCAGGAGACCGCTCTGATACCACTGTAATGAGCCTTGCTCAAAACTTATCACAAATTTCCCCAATTTGCAACCTTGCAATTTCGTCAAACACTTTGTATGCAATGTGTGGAGTGGCTGATATGTTTTTTCAAATTTGTGTTTGATGCAAAGATTGAATACCAAATGATTTTGAAAGCTTACGTAGACTTCTACAACTACTATGCAAGCATTTAGATGAATTACAATGCTTCTATGCAATTTAAAATGCATTCTAATGAAGAACTAAATGTATAAAGTACATCTACAGCCAAGAGGCATTTGGACAAACAATTGGCATGCATCCTATCATGTCATTTAAATGAACATTGCAATCATATATGCCTCCTCAAGTTTGATATGCTTATTGTAATATAAACTCCCAACATAAGCTGATACAATAACCAAGTCTCTTGGTTTTACATCATCATGCATGAATTAAAGTTCAAATATGATATGCAAAGACAATTACAGCAGCATACTAAACTTATGAAATAGCTGATGAAAATGATCTCCCAAATCAATGCCAAAGGATGCCTTACAAATCTAGCAAGGGGAACAATAATGAATTGGTTAAATAAATGCAATGACTGTAAATTTGTG
Organism: Sequoia sempervirens; assembly: GCA_007258455.2. Lineage (NCBI taxonomy): Eukaryota > Viridiplantae > Streptophyta > Pinopsida > Cupressales > Cupressaceae > Sequoia > Sequoia sempervirens. The sequence goes on along the minus strand of VDFB02271358.1, from coordinate 409,505,479 downwards.
TAAAAGAAAAACCTGGGAATAGCTGGCAGCTTGTATGAAGAATTCGATTCTTATTGACTGCATTGAATTTTCCTTCCAAACACTAGCACCTGACCTCCTTAACACCCAACAATGACTCAATTTTATTTAGATTTTTCCCAGCTACCTTCCATGAAATTGCCCTCCCAGCAAGGCCGCCCCTATCTAGATCAGTTTGATGAAATTAAATAATCTCCACCAGCTTCGATTCTTCTCAAGCTCTAAATATAATCTCCATGCCTATAGAAAGTGGGCGCACCAAACTATGAAGATAATTGTCGTGAAAGGAAGACTCCACAAACAAATCTATGCCTCCAAATCACCCCTGTTCACCCAGCCGCCCTTGTTCAGGTTTGGTATCAATTTTAAAATAATTGGCAACTAATACAAGCTGTCTCAAGCACCAAACACTATTATTATACTCCCATAAAGTGAGCACACCAAGCCTTGAGAAGAAATGATACAAATATAAAGCTCCACAAATAATAATAAACCTCTAATGGCGTCCCAGCTTTGACTGCAAATATCTGATTTATATCGGATCACCTCACAATTAAAATTTGTCTTTCTACTCAAGGAAAAATCGATGCAAAAGGAAAGAAGAATCAACACCAAATAAATAGTTATGAATCCCCAAATCGATTTGCTCCAAAATTGGCCAATGGCCACAAATTTTGCTTCAAATGAGAAGTCTGAAGTAACCTCTCCCTTAGCTACAATAATTTAGGTGATATTTCACACCCTCAAAACTGCTATCGATAGGAAGTTTTCATTTCCTATGACAATGAAATAATCTGCAGAAACCCTAGGATCCACAAGATGAGACAACAACAACAACATCCAAATTTGCCTGCCGAGAAAGAAGCCCAAGATGTCTATTTATTCTTTTTTCCCCAATTTCTCCAGAAGCTTCTAGAATATTCTTTTATTTTATTTAAGTGACTTTATAATATATTTTAAAATCGAGTCACTTTATTAAATTAATTAAATATAAGGTCACCTTTTAATTTTAATTTTATTTTGATAACCTTATAATTAATTAACTTAATACCACTTAATAATTTAATTAAAGTAACTAATAAGTCATCCTCCTGAAAATCATTATTTTGGACAACTTAATTAATTAAATTAATTAAATCAAATTACCTCCAAAAATGGGGACATTACAGAGATCTAGGCATCAACACTTCATTATTGTGAAACAACAACGTCCAGTAAGAGATTTCAGTTTATCAACAAATTACTGATGAATATTAGCCTCTTTGTACTCAGAAAATCCTTATTGCTACCTGTAATAATTGTTATAGTTGTACGATGCAGGAAACTACTATTTATTGTGTTTCTAAATTGAGCTATCTAATAACTGATAAATTTTTGACTGATCTTCTCCTAATATAATTTTATTGTATTCAAATCTGATATGATATTGGCTGTATAATTTCTAGTTGGATCCTAAACTGATATAGACTGTTGGCTATTTGGAAAACCCTTGCTGGTGTAGAAGTAAGGTTATATTGTTGAGATTTATTCTTTTCATAAATATTCAGTCATAATTATGAGCAACAATCAGGAGGGGACATGATAGATTTGTATTCTCCAGTGTCGAAACTTGAAGAACATGAGTTTGCCAATGACTTTGAAACATCTTGAGTTGAATGCTTGCAAATGCTTGCAAAGAACTCAAAAATATATTGGCAACTTACAAAGTTGGAGGAATTGAATATATCAATATGTGAATGCCCTCATCTTCAGTTGGGTGTTGTAGGTCTGGGTGTTGTAGGTCTGCTCTGGCTAAGAAAATTAGAAATCAAAAAACTTAGAAGTGTTTCGGAAATATGTTATCTTACAAAACTTGTAGAATTGGAAATTCGTAAGTGCATGGAGTTTTACCTTGAGTTGTGCCCCTCAGGCTTGAGCTATTTAAAGAGGATTGCTTTTGTAGTATATGGGAGGATGCACACAATAACACTGTCAATGAACCCCAATAAACTAAGCTTTGAAGCTTGTAGAGATTTGGAAAGAGTTATAGGAATATCTGATCGGACAAAACTTGAAGAGCTGGATATAATAAAAGTGCCAACGCCAACTTGAGTTGCATCTTTCCAGCTTGAGTGTGTGGAGTTTGATCTTGAGTTGTGCCTCTCAGGCTTGGGCTGTTTAAAGAGAATAGCCATTGCTGAATAATGGATATGGGAAGATGCACACTTCCAAAACTTCAAACGAACCTCAGTAAACTAAGTCTGGAAGTTTGTAGAGATTTGGAAATAGTGGAATGAATATCCAATCAAACAAAACTTTAGGATTTTGAACATTAAAAAATGCCAGCTTGAGTTGCATCTTTCAAGCTTAAACCGTCTGAAGAGGATATCGGATAACTTTGATGTCCAATTGTTATCCATATGTGTTTGTCTTGAGCTCGAGGAGTTACCAAGTCTTGTGGAACTGAGCTGCTTGGAGAGGGTTAACATTGACTCTTGTGATAAGCTGCACAGCATATTACTGCAAATGACACTCGTGGAACTCACAATGCAACGGTGTAGAGAATTACAGATGGGGAAAGAACGAGTGATCTTACAAAGCTTATAGAGCTGTACATTAGTGAATGTCCTGAGCTTGAGGAGTTGCCGATTTCTAGCCTACTGAGCTGCTTGAAGATTATTGCAATTTATTCTTGTATGAAACTGCATAGAATAATACTGCCAATGACACTCATCAAACTCACAGTGCAATGGTTCAAGAAATTCAGATGTTATGATGCTTATAGAGCTGTACATTAGTGATTGCTCTGAGCTCGAGGACTTGCCAATTTTCGCCAGACTGAGCTACTTGAAGGTGATTGCAATTGATTCTTGTGAGAAGCTGCATAACATAACACTGCCAGCAGTACTCATGAAACTCACAGTGCAGCAGTGCAGAAGACTGCAAATAGTGGCAGGACTAGACTATCTACAAATCTTACAGAGCTGTACATTAGTGAGTATCCTGAGCTTGATGAGTTGCCAAGTTTTGCCAGACTGAGCTGCTTGAAGATGATTGCAATTGATTCTGGTGAGAAGTTGTTCAACATAACAACATTAACGATACTCTTGAAACTCACAATGCAGAGGTGCAGTAAATTGCAAATAGTGGAAGGAATGGGCAATCTTACAGAATTGAACATTAGTAAGTATCCTGAACTTGAAGGGTCGCCTCTTTTTTGCGATTGAAGTTGCCTCAAAAGTACTACAATTGATGGAGATGTGGAAGGCTCAAACACCTTCAAGTGACTGATTGTAGGTTTTTGATGGGAGTGACGATATTACAGCTATGCATATCAGACTGTGTGGAGCTTGAGAAGATTTGCATATTCAGGTGTGAGAAGCCATAAAAAATAGCATTGCTTGCAACACTGAAGAGTCTTCACTTGGATGCTTGTAAAGACCTGAAAAGTGTGTCAAGAATATTAAATCTCAAGAATCTTGAACAACTGATTATTTCTCGGTATTGGCAGCTTGACCTTGGGTTGCATCTAGAAGGTATGAACTCTCTCCAGAACGTTAAAATTGGCAGATGCTATTGACGTTCAAGTCTATTTGTGTAGAACAAATGTCAAAATCTGAAGAGAGTGTCACTATTATGTTATTACTTTAATGAGGCATCACTTTTGATATGTGATTGTCCTGAGCTTGAGTTCCTTAAGTTTGGAGAAATCTGTTGGATGGGTATTTTCATTTACTCTTGTGAGTAACTGGAGAAGATAGAAGGTATGTGAAAGTTACAGGCATGGAAAAAAATTCAACTTTGATATTGCAGCAATGGATACATAAATTGCATTCCCAAGTTGTTGAAGGTATTGATTCCAAGCCTCCTTTTAACTTTCGATCATTCTTTTAGTTTTTAAGTTCATGATTGACCATTATTTTGTTTTGTAATAACATGATCTAGATTTTTGCAGTAATGTTTAAATTAGATGTGTAAATGAAAAATATTTTCCAGTGGAAGAACTAAGAGCTTTTCCTTTTTTTAATTTTGGAGTGTGCAATCAGAATGTTTTCTAATTATTGGAAGAGCAGTGGATGGAGGCGAAGTCAATTTTAATTTTTAAAGCTATCTCTGTTTTCTGAGGTTTGCACAAGTGAAATGCGGGCTTTATTCAAGTGTGGTGTATGCAAATACCCAAGGTTGCTTGCACTGTCTTGTGGAAGACTTTCCACTATCTCCTGCCTGAAACCTATCTCCAATGGGTTCTCTTGAGCTTGGAGATTGACCAAACTCTGCTCCAACTCTTCTAAAAGGGTTCCTACCTTGTGCTTTACCTTGGGTAAACAAACACCTTCTTGCACTTGCAAACTTTGTCATTACACCTAGAAGACTCTAGATGCCAAATTCTCCAACTTGCTTGATCTTATTGCAGGGGAGCTAGAGGTACTGATTTCTTGTGTTTCTCCTCCAAATGGAAGCATCTTGCCTTGGGTTCAAACTTCAAATCACCCGTTTTTATGAACTTGCCTTGGACAGGCCTAACTCTCTACTAGCCCTTACCAGTCAGTATTTGGCTTTTTACTCTCCAACTTGTCACATAACCTACCAAACAAAAGACATTTCCAGATACCCTTTTCCCAGCTTTAAATCTTGCATTTGGGTTTTAGACCTCTACTGTTCCGTACAGCTGACTCTTGAGATCTTGGAGAGGAGGGCTAATTGCCCTATTTCCTAGGATTTTGCTATTTGCTTGTTGATTACTCACTCTAGAGAATTGCTCAGTCCTTCAACACTCTGATTTCCTTGTATTTAAACATAATCCACCTGGAAATGTACTTTGGCCGTACAATGTACCTTTCCCCTGCCTTGGTTCTTTATTTTTCACTTCCCCAAACTCCTAACCGGGTCCTAAGCTCGCTTAGGGTTTGGTAACAAAACTCATTGTTGGGCCCTCTTGATTACCTATCACCAAATGTACACAATACACTGGCTTCCCTCCCATTTTCCACCAAACTCAGGAGAATCTCGTGGTCAGGGCCTATGGGAAGCCATTTGAAAACTAACTGCTCAAAACAGGGAAACTAACACGCTGCTCTTAATCTATGAATTTGAAACAACGATCCTACCCTAAGCAACTTAATTATCAGATGAAAATCACTCTACACTGTCTACCAAACATAAATACAATGTCAAATTACATGCACAGTGCCCTCTAATTCACTATCCTCAAATTTGCACGGGCAGATACAGAAATTGCAGATTCTGCTAAAACAGGGTTAAAATCCTTTTTCCACCTGAATCTTGGACACCACACACTATCAACATACAAAGTGAATATCATACACAAAGAAAGATGTTAACACTGCTATGTAAATACAAATAACATGCTATGTCAATATACAATACCTAAATAAACTCTACTGCGCAAAACACACTGGGTTTACCTGTAAACACAGGAAAATACAGAAAACCCAAAAACTGTCTTTCTATTCACATCAAAGTCTTTTTTTACAATGCAAAAGCTAACTGTCCTTTCTATCTCCGAGCCATTATCCCCATTAGTCATTCTTTTTCCATGTTTTAAGGGGGCATTGCTCGTTCCAATATCCCTGATTTTAAGGGAATCCAAGACAACTATCCAAACTGCATGCAACCTCTCACTGTTATCATGCAAGTTTTGCAATATTCCTGCAACCTCGCCTTTATCCTTCTTTTTAGGATCTCCCAACTCATTATCCTTGAGTTAACAACCCCTCAACTGACCATTAACATCTTCCATCAACGAGAAAGTGGCTATAACACAAGTTGATGCATCATATTCTCAAACATAACAACCCAAACCTTAATAAAACAAAAATCTACCAACATACCAACAATGATAACTAGAATGACACCTAGGCAAAGATTAAATCAACATACCACACAAGACCTTCTAAGGTCCAACCTAAACACAACATGCTGACTTGGCCAAGGTCAGTACAGGCCAAAACTTTTGCAAGCCAAAATGGAGGTCAGACTAGGTGCTCTTGCACCATCCTCCCCAAAATAGAAAACTTCAAGCCATCCTTGGATTGAGCAAATTGGGATCAATGCCCAACCTCTTGAACGCTGCCTCCTTGATCCATACTGCATCAACTTTAGGTTGTCGTTGCCTTTGGATTAGATGTTCCTTATACTCCTTGGTTCTTGTTCGTTTGTAGACCCTGGTATCCAAGATCTTATCAACTGGTTTTACTCTAGTGGAGGGAAGTTTGAGCTCTTCTACATCTTGATTGACTTCATGGAGTGTCTGATCCAAGTTTAATGGTGGTCCTTTTTAATGGACTAAGTCTGCAACATTGAAAACAGGGGTTTAGTCCACTATCATCTGGCAATTGTACCTTGAATGCATTGTTGCCATACTTCTCCAAGATAGGACAGGGACCTATCCTCTTCATTTGCAACTTGTGAGGGACTCCTTTCTGCAATCTAGCCTTGTTCAAATGGACCATCACTAAGTCTCCCACATTGAATTGAACTTCTCTTCTATGCTCATCCACCTTAGCCTTATGCTTCATGGTATTTTCTGCCAAGGTCTTTCTGACTGTCTCATGAATTTCCTGCATTGCACAAGAAAAATCATCTGCATAACCACTTCCCTTGACTCCATCCTTCAGCTCTCTCAGCTCATAGACACCCCTGCGATGTAAACCATACACAATTTCAAAGGGGCTCTTCCCTGTTGACCTATTCACTGTATGATTATAGGCATATTCTGCCTGGCCAATAATCTGATCCCATTGTTGACCATACTCCTTGGTCAAGAATCTTAGAAGGTTTCCAAGTGTTCTATTTACCACTTCAGTCTGACCATTAGTTTGGGGATGGTATGCAGATCCAAAGGACAGATTGGTGCCCATTCTTTGCCAAAGAGTCTTCCAAAAGTGACTCATAAGTTTAGTATCCCTGTCTGATACAATGTTGGTTGGTAAACCATGAATCCTAACTATCTCCTTGAAGAAAAGAAAGGCTATTTGACTGGCATCATTGGTTGTTTTGCAGGGTATAAAGTGGGCTATTTTGCTGAATCTATCAACCACAACATACACACTATCCATACCTTGCCTTGTCTTGGGTAAACCAACTACAAAGTCCATGCTTAAGCATTCCCATGGCCTAGAAGGGATTGGCAGTGGCTAGTATGGGCTTGCATTTGAAGAAGTGCCTTTTTCTTTTTGACACACTACACAACTCTCTACATATTTTCTGACATCTAAGTTCATCTTAGGCCAAAAATAAAACCTTTGGAGAAGCTCTTGAGTTTTGGTGATCCCAAAATGACCACTCAATGCACCATTATGTTTCTCTTGAATTAAGTTCTCCCTAATAGAACCTCTAGGAACATAAAGTTGATTCCCTTTAAACAAAAAATCACTTTGCAAGGTGTATTCAGCATATTTTCTATGGAAATGGTTCTTAAACTCAAGGCATACCTTATAAATTTCTACAAAGTCTTCATCATCTGCATATAGATCCTTGAAGTGATCTATTCCCATGCTTTTCAACTGGATTTCTTGAATGGTAAGAACTCTCTTGCTCAATGCATCAGCAACTTTATTGAGAGCTCCTTTCTTGTGCTTGATGTTGAAGGTGTAGGCTTGCAAGTACTCCACCCATTTCATGTGCCTGTGACTCAACTTCTCTTGTGAATTCAGAAAACTGAGTGCTTGATTGTCTGAGTACACAATAAATTCCTTGGGAAGCAAATAGTGCCTCCACTTCCTTAGTGCTTGGACCAATGCATACATTTCAAGGTCATAAGAAGAGTACTTCTTCTTGGCTTCACTTAGCTTCTCAGAATGAAAAGCCACCGGTCTGCCCTCTTGGCTGAGAACAGCTCCAATTGCTACATTGCTTGCATCACATTCAATGGTGAATAACTTCTCAAAACTTGGCAACACCAAAATAGGTTGAGTAGCTATTCTTTCCTTCAGCAACTCAAAACTCTTGTTAGCTTGCTCATTCCATACAAACTTAGTTTTCATTCCTCCTTTAATGGTGTCCAACATAGGAGCAAAAATTGCACTAAACTATTTGATAAATTTCCTATAATACTGAGCAAGACCATGGAAGCTTCTTACCTCTATTGCTATCTTGGGAGTAGGCCAATTAAGAATGGCTTCTACCTTGCTGCTGTCCATCTTCAAGTTGCCATGTGAAAGCACAAAACCCAGATACACCAGCTCTGTTTTGATGAACTCACACTTCTCCAGATTAATCTTCAGCTTCTCCTCCTGTAGCTTCTTGAAAATCAGCTATATGTGCTGGAGGTGCTCTTCTCTAGTTCTGCTATATATTAGTATATCATCAAGATACACTACTACAAACTTGCCAATGTAGTCTTGGAGAATTTCATTCATAAGTCTCATGAATGTGGAGGGGGCATTAGACAAACCAAATGGCATTACTAGCCACTCATAGAGACCCTCATTGGTTTTGAAGGCTGTTTTCCACTCATCGCCCTCATGTATTCTAATTTGGTGGTAACCACTCTTTAAATCTATCTTGGTATAGTACCTAGCTTCACCTAGACAATCCATGAGATCTTCAATCCTAGGGATAGGAAACCTATACCGGATAGTTATCTTGTTGATTGCTCTGGAATCAGTACAAAGCCTCCATTCTCCTCCTTTCTTGGGTGCTAAGACAGTGGGTATTGCACAAGGACTGATGCTTTTCCTAATGAGACCTTGGTCAAGTAGTTCTTGAATCTGCCTAGCTATCTCCTCATTTTGCTGAGGTGTCATCTTGTAGGCTAGTTTGTTTGGAAGGGTGGCTCATGGTATCAAGTCTATCCTATGACTTATGGCTCTTTTAGGAGGTAAGGTTGCTGGTTGACCACTACTTACAATACTTTCATAGGTCTGCAACAAGTCTTGAATCTCTTTGGGTAACTCTTGCTTTTCAGCTGCCTTCTCTTTGCTTACTTCTCTTGGCTTGATCATTACTGCATAGCCAATGCCTTCTCCTTCTTCTAAAGCCTTTAAGAACTCTTTTTCACCAGCTAATAGCAGCTTAGAACCTGTTGTCTGCACTTCAGTGTCTTCCAACAAAGATTGAATCTTGTAGGTTACATTGTCCTTCTTGAATGTGTATGAGTTCTTAGCTCCATCATGCACAGCTTGGCGGTCAAATTGCCATGGCCTACCTAGGAGCAAGTGGCATACATCCATATATAACACATCACATAATACCTTGTCTTTGTACTTGCCAATTGAAAACTCCACCCATGCTTGTTCATTCACCAAGACATGCTGACCCTTGTTGAGCCATGTGACTTTGTAAGGATTCTTGTGAGGTATTCTTGCTAATTTCAGTTTGTTGACTGCCTCCTCTGACACAATATTTTCAGTAGAACCTGAGTCTATAATCACCTTGCACACTTTTCCCATCATCTTGCATTTTATCCTAAACAAAGATCTTCTTTGGCTTGGCTCTTCTTTGACTGGTTCTTTAATTAAGGTCCTTCTCATCATGAGATTCTCACCTTCCTCTGAGTTCAAGGGTACTTCTGATTGTTTATTTGCTGCAACTGCTTCATCTTGAATCAGATTGGTTCTCTTATCTCCTCCATGAGAAGTGCTTCCTTTCTCTAGACATCTATAGGCTGGGTGTCCCAACTGATTGCAATGATATCATTTCATGTTGGTGAAGTAACTGCCTCTTCCTTGTCCACCACTTCTTCCTCTGGAGTTGAAACCTCTTCCTCTACCACCTCTACTAGAACTTCCTTCTTGCTCTTCAAAAAATCTGACTTCTCCTTGAGCTCTTGATTCTGTGCTTCTTCCACTATAGCTTCCTCTTTGTCCTCTGCTGTATTTCCCTTTACCTCTACCTTTGGGATTTTGTTCTTGTTTCTTTTTGCCTTTCTCTTCTATTTTCAAAGCCATTTGATAACATTGGCGTACTGTTTTGAAGTTTACCAAACTCATATCTTCTTGAATAGACCACTTGAGTCCATTAAGGTACCTTGCCAACCTGATACTCTTATCTTCAACCACTTTTGATCTAAGGCACAATTTCTAAAACTCCTCTGTATATGTTTGGACATCCATGTCCTTTTGTCTCAAATTATGTCTTCTCCTGTGCAACTGAACTTCATAATCATCAGGGAGATAAGTCTGCCTTATCTTTGTCACCATTCCTTTCCATGAAACTATGGGACCTTTGCCTTCTTTCTCTCTTTCAGATTGCACAAACTTCCACCATGTGAGAGTTGCTCCTCTCAACCAAGACTTGGCCACCTTTACCTTTTGGGCCTCTGTAATTCCATCATATTCAAAGTGATTCTCAATGCTCTCAATCCAATCTACTACTGAATCTGGATCCATTTGTCCACTGAAAAGTGGCACACCATCCAATGCTTTACCACTCAAGGCCTGCAATGCCTTCAAGAATGGTTCCTCTGCAAGAACAGGATCAGGCTTTGGAGCTTCCTCCTTAATTTCCACTTCTTTCCTTGGCTTCCTACTCTTCCTTCTTCTTAATCTTGTCCTTCATAGTGTCTATTGTTTCTTGGACTTCATCCAGGAGTCTCTCCATCTGAGATATCCTCTCTCTGAGCAACCGGTTATCTTCCTCTTGCTCTTCTACCTTCTTTTCTATCTCTGCATTTGTCACCATGGTTCCTTCCTCTGGTGTATTTTCTCCTACTAACTCAGTGGATTAGCTCATTAATCACAAGCCTAGAATCCAACTCTTGCTCTGATACCAATATGGTGTATGCAAATACCCAAGGTTGCTTGCACTGTCTTGTGGAAGACTTTCCACAATCTCCTGCCTGAAACCTGTCTCCAATGGGTTCTCTTGAGCTTGGAGATTGACCAAACTCTGCTCCAACTCTTCTAAAAGGGTTCCTACCTTGTGCTTTACCTTGGGTAAACAAACACCTTCTTGCACTTGCAAACTTTGTCATTACACCTAGAAGACTCTAGATTCCAAATTCTCCAACTTGCTTGATCTTATTGCAGGGGAGCTAGAGGTACTAATTTCTTGTGTTTCTCCTCCAAATGGAAGCATCTTGCCTTTGGTTCAAACTTCAAATCACCCATTTTTATAAACTTGCCTTGGACATGCCTAACTCTCTACTAGCCCTTACCAGTCGGTATTTGGCTTTTTACTCTCCAACTTGTCACATAACCTACCAAACAAAAGACATTTCCAGATACCCTTTTCCCAGCTTTAAATCTTGCATTTGGGTTTTAGACCTCTACTGTTCCGTACAACTGACTCCTAAGATCTTGGAGAGGAGGGCTAATTGCCCTATTTCCTAGGGTTTTGTTGTTTGCTTGTTGATTACTCACTCTAGAAAATTGCTCAGTCCTTCAGCACTCTGATTTCCTTGTATTTAAACATAATCCACCTGGAAATGTACTTTGGCCGTACAATGTACCTTTCCCCTGCCTTGGTTCTTTATTTTTCACTTCCCCAAACTCCTAACCGGGTCCTAAGCTCGCCTAGGGCTTGGTAACAAAACTCATCGCTGGACCCACTTGATTACCTGTCACCAAATGTACATAATACATTGGCTTCCCTCCCATTTTCCGCCAAACACAGGAGAATCTCGTGGTCAGGGCCTATGGGAAGCCATTTGAAAACTAACTGCTCAAAACAGGGAAACTAACACACTGCTCTTAATCTATGAATTTGAAACAGCGATCCTACCCTAAGCAACTTAATTATCAGATGAAAATCACTCTACACTGTCTACCAAACATAAATACAATGTCAAATTACATGCACAGTGCCCTCTAATTCACTGTCCTCAAATTTGCATGGGCAGATACAAAAATTGTAGATTCTGCTAAAATAGGTTTAAAATCCTTTTTCCACCTGAATCTTGGACACCACACACTATCAACATACAAAGTGAATATCATACACAAAGAAAGATGTTAACACTACTATGTAAATACAAATAACATGCTATGTCAATATACAATACCTAAATAAACTCTACTGCGCAAAACACACTGGGTTTACCAGTAAACACAGGAAAATACAGAAAACCCAAAAACTGTCTTTCTATTCACATCAAAGTCTTTTTTTGCAATGCAAAAGCTAACTGTCCTTTCTATCTCCGAGCCATTATCCCCATTAGTCATTCTTTTTCCATGTTTTAAGGGGGCATTACTCGTTCCAATATCCCTGATTTTAAGGGAATCCAAGACAACTATCCAAACTGCATGCAACCTCTCACTGTTATCATGCAAGTTTTGCAATATTCCTACAACCTCGCCTTTATCCTTCTTTTTAGGATCTCCCAACTCATTATCCTTGAGTTAACAACCCCTCAACTGACCATTAACATCTTCCATCAATGAGAAAGTGGCTATAACACAAGTTGATGCATCATATTCTCAAACATAACAACCCAAACCTTAATAAAACAAAAATATACCAACATACCAACAATGATAACTAGAATGACACCTAGGAAAAGATTAAATCAACATACCACACAAGACCTTCTAAGGTCCAACCTAAACACAACATGCTGACTTGGCCAAGGTCAGTACAAGCCAAAACTTTTGCAAGCCAAAATGGAGGTCAGACTAGGTGCTCCTGCACCAAAGTGGATGGGTTATTAAAGGGCAATCATCATATGCACTGTGGTTGAGGTTAATAGCTCTATTTACCAATCTCCTGAACGATTTGTCCAAGGGTTTCACCTGCAACAAGGAGAATCAATAATTACAATGGTAATCATCGACCAGTTTGATAAAATGTTAAATAAGTTTAATGAGCAATTTGATGATGTTTTTTCTGAGCATGGAAAAATGAATAAGTGGTATGCAGGGGCTGGCATGATAGGTGAAAAATGGATAATTATCCTTCTAGGTTTGACTTACAAATGTTGATGAGCTATATCACAAATCAAATAGATTAAAGTAGTCTTTAACTTTCACATCGACCTGTCAAAATGGAATCTTCCATGGCAGATAGTGAAACAAGAGCTGCATTGCAGCGTAATTCCTATCAAATGCTAGGAAAATGGTTTTGAATTTTGTGTTAGTGTAATTAAATTAATTATTACACTAGTATAAGTTAACTTAGGTCATACATTATTTAGTCCTAGGTTGCATTTTTAGTAAATCATTTAATAATGGGGTAATATCCCCTTCCTCTTTTGAAGGGATAAAATTCCTTCTAGAAGATGAGTTGTCCTTCTAGAACTCATCTCAACATTTAATAATTTTTCTAAATAGGGTTCACATGTTGTTAGATCATAACACATGGCAACATCTCATGCATCTTAGGTTTTCATTCATGCCTATATATTCAAGGCATTTGTACATTTGTAATAATCCAATCTCATATTCTAAAGATCAATAATAGAATCTCCATTGTGCATTCCTAGTTGCAACACTTTTTGTGTCGTTGATTATCCTTCCTAGCAAAGGTCCTCCATTGAAGACTGCAGCTTCAGGGACCTTGTGCATCTATAATATCAACAATTTGAACAAAGATGTGATTTTACGATACAGACCTAGAATTAGCTCATGAAGCCACACCATGATCTTTCAGTTTCTCATTGCAGCAAATTGCAGTATTTATACTTGGCATCTCACCAAGGTCAAAAAGTATCTCAGCAAAATACCTCATGTGATCTCCAAGGACAAGTTCACAAATCAATGGTTTGCATAATGCATTCTTTTGAGATTATCATAAGAAACATAGGGTTTATAATAATTTTTAGGTAAAAAACATCAAGTAAAAGACCATTATCATACACCAAAATAGATAGTTAATTTTACTTAAGATTATTTATCTTGACTAGCTTTTCATCCATATTAAGTATGTTTCTTCCCAGTAGATGAATTAAGGTTGATGATCCAAGTTAGATGGCATTGTTTAAAATGTTCATTTTATTTTACCTAAATGTACTCTTGGGCAATTGAACACAGCTAATCTCTTTTACTATGACACAAATTAAGTATCCAATTTTGCCACAAACTAGAAGAATGTTGGAAAAAGTTGATGAAATTGACTCCACACTAGACAATTGCCATGGGTCCAATGTTACCAGATGTATAGCAAATAATCATTTGCTGTAAGATCTAATTTGGAACATGTTTGATCAACAATTGCAAGCAGAGCCACTGCAAAAGTGGCCATCTAAACAACATGCCCTGATCAACAGTCACAACATTAGACATTCAAAGACCTTAGTACAATATTGTTTTATGTTGTTCCCTTGCTGAGTATGCAAATCCAAATGTCAAGAAAAATGTCAAGTATTAAAACTAAGAGATTGTTGAGTATTAACCTCATGCATATCAGCATCAATGAAAGGATTTATCCATGAAATGATCGCCAAAAACGTATTAATTTCATGGGACCAAAACTTACTAGTTAGACCACATAGCCACAGTATCACCAACACCCTCTTAGCAAGCTCTATATTACAAACACCACTGCATTTTCAAGCTCCAAAAAGGTTAACTACATACTATAACAGAAATCACAACTTGTGAAGCCAACAAATCACAACTGCCTTGAACTGCCCATTATAGTGGTCTACAGAATTTACACAATTTCCTTGCATTGCAAACGTTGCACCATTCATGAAATATCCGAAAATCAGTTAAAATATTTTCATGTGCATAACAACCACACAAAACTCAAGAAAAAATCAGATGTCTGGAAAGCATAATATAGAAATGGGCTGGATTATTTTGTGGGTAAAAGACACCGAGTATATAGCATTTCTGGACAGAATGCATGCAGTTTATACAGAGAGCACAGAAAAAGAAGAACATCTAGTTTCCATTCACAGAACTCCCCAAAAAAGAGTGTTCTCCCAAATTAAACCCCGGGTTTAAAGTGCCATAAAAACACTACAAATTTGAGGAAACTACTGGAAATATTTAGAAACTTGAAACAGTCAGAGTCAAATACTAAGCTAGAAGCCCTTTTCATAGCTTAAAAAAAGACAAGTCAACCACAAAACACACAATTTTTACAAGATTGAGCTCCAGAATGTTTAAAATCATTTTTTGGGTTTCCCGGCATAACACTTTTGTACCTGCATTTTTTCATGCCCTCTGTTTTTATACTACCATTGACTTCTGGCATCGAATACCTCACATTTCCAGCAACATTTTTCAATATATTACATGTCCACTTCTCCTCTGTATGCAAGGACGGCCAATACATAAATTTGTCAACAGACAAAAAACCCTAAATCGCCCAATTGTAGAGATTGCTAGTTACCTTAACATGTTCGCTGCACCGGTTCCATGCAATGCCACATTTCAGAAATGCATCCACATTGCATGCAGAGTTAAATTTTCTGTAGACTTGGATTCTGTGAACATAGCCCTAAGTTGGACTATGATGTGTATGTTCGGCCGACTATAGTTAATATATGGGATAGTACAAGGCCCCTATTGGGTGGATGAGGTTTCATGAATTTTGTAGTATAGTTGAAGCTTAAAAGTTTAAGTTCTTATAAATATGAAAGTTGAATTTTATTATTTTGTATATTTAATTCAGTTGTTTAAATAAATATAAAATAATTAAAAAATTAATTGGTGAGAATTTTAAAACTTATATGATTGATTAGTGGGAGAAAAAAGCCTACGCTGGTGGGGCAATATCTAGTCCCACCCCTTTTACACCCGGTTAAGTTTTTTGAGCTAAAAAATAGGGATTTTACTATTGAGGAAAAGATTCTAATTAATCCTCTAGCATATTTTTTTTTTTTCATAAGACCCCTTGCTCCTTCAAAATACATCATGAAGCCCCCCCATGGGACCTCACCTTTATGGAAAAGTCTCATGGAGGCTTCATGATCTGTTTTAAAGAGCAGGGATCTTATGAAGCAAAAAAACAAAATGTTATTTTTTCTTCAACAATTAGGGTGGGGCTTGAAATCATCCCAGTTAAGCTTTCTTTTCTTCCTTTGACTTGTCAATCATATCAAGTTTTTATATTACCATCAACTAATTTTTTTATTATTTTATATTTATTTATTTTGTTGAATTGAATATGCAAAATAGTACTATTCAAGAGACCACCAACTTCCATAAATTTAAGAGCTTAAACTACACTACCAAATTCATGGGACCACTGGTGCAGGGGCACCTAGTCTACATCATGTAAATGAGGTCCAATGTTGGGTTTTTGTTTTTTAGGCATGTTTTAGTTTGTAATAAGGTCTATTTAGACCATGGGTCATGTTTTTGGTCATGTGGGGTTAGTTGTGTTAAAAGATGCCAAGTTTTGTAAATGTTGCAAATGTTGCATCAACAACTTTGCATTTTTGGATTTGTTTGGAAGTTGAACGGTCATTCATTTGAAAAGTGGTTTGGAACCATTGGTTGGTGGTTGTAAAAGGTTTAAATATTGCCTTGTGTGGTCAAGGAAACTCTTTGGTGTGTTTTGGAGATCAAGCAATAACAATAAACTCTATGGTTTTGCATTTTAGTTGATTTCTTGCTTGATACAGGAGATTGTATGGCTCTGCATTGTGTGCAAATGATCCAGGTGGATACTTGTGGTCAAAATTGAAGTGTTCCACATGCTCCATAAATTGTCACCATGATGAAGTGCTCTAAAAATTGAACCCAACACAACTTGTTCAACTGAGCCAAAAGGAGCTCATACACTCAAGTTATGCTCAGTCAAAGTTGGGTCAAACAGGGTACCAAGGGCCAATCAAAAAGGAAAAAAAATGATCATCTTAGAATTTATTGAAATCAATGTCAAAATCAAGAGCTCATCACCACAGTACCAACACTACTTGTTTCATAAAAAACAAAGCTCGTATGTAGAAGATACAACAGTCAAAGTTTAGGGTTGACCATGTTGACTAGATATGACAATGATGACATCAACATGTTGACGAAGAAGACCATACTATATAGATGATGACGTGGACAAATCAAAACTTGACACATGGCAAGGTGAGTCAACATGGCATTTGGTTAACAATCGACAGTGAATCATATGTGAACACATGGTAGTATGGTGGCAAAAGTCGGCTAATCACTTGTTGACACATGGCACTATTCTCGGCTTGACACATGGAACCTCTCTTCCCAGTACCGGTTGAGCATTTTATTTGTTTACTAAAAAACGTTTGGATGGGAGCTTGACCCCATAACCTCCTCCACACAAGGCAAGGTTTCCACCATCGTGCATTATGTGTTGAATTATTTATGGCATCAGTTCTTCTTAAAGAACAAAAAGGAAAAATTGGGGGGTTGGTCGTTTGAACTACCGACCTCCCACTTATCAAACAAACTCCCCTACCATTGCACTATGCACATGGTTTTGAATAATTTTTGGGGCATGTTCCTTTTATTAAAGAGCCAAAGCCGAATCATGATATACTTTAAGAATTAACCCCCTTAAATTAGAAGTAAAACCTTAAAATGACATTAGCTCGAATATATGATATTTTAAAAGGGCTTAAAATAATATCTAAAAGATATCAAAGATTTCTAAAGGCTTATTAAAAGATTATTAAAATGGATTTTGAAGGATTAGTTTGTAAGCCCAAAATTTTAAGGGCCCATAATTAAAAGGGGTAGAATTATTTCTCGAAGATTAATAAGGATTCTCATGTAATTATGGGGTATTTTTGGAGATTTTTGTTGTAAATGGGAGATAGGGAATATTTTTCAAAATCATATGATTATAAACCATATTGGGTAAAAAATGTGTATAAAAAGGGGGGAAGTTTAGGAGTAATGGAAGCCAAGTGGTGCCTTACGAGAGAATTCTGAATTAGGGAGAGAATTATCTTGGAGATTTGTGATAGTGAATTGTTCGTCTCTATGCATTGGGGGCTTTAATTCAAGCTTGTTATACTTGAGAGAGGACTTTTTCTTTGTAATTCATTATCGTCCAAGGAGACATGAGGAAACTTTGTAACAGTTGAAGCCTTGTAAACCATTTTCTGGAACATAATCAAGGTTCGGTCACTCTGTTGGAGAGGGACCCAGAGACATAGCCATTTGGTGTTCAACTTCATTATCAACTTGTTGTTTCTTGTCTTCTCTTCTTTCTTTGAATTTAATTTTTTTAATCATTGAATTTTTATTTAAGCATTTTAATTACATAATTACATTTTAAAGACCTTTAATTTAATTGTTGTAAAATTTATTATTCACATGCAACAATCTTAGATCCTAACATTATATCAAGTTGGTATTAGAGCTTTGTTGTGACTAGTGTTTGTAAAGGTGAATGATAACAAGAGCAAAGAGCCAATGAGGTGAAGGCACACTTGCAGAGTATAATCCTAAGATCGGTAAACAAAGAACTTTGCCAAAAATGGAAGGACTGGAAGCTGGAAAAAGTATTGAGCTTGATGAGAAGATTTTTTAGTGAGATTTTCTCGAAGTGAAGGCTATGGTGGAAGAACTCTAACAAGAAAGGCAAGAACAAAAGAAAACACAAAAAAGTAGATTCGTCAAAGTGAGAAAAGCATGAAGATGGGAAGAACAAAGGGAAAAGACCAGGAGGTGGTGATGAGCCTCCAGAAACTCCTTCTCCATCTTCTCGTCCTTCTCTAACTTCTCCTTCTTCTACTAATTCTATTTCTTTTGCTAATCCTTTCAAGGGTGCACATAAGCCTAAAATTAAGTTGGATGTAAAATTTTATCTACCCAAGTATTGTGGGGAATTAAATGCTAAGAAATTAGATTACTGGGTTCAACAAGTAGAAGTGTATTGTAGAGTTCAAGGTCTCTTAGATAATCCTTCTAGGATCTAGTTAGCTACTCCTCGATTGGGAGAAACAACTCTTACCTGGTGGGAGAGTAGAACTTAGGTAGAAATTTCATAACATGGTAGAGTCAATTTAACTTGGGATTAATTTGTTAATGCTCTTAAGAAAAAAATTTATCCCCTAGGCCATATGCAATAGTTAATGACGGATTCACAAAAAAAAATTCAAGGGAAAGGTCAATTTTTCCAAGAGTACACCCATGAATTCAGGAAAAGCACTATTGCATTGAATGTTCCATTGTACACCCAGGAAACATTGCTTAAGTACATAGGCGATCATCACTCTTATCTAAGACATTCCATTTTGATTTTGAATCCTAGTAATTTGGATGAAGTATGTGTACAAGCCACACACTTAGAATTAAGAGGTGAGAGTACTTTCATTGATAAGTCTGATAAGAAGTCATCTAAGCTTGAAGGTAAATCTAAAGATATAGACAAAGGGAAGAAGATAACTACCATTAAGAAAAAGGATGATAAGCTCACATGCTCTCATTGTGATAGGAAAGGTCATGATGAAGATCACTACTAGAAATTGCATCTAGAATTCAAGCCGAAATGGGTTCATAAATAGAAAGGTAAGAAGGAGGCTACAAATGTTGGTATGGAGCTTGGTTCAGAGTCTAAAGACAAAACTAAGATAACAATAATGGGATTAAAAGGTTAGGCTTCTATTTCCAATGTTTTTGTTGCTATTTGTGCTTCTACTTCTCAGGTCTATGATGTCCCTGAAGATAGGAAAAGAAATGAGCTATTTCATATAAGGGTTGTTGCTAAGCACACTAAAATTGATA
This sequence comes from Sequoia sempervirens, assembly GCA_007258455.2. Taxonomy (NCBI): domain Eukaryota; kingdom Viridiplantae; phylum Streptophyta; class Pinopsida; order Cupressales; family Cupressaceae; genus Sequoia; species Sequoia sempervirens. Next base: position 409,485,926 of record VDFB02271358.1, on the reverse strand, counting down.
CACTCATAGATAGTGGATCTCAAATTAACCTACTCTCCACAAATGTTGTAAGGAATTTGGAATTGAAAACTACACTGCATCAAAGACCTTATCCACTAGGTTGGGTTTGTGAAAACAATGAATGACAATTAATAAGTAAATGCACTTTAAGATTCGTAATCACCAACAATTATGTTGATGAGGTGCAATTTTATGTGGTTCCACTAGATGTTTGTGGGATAGTGTTGGGTAGCTCATATTTATATGATCTCGAAAATATATTTTCTATAGAGAATTTAATCATTATCATTTGTTTAAAGATGTCATTAGGTATATTGTACATTCTCACAAGATCAAGACTGGTAGATCTTTTGCAAACAGAGGGTAGTTGAAAAGGGTGATTAATGCAAGTAAAGAATTTCCTCTTATGTCTGTCAATTCAGGTGGTTCTAAACATGAACTTGAGGTAATCAAGGCTAATCATGATAAAATGTTGTAGGATACACCAATAGTACAACATGAAGACACAGTAAATGAGAGCATTGATGGTCCAAGTCCACAGCTTATGGTTGGGAATTTGGAGGTTCCCTTGGGTAAAAATGTTCCTGTTATGAAAGAAATATTGTCGATTCATTCTCTTTTGTATCTGCATTATTATTCAACCTAATATTAGTCAATGGTTATTGGTTAATGGCTATAATAGCTGATGTAGATACTTATGGTAGTGATAGAATGATGTATTTGTTCAACAATATTGTTCTAGTCCTGATTGTGGTGATGAGCTAGGTGCACAGATGGATAGGTGATACATGAAAAGTGGGGAGGCCATACCCTTGAACTTAAATTCTAAATAAATGTAACTTTTGGAGGTCTAGAAGGTCTCTAGTGGGGAGGACTGATCCAGATGGATACATGTCATCAAAATTGAAGTGTTCCATATGCTCCATAAATCATCGCCATGATGAAGTGCTCTAAAAACTAAACCCAACACAACTTGAACAGAGCTAAAAGGATCTCGTACACTCAAGTTATCCTTAGTCAAAGTTGGGTCAAATAGGGTACCATGGGCCAGTCATAAAAGGTGAAAAAAATTATCATCTCAGAATTCATTGAAATTTGCATCAAAATGAAGAGATCATCACCACGGTCCCAACGCTGCTCGTTTCATTGAAAATAGAGCTTGTATCCAAAAGATATGGTCAGTCAAAGTTGAGGGTTCACGATGCTGGCTGGACATGACAATGATGATGTTAGCATACTGACAAACTAGACTATACTATATGGATGATGACATTGACAAATCAAAACTTGACATGTGGCAGGGTGAGTCAACATGGCATTCAGTTGACAGTTGAAAATGAATCATATATCAACATGTGGTAGTATGGTGGCAAAAGTCATCCAATCACTTATTAACATGTGGCACTATTCTCAGCTTGACACTTGGAACCTCTCTTCTTGGCAGTTGGTTGAGCAGTTTATCTGTTTACTAAAAAAAGTTTGGATGGGAGCTTGACCGCATAACCTTCTCCACACAAGGCAAGGTTTCTATTTATGGCGTTGGTTCTTCTTAAATTGGGGGCCTAGTCATTTGAGCTGCCAACCTCCCACTTATCAAACAAGCTCCCCTACCATTATGCTATGCACATGGTTTTGAATAATTTTTTGGGCCCATTCATTTTATTAAAGAGTCGAATCCAAATCATTATGGATTTTGAAGGATTATTTTTTAAGCCCAAAATTATAAGGGCCCATAATTAAAAGGGGTAGAATTAAATTTCTCAAAGATTAATAAGGATTCTCATGTAATTATGGGGAGATTTTTCGACATTTTTGTTGTGAATGGGAGATAGGGAATATTTTTCAAAATCATATGGTTATAAACTATATTAGGTAAAAAAAAATTATAAAAGGGGAAAATTTTAGGAGTAATGGAAGCCAGGTGGTGACTTATGAGAGAATTCAGAATTAGGGAGAGAATTATCTTGGAGAGTTGTGATAGTGAATTGTGTGTCTTTGTGCATTGGGAGCTTGAATTCAAGCTTTTTATACTTGAGAGAGAAGGAATTTTTTTTTGTAATTCATTATCGTCCAAGGAGATGTGAGGAGACTCTATAATAGTTGAAGCCTTATAAACCATTTTGTGAAGCATAATCAAGGATCAATCACTCTATTGGAGAGGGACCCAGAGATGTAGCCGTTTGGTGAACTTTCTTATCAACTTGTTGTTTCTTGTCTTGTCTTCTTTCTTTGATTCTAATTTTTTTTAATTATTGAATGTTTTTTTAAGAATTTTATTTAAGTAATTACATTTTAAAGACCTTCAATTTAATCATTGTAAAAGTTATTATTCATGCGCAACAGTCCTAGATCCTAACATCAGATCAGTAAATGATCTAAAGTGCATTAGAATTGATGGTGAATTACCTATGTTTTGGGTTTGATTTGATCTAATTTCATAAAGTTTGAAGGGAGTTAGAGCCAATTTGGTGTAAACAGTCAAGAAACCCTATATTAAGAGGGTTTGATAGAAAAAATGAAATATTGATCCATTCCACTAGTGGAAAATTCTATAATTTAATGGAATAGCAATAATTAGGTTGTTCTTCTTATTGGTAGGTTTTTCAGATGTAGGGGATGGAGGTAGGGTAGTGTTTGATGAATCCATAACCTAATATATCTATGTAATTAGGCTTAGGAAGATAGGTAGAGATAAGGTTTTGTAGATAGAAGGTTGGGAGATGATTTCAATTGATAAAAGCAACATATTCAAAACCCATGCTATGTGATAAGATTCTTGGATTGAATTTTTGTGGTTTGGAGTTAGCATTTCACATAGTTGCTTTGGTAAACAAGCCTAATTGGGCCTAGTTGTTACATAGTAGTCTAAATTAGAGGGTGTTGTTACAAAACAACTATATCTGTAAATTGGATATATTGCAAAGTGGCATAAAGGGTATTCTGAATGGTGAACCAATTTTTTATTTGAGTTCTTTTGTGAAATTTGTGAAGAAAAATCACTATTTCAAGTACTATAAGGAAATTTGAAGGTTTTGCGAGAAAAGGACCAAGTTAGGGTTTCTAGTTTGCAAAGTTTGTTCAAGTGAGATTAAATGGAAAACCTCCACCCTATTGTAAATCAACCACCAATTTTAAAATAATCCTAAAAATATTAATAAACCTATTATTTTTGGGAGGCCCCCTTCATGGGATTGTAGCCTTAACAAGTCATTCAAAGTGAAGTGTCCCCATTTCAACCACCCTACTAACTAGGAGAGAAGACCCAATGGTCATGCACTATAATTTTGTGCATCATAACCATAGGCATTAAACATAGTGTGATCAAGGTGAGGCTTCTAGGTCTCAATGTTCATCTCACATTTTTTGAAATTATGTGTCTCTTTGTGATTATGGGTTTGAGGATGCTTAGGATGCACATGGCCAATAGTTAAGGTGCATCTATATTGGATGAATTGGTGTTCACATATGACATGTTGGATGTGGCATTTGATATTTATATATAGGTAAATTTGATTAGGGTTAAATTTAATTTACTATATTTCATTTGAAATGTAAGATTAACTAACTTACTAAATTGATTGTAATAAGATTTTAGAGTTAGTGTGTTCACCCTACATCTATTAGTTGTTTATCTCCTAATTACATGACCATGTTGAGTTTATTGCATTTGATTAGTAAAAAAAATATTAAATATAGTTCATGTAAATATTTTTACCTTATATGAATGGTCATCTTAAAAATCACATTAAATATTTAATAGGTGGATGTTAGACCTTCGATATCAAGACCTATTAGTTAGATTTATCATACATCTTTCACTAAGGTAAGCTTGAATTTTTTTAATCATTGTGTTTATAAAATAATGTTAGGTATATTTTGATAAAATAAGACTTTTATTTTGGTTGATGATATCAATTCATACTCCTTCCAAAAATTATAGCACAAAGGAGGGTATTGTCATAGTAGTTTTAGGTTTGATTCCTTCGATATAGATATGAGACATATTTGTAAATTTCATATTATATTTTCTCTCTTATACCACATCTATTAGTGCAAGTTTGAAATGTATTCATCTGTACTTCAATTTATTTTTTTATGCTTTTCATAGGGGGTGACAAATCCATTTCATGTACTTCTCCTTCAATAGATGAAAAGAGGAAAATATTGCTTCAAAGAAATTATGAGATGGTGATAAGTGATTATTCCCTTATATTTCATTCTATAATTTATTTTTTTATTATTATTAATATATATTTTTTATTTTATTAGGTGGTGCTCCAAAAATTATAGAGAGTAGCTCAAGTTAGTGGGTTTGAAAGAAAACAAAATCACTTGCCTCTCCATCCACTCAATAGGAAAAGGCTCATGAGTTCATCCCTTCCCCTAGATGAAAGTGATATCATCTAGCTAGGTCTTAGGGTTATTGAATTTTTTAAACATCTATCTTAGTTCGAGGGGCCCAGACCTTTGGCATCTAGCTAGGTCTTAGGGTTCTTTATCCCTCTAGAACCCTTAACTTCCACATTTCTCCATATGCTTCCTCCATTTCTCTCTAGGTCCAAGCCTCTAAGTGAAACCAAGATCTTGGAACCTAGATCCAAGATCCATGTTCCCCTATATGCCCTAGTCCCAATAATTCCTTTTTACTAGCTCATTGCATAAATTTATTCTTGTTCCCTCTCTCATCATAGCTCTACATCTTAATTTATTTACCTCATATTTGGGGCACATAGTCTCATATGATTCTTGTACCTTGACACCTCCTTCCTTTTCCTCCACTGGCATAGCCTTTTGATCCACACACCTGTCAACCCCTCATTCCCTTTTGTCTATTTCTGTCTCTTCTTCACCTTGGGAAAACATCTATAAGTCCATTCTATACCTAAAATCCCACCACACACCTATAAAAAATAGTAATTCCTATCTGGGCACACTATCTCACATACTTACCAACACTCCAAGATGATCAAAAATTTAAAATAATGGTACATTTACTACAATGGTTTTTTAATGGAGAGGATTCACTACTCTCAAGTCTCTAGGACAAGGAAGAATTTGTAGGGAGCAGATGGATGGCCCTCTATTACCTCAATGTACAAAGCTCAAGTGATAGGGTTCAAGATGAAAGAAATTGCAAAAATGTAATGAAAGGAAATTCTAAGCTGAGAAGATTAATCCATGAATTGAAAAAAACTAATAACATATTACAAACAATGATTGCAGGAATAAAAAGAGGAAAACTCATAGAATATGCTCTCAAGAGGACAGATTCATGGCTAATGGATGCTAACATGTCATGCTGATGTATGTGCCCCACATTGTCATCCCTGTTAAATCAAGAGTTGAAAACTAGAAACCAACGAACACCCAAATCTTTGAATCTAGAAACCTGCACATAATCAAGAGAAGGAAAACTGTTGTGATTTTTTCAGAGCTTGCCTCATTCAAACCCCAATTTTAGTGTTTCCACCTCCATGGATAGCTATATAGATAGGAAATAAATCAGATATATAATAAAATAGATGAGATTTGTGATAAAGACAAACTCCACTATGGAGGAGAGCCTATATCACAAATAATTTAATAGATGAGGCATGTATGCTTTTGATTGATTAAGCAGGGAAAGGGCCTTGATCCCATATAGAAATAGAAAAAATTGTCTAGGGAGACAACACCTAGAAAAACCAACAAAACGAAGGAGAAATCAAGATTAGAAACAACGCATCTCCTCACTAGAACCAATAAAAAACACATGAACCAACACCTACAAAATAAAAATTTAAACACATATTTAGTAGAAAATAGAGTTTTAAACAAACCATGTTATTATCCACCCATAAAACTAAATAAAGCAGATAAAGCCTATGATAAGTTCCTAGCATGTCCATAGTCCTCAGATAAAAAAATATAGAGTATAATAACATAATACAAGCTTATCAAGCCATTATCTAAAACAAACTTCAAAAGGAAACCTAAACACCTATAAACATATGAAAAGACAAGATAATGGACCAAGAGAGTGTTACCAAATTGACAAGACAAGATAATGCACCAATAGAGCATTACCAATAGTTTGTGACTCCCTTTTAGCTTGATAGATGAACATTCAATGCTTGCAAGAGATCCTTGGTTGTTGATGAGACATGAATTCGATAGAGTTTTCTTCATACAAAGGAGTTGTAGAAGAGGAGAGAGTGAAAAGGAAAATTGGAGAGAAAAATAGTTAGAATGAAGGTGAAAGAGATTTTTGTGAAGTTTCTTGGGAAGGAAAAGCCGTTACACTAGATATTCTACCATGATGACATATTTCATGGTAAATGTTCATGAAATTCCTTCATTTAAACTCAAAAATTTTATGGATTCCAATGCATCGCTCAAACACCCCCATGTTGTGCAAGCATCCAACTCATAAATTTACAAGAAATGAGATGGCATATTTCTAGCACTTTGTCATTATCTCTTATAGAGTTGGAATCATGAAATTTTGACTCATAAGAATCTTTTCATAAATGCATCTAGGAATCATAAATGCATCAGGATAAATGCACAAGTGTGAAATTGCAATGGGGTGCAATTTTACAACACTACACATTTATCCTATAGATTTCATGTATTTATTCCATGCTACATATCAAAAAACTAGTTCACCATTATTATAATGAAAATTTATAGACCATAAAATATTCCTCCATACTTTATAGGTATGGCTTGACCTCTTGGGTTATGATTTCATGTGCAATTCATGGAGAAAAATTCCTAATAGGTATTGGGATCCTTTGCTACATAGTAGTTCAATGATTTCTAGGTTTTGTCATGCCCTTCTCCATGGTTGGAAGTTTTTTGGGGTTTAATATATCTTAGAAACTCTTGGCCATAGGAAAATTTGCATTGGATGAAACATTCATATATGCCATGAGTCTAGAGAGCTACTCCTTCATAGTTTGGTATTTTTTTTTTAATTTTAGGGATATTAAGAGACTGCATGAGAATAACATATAGATTGCAAGGATTGGAAGACTCATAGAATGAATAGATTTCTCTAGTAAAATTTATCCACCCATCCTAATGTGTTGGCATATTTGGCTTAGTCCCACCATGAATGGAATTGAAAATATACACATTTTCACAAATGCACCTCTCAAATGATTTTTTTTCAAGAATGTATGCATTGATAAAATGGTCAAATGGTGTTGTGTTGAAAATAAATATGATAGGTTACTATAGAGGGACCTTGTATCCACTTGAAGGTCTAGAAGAATCATTCATAGCTGTCATGAGATTTGAGAATTACTTGGTCATAGTTTGAAAAATAATATTTTAGGGATCTTAAAAGATTGTTATGAAACAACTTGTACAATAATAATATAATGTGAAATAACTTCAACAAATTGATAATAATATACCACTTCAAGCTAATCCATTTCAAGGGGGATACATCCAATAGTCTTCAACTAGAGCACAATACTCAACATGATGATAATAACCTACCTATATCTCCTATATATAATAACCTACAAATAACTCCTAGATATATACCATACTTATGCCTAGGATATTACCTAGGTCGACCTAGATAACCCTATATAAGCCCTAGAGGTTGACCTAAATAACTAAATAATAATAATATAATAATAATATGACTTAATTAAGAGTTAAGGTATCCAAAAGATGACTACTCATAACACTATAGAAACTATAGGGGTAGGGGCATAACATTGCCCTCCTCTTTACAAAAGCATTGTCCTCAATGCTAACTTTCTTTCTTTTTCTTCTTCATCATCTCATTTTTTACTTTTGCTTCTTCTTCTACTATACTACTTCTTGTTCTTCTTGTTGTTCCTACTATTGTCTTTTTCTTGTTCTTGATCTTGATCTTACTTTTTCTCTTTCTCTTTCTCTTTTACTTTCTCTTGTTCTTGTTCTTTCTCTTTCTCTTTCTTTTTTGTGGCTAGTTTTTTCTATGAAGAAGTTTTAGAAAGATAATGTTTCAATAAATCACACAAATGAAGTAACAATACTTAAAAAGAATTTCTAACTTACCAAGGTGTAGGTTGCTCTTTCCTAGAAAAATCTTCAAAAAATTAGCTTTTTTGCAACCTTGAGAGTGAATTTGTTGGAAAACCCATTTTTTAAGTAAATTGATTAATTATGATTGAATTACTCTAAAATTTTTATAGTAGTTGTAGACACCTAAAAATGTCTCAATGGATCAAATTGGCTAACTAACATCATTTCATCTTGAAACCCATCATCTTTTCGCTTAAATTGATTAAATTAGCTTAGCTATTTAATTAATTGTCTTATTTTCATCTATTGAACTAATTAATCTAATTGGGTTAATTCATCCTCTTTCATGCTAAAATTTTGTCTTATTAAATTAAATAAATCAAGTTATTTAATTTAATCCTTAAAGTCTTCTTATTTAATTAAATAACCCTAAGTCATTTAATTAAATGTCCTCTCATCTTCCTCTTTTCAATAAATCATTTTATTTAATGAATATTGTCTAAATTCCCCTAATTTGCATGATTGAAACTTTATTTAATTATCAAATTACTAATAAATCTAATCCCCTCACTTGCCAGAGAATAATCCTTGGGAATATTCCTCCTTTGCACATTCCTCCATAAAGGGAATATTCCCATGGAATATTCCTTCCCCTTTTGCACATTAAAATGTTGTTTTAATTTGCTAAATATCTATTTTCCCTCACCCATGAGAATATTCAAAAGAATATTCTCTTTCTTCACTCATTTGAAGAAAGGAATATTCTTCCTTATAAGAAACTTACAAGACTTCATGTGCAAGTTAACTTACAATACTTCTGGTGCAAGTTTTGAATGTGTGTTTGTTTGGAAGAATATAAACCCTTGATTCTTTCCTTGATCCATGTGATCATTGATTCTAATCCATTGATGAGAATCCATGATCCATGTTTTATCTCCCCTCCATTCTTGACCATTGATTAACCTTTTTAATCTTAGCCTTATATTTCTCATTTGCTCTCCTATAAATTATAGGTCACTATTTGGAGACAATTGGATCCATCTTTTAACATCAAACTTATGCTATTAAAATCACTTGCACTCACACTCATATTTAGCACTTATGTAGTATTATCTTAGCTTAATTACTTGCATTAATTAGCTTAGCTTCCATTAATGACTTTCATGGTAACTTAGGTGCATACATTTAGCATATTTTGTAATTAGGGTTTTAATCTTTTGAAGCTTGCATACATTTAGAGTAGATTTGCATACACCCACATTCATCATCTTACCATTCATCATGTTAATTTAGGATTTAAATAATGTTTTATCACACATCTATCAATGGTTTCATTGATTCTCTTCAATAGAATCGATTGAAACAAGATAATTTATCCATGGGATTGGGAAAGGGTTGTTATTCCACATCAATATGACACCAGTCACCCAAGAGGATAAGTTTCAATGGATTAGAGTAGGTGTTTTGAGACTTTCAAGTTTAATATGTTAGTTTTAATGAATTCTTAGTTTAGGTTGCATTAATATATAGTGGATTAAATATGCCTCAAATTCATATGGATTGGGTGTAGTTAAACTATAATATGTCATTGTTCACATTTTGGCACTAGAAGGAGGAAAAAATTTAATTTTTTGAGTGTTTTTTGAAGGAAATTTGCAGGTTACACCCAAAAAAAATCTTGAAACCTGTCACTTTTTTTAATCATAGAAAATTTGGTGAATTGAAGCCTAAAAAATGAATATTTGGGTTTTTTAGATCTTGGTCTTACCTTTCTGTAGGTTTTTATGGCACTCGATTTCATCAAGAATTAAAAATGATATCAATTTTTCAATTCTATTGTGTTTTTTAAATTTTTTGATTTTAATGTCTTAAATTAATGAATTTTTTTCATTTTTAATAAAATCTATATGATTAATCTTGTAGAAAGGTTGTTGGGTTTTGAAGATCTCATATTTATCTTTCCAAAACATTTTATGATTTCAAAATTGATTGGGATTGAGGAAATTTTTGTTATCTCAAGTTGCTATTATAATCGTCCATCATTAATTTTGCTACATGTTTTTAAAAAAATTATGGATTTAATCTCTTAAATGCATGGTTTTCTTTAATTTTTAATAAATTCTATATGACTAATCTTGCAGAAATATTGCTAGCTTTTGAATATCTCATGTTTAGCTTTCTAAAACACTTTGTGATTTTAATATTGATCAAGATTTGAGAAAGTTGTCATCATCTCAAGTTGTTATAATCTAATTTTCTAAAAATGTTTCTCAACACTTAGTGAAAGCATAAAATGAATTAACTATCAAAGATGGATAAAATTGAAACAAACCTTCACATTTGCTTTAAATTTTGACATGTGCTTCAAATTTTTTATTTTATTTGATCGCTAAATTGTCATCAACTTCTCATTTTTTGTTTTTAGACTAACTATTTTTGCAGGTTGGAGTAATAAAATTTGAAGTGAAGAAGCATATTACCATTTGAATAAATTGTAACAAGTTTTTCAACACTTATAGGGAAATTATAACTCATTTATGATGCTTTTTATTTCATGCTTTAGGATCACACTAGCTTTCAATTGGGTTTTAAAATGAACATTCAAACTAGTTAAAATTGAACCCACACATCATTTTGCTTATTATTCAATTGGATAAAATTGAACAATACAACTCCCACACTCAGTTTGGTGCTTAAAATTAACTTACCTTTGCTTTGAGGGTTAAAATTAACAAGTGTTTTCCATGTCTTGCGGTTTTCATTTTTATCATTGTATGCATATGCTCTTCTCTTGCACCACCCGGAAATCTTGAGAATCAAAAAAACTTCTTTGACATTTTGTATAACCACCCACATATTTTAATTTGGATTTCAAATGAACCCCATGCAAGTGTGAGGAAAAGGAAAGGTGTCAGGTATGCTCTCTTCTTATGCTTTGTGTGATATGGGAGATCAAAAACAACATACTTCCTTTCTTTTTTATACCTTTAGAGGGCGTACCACCCTGCTTAAAAAGGTGGGAATGACCCAAGTGGTAAAAAATAAAGCCAAACTCTTTCAAATTGCTATATGAAAAATATGTTTTTGAGGAAAGTCATAAACAATAGGTGCGGATGTTTCATACTGACAAGTGCCACCCCTATTGTCTGTGTGACACTTCAAAATCATTTCTTAGGAAGGGACTCAGATGCCTCTTGATTGAAATAATCTTGAACTAATCTTGTCACATGTATGGCCACCTTGAATGAAAGTCCTTAAACTAAGAACCAATTGTTGTAGAGACAAAAAGCCTTAATGATTATTGGTGTAGGAATGGTGGTGTTGAAGCTACCCCACATTTTACTATTCATTGTAGAAACAAAAAATTCCTTCAGATCTTTAGATCTTTAGGACTTTTTTAGATTTTTTGGTCTTGAGAAGTGTGTGTCATGGAGGGGAACCGGTGTTGCCAAATCTCTAACTGTTCACATTGTCTTAGTGTTTGGAGAAATCCAAGTGAGGAATCAACAAGTATGACCATTGAACCTAGGTGATAAATGATTGTGAGTCAGTTTAATACTTTCCTTGGTTCTAAAACATTGCAAAAAAAACATCAACATTCATTAAATTTCAAAACCTTTGGTTTTAAGGATGGATACTCTTTGAAAAAGATGTGATATTAATGGTTGTCCTAAGAATTCTATTCTTAAAGACTTCTAAATATCTTTTCTTACATCTCAATCCATACTTCCCAAAGTCAACATAGGAAACTATGGCTTCAACCTCATGATTTTCACAAAATAGACCTTGTGAAATTTAAGATGTTTTTGACATAGACATTTAGTTTGAACTTAATCAAGAAAAAGTGTTTATGGTAAAAATAAACTCATTTAAGCAAAATAAATTGAGAAGTTGAACCCCACATGACCATTTGGAGTCTGATTGCTTCGTTTCAACAACCAAACCTTACTTCAGTTATCATTCAACCAAAATTTGAGCTAATTGAATGAGAAAAATTTGACATAATCAATAGTTTGAGAAGCTTCAAATTTAAGAGAAGGAAAACATTGCCAAACATTGAGTCCAAATTTTATTGTCCAAATCATTGAGTTCTACCATCCAAAAGCATTAAGTTCTATTTTCAAAATCATTGGGTCTTATTTCCAAAATCATTTGAGTTATATTGAGTCCTTAGGGTTTGATCACTTTAGGGTAAAGCATATTTCTCACTACCTTGGTCTTATCTAAACAAAGGTTCACTTTAGGTCAACATTGGGTCAAACATTTCATCCACCCCTTCATCAAAACTCATCCTTCACTTCATCAATCTTTGCAAAAATTTTGAATACACCAACACTTTCTGACTTAAACATATATGAAACCAACCCCTTAGTTAGCTACTTTGTATGTGAAATGAATCCTTTTCCATGCACTTGATTTAGTTATCTTTGAGCTAGTCTATCTTGAAGGTCGCGAGTCTACCCTAAAGATTCTCAAGTTCATAAACATCCTTTATCCAAACATCAAAAATCAAACTCTTTTAAGTCAAAATTGTTGTCCCAAAAGTTTGAAAAGATCACTTCCCACATCATTCAACTTTTCATTTTCCAGTACCATCATTTCTTCAAAAATACTTAGATCATCCCTTTTAAACCTAGTTTTGAGTCAACTAAAGAGTTTAAACATTATAATTCTCAATAAAACTCTCCCATAGGTGATACACAATTTATGGTAACAACAAGATCATAACACAAGAGAATCATGGAGAAAAGAAAAGTCTCATCTACCATCAATGATACTAACCCCAAGAATTTTATCCAAGAAGTCACTCTACCTCTACACAAAAAATCCAAGATCTAGTAGGACCATATGAGGTAGAAGATGTCACAAACAACACACTTAAACTTACTAAAGATGAAATCCTTAAGTATGAACAAAATCATTCAATTTTTCTTGTACAAAATTTGACACTTTGGTTAACCCAATCTATGATTCAACCAACTCCATCCCTTGTGCCAAGTCAACCCTTAAAATCTAGTCTTGCAACTCGGATAGGAACCAACCTTGGTCTCACTTCATGTCTAGGAACAAACATAAATATGGGCATTCACAACAAGAAAATTCCATTAACCACCAACCTTCTAGAAAACACAAGTTGGACACCAACATTTGGAAAACCACTTACATTCCATGACACCACAACAAACTTGAAATTTTGAGCACAACCATCTTTATCCATCACCACAAATACCCCAAGTATGCCTAATGTTACACAAGGTAATGTGAACCAAGTGCCTCAAGTAGGAAAAAATGGGAAATTTGACACTCTCATGCAAAGTCAAACCTTGAAAAGTGGTTCCAACAATCCCATTGACACATCAAAACAAGTGGTTACCCAAGATATTCAAGTCGATCTACCATCCACATAAAACCCATCTATCATCAAACCAAATCAAAACAACCCCTTGGCCACAAACCCCATCAACCAAGGTAATACCTTGGCCACATCCCAAACACAAGGAAATCCCAAAAACATTAGTCAAGGGAACCCTTTCAATCAATGGGCTCAAGCTCCTAATATGCCATTACCATCACAATACAAAATGAAAACATCATCTTTCCCCTTGGTCTCTCACATCATGTAAAATTAAATGGGACCTCAATCCACTATCCTACAAGGAATGTTGAACCAAGGGAACCCCCAATGTCTCATCAACAACCTAGAACCCACACAAAATATAAACACCCAAAACCCATCACATATGTTCCAACAATAAAATGATCCTATATTGCAAGCACATGCCTTAGCTTTACAACAAGCCCAATAGGATTATCAACAAGTCATCCAACAAAAAATTCTCAACAAGTAGCCATAGCCACACAACAACAACAAGAAGTAGCCTAAGTAGCACAACAACAACATCAAGCCCAACAAGTAGCCTTAGCAACAAAACAACAATAACAACAACATCAAGCAACCACAGCAACACAACAATAGCAACAGGCCCAAAATCAAGCCCTAGTAGTCCAACAACAACAACAAGCACATCAAGCAGCCTTAGTAGCACAGTAATAACAAGAAGCCCAACATCAATCACTAGTGGCCCAACAACAACAATAAGCACATCAAACAACCTTAGCAACATAGCAACAACAACAAGCCCAAAAAGCAACCTTCGTGGCCCAACAAAAACAACAAGCATTACTAGCTCAACAATATGCCCAACAACAACAAGGTTTCTAATATAACCCTCAATAGAACATTGTCAATATGAACAGATTAGGAACATATATGCTTCCACCACAATGAACTTCACAATATCCTACACCTCCATACACACCATCATATAAAAATACCACGTACAAACCATCTGTGGTCCCACAATGCACAACATATGTTCCTCCACCAAACCCACAAGATGATCTAGCATCACTATTGGCCTCCTACAATGCTCTCATAACTAAGCCTTTACAACCTTGATTCAGAGAATGGACATCTAACTTGAATAGCCATTCAATCATCACGAAGGTGCACTTAACTTGTCAAACCAGGGATGCGAAATTGAAATGGGTCAACACTTTATGTGCACTAGTGGATCAAGTATTCATTGCATGATACAACTAAGAAACACAATACTAAAAGTAAATCATTGAAATGAAATAAAGCAAATGTTGAACATCGACCAAAAACTATGTGTAAGCTGAAATGCAAAGCAAGAATGAAAATTTGTGTGACAAACAAGGACTCCTCTATCTTCTATGGCTGAAGGAACATTCACAAAATGGAATTCTAGTGGTTGTAGGAACAATCAATGCCATATTTCTAAGTAAGTACCAAATAACAAGTAATACTAAACTAATGTTAAACTAAGAAGATGAATTAATCACCAAGTGGGCCCCCTTAGATAAGTATCCTCTAAATTAACAAGAACTCAAATGCTCGAACTCAAAACTTTATTTTATTCACTGTAAATCATGCATACAAAGAGTAATGTATCTGTATTACTAAAACTAGAGAATGAGAGTACAATGTCAAATCATGCAACCTCTTGAAGAAGGAGGATCAAATCATTATTTATACTACAGCTAAACAAGGCATTCAACTCCACTACTGGGAGGATACCATTTAGGGAAAACAAGGGAAAGTGGAGTGATGGAAGTTATGCATGCATGGAATCTATTCAGATATGCAAGTCAAGTGCAAATCGATCACAATACTAATGTCCATGCATGATCAATCATTAAGGTCCACTACAAGGTAGTTACGTTGAGTTGTGTGGAGAGTCTTTGTTGCTGGCTACCTTTGACTTGGAGTGATTTCTCAACTAGACATTATGGTGCATGCCTAGCTAAAAATGTCTTCCTTAACTTGGCTTATTAAATTTACAGGCCAAGGTTGGCACAAATAATAACTTCACATGAATAACCACTCAAAGAAACATTCATATATCACATGCAAAATCAATATAGATGACCCACATATTATGCCAAATATCAGTAAAGGTGACAAGGATGGGATAATGTCAAATGTCAATGGTTTGAGGGAAACATTAATCCAATACCAACACTTAAGCATTAAAATCCATGACATCTATGAGAAAATAGACTATAGATTCCACCCAAAACTAGACCAAAAACTAGGCTCATCACTCCCCGCAACCTAACATCTTGCTGATCCTCCAACAGGGGAAGAGTTGTTCTTCTACTGGGTCAAAGCTCTGAAATTTTCAACTAAGAGTTTTCCAACATCAGTGGTTGTAGTATGTGAGTCAGGATCCCAATAGAATCCTCTGAATCTATCAAACCTATCCCATCTCTTCCTTTCTGCATCAATATCACTCTGGTAGAATATGAAATTTGGCACATGCCACATGAGCATGGGTGGCTGAAAAGTCAGAGGAAGCTAATGTCATCCCTGAGTTCTCCCAATCTAAATATGTCTCTCAATTCTTTTTAATGTCGTAGCATAATTGTGGATGGAATGAGGCTCATCCTACTTTAGCTCATCAGTCAAACTATACCATCTTTGGAATAAACATCTCCTCATGGTTCCCTCCTTTGCTATTGTTTTTACCTCATACTCAATGTAAATTGCCTCAATCTAAGGCATAATCCTATTGCCATAACTTGGTCTAAGTAGCATTCTATGTCATTCTCTATAAATATTCCTTGGTTGCTTGATTAAGCTCTAATAGGCAGAGGGATATAAGACTCCAATTGTTTATAAACACCATGTTGTCCCCAACTAATATCATTTTTCACCCAAGAAAAGAATGTGCTCAATTGAACATCTCCAACATACAATGACAAGTTCCAATCATGGTCTTTTGTGACAACATAATTATGCAAATAAAAATCACATATAGCAAATTCTTCATTTTAGGGGAGGCAATCCGATAAGCATTGAAAAATTCCATAGGGGTATCAATAGAATGATTCAAACTTGATGAAAGTATTGACATCTTAAAAGAGAGATACTTCTCTTTCAAGAGTAGAGCATAGACCCTTGGGGGTTCTCTACATTCTAGAATCTTTGGTGCTAAAGATGCCATATCATCTACCCTCTCCTTCAGGATGACAATTTCTGCATCTTTTTCCTCAATTTCTTCATCCTTCTTTTGAATTTCCTCCAATTTCCATTTTTCCTTTTTCCATTCTTCCTCCCTTCTTTGTATCTCTTTCCATAGATTCAAAATTGTGGCATGCAATGTAAAACTAGGAGGATTATGAATGCCTACCAGTCCTTTTGTTGATGGCTGCTCCTCATATGGTATTATTTGCATGGACTCAGGTTGTCTAGTTATTCTGGCTATAAGGGTGTTGTTTCTTCTTCCTTTTGTTGCAGGGACTCTTGTTCTTCCAAGAATTCGTACTTTGGTTCTGGTTGTTGTTGCAGGACTTCATGTTGCAGGACCTCTTTCTCATGTTGCAAGAAGTCCTGATTTCCCTCCAATTCTTTTGCAATGCTAGCAAGATCGGTCAGTGTTATGTTTGGTGCTCTCTTAAATATGTCTTCTTCTTCTTCAACATGCTCCTTCTTCATTAGAGCTTCAGGGTCCTCATGTGAGGTCTCACCAGGTTTAGGGATTTCCTGTAGAGGCATACTAGTTGCAAGCCCCACTGGTCTTGATTTCCTAGGAGGTCTTTTAAGCTTTCCTTTGGCTGTAGGATGAAGAGTATCAACCTTCTTCTTCTTAGAACTTGACACTTTTATTTCTACAGGCTTTGTTTTAGCCTTCCCTTTTCTCATTTCTACCTGTCTCTATTGTGCCCTAGTTTTCATGAGAGTTTCAAGTTGAACTTCATCATCAAAATCTAAGGAAGAGCTTTCTTTTTCTGAGTGCTCTTTTTGAGAAGAACTAATTTCTATGGTTTCCTCTACTGTAGGAGGATTTATGCTAGGTCCAACACTAGAGGTTGAAGCACTAGGAATGGCTTCAACCATGCTTACTCTCCTGCTAGATCTATGGGATTGAGGCATAGCCCTCGGTGGAAAATGCTCAACATTGAAAAACTCTTCCTATCGATAATCCTGAACAACTTTAATAAACTCTTCCCAAGTCATTCCAGAAACATCATGCGAAGATTTTTCAACTAGAAATTTAATCAAGCAATGGTGGGAAACAAAATTATCCCTTCCTTTTTGGGTCTCGACTGCCATGATTGAGAGAATATTGTACAACACATTGGGAACATTCATCCTCCTCCTATGCCTCATGTGATTCAAAAGCTTGAAGTGGATAGAATGTAAATTTGAATGGTAACCTTCACAAGTGATGTATTTGATGACATCCACAACTATTTTCTTCGATGGCTCGAGAAGAGATTTTTTCTACACCCTGCTTGTCTATGCTTAATGGGGGATTGTTTTGCTCTGCAAATTCAACCCTTGTTGACCCACTATCTCTAGAAACAAGGTAATTTTCACCATCAAATGGTAACACTATAACCTCTTCAATTCTTTCCTTTGTTGCCATAACTTCTAACCCTTTTACTATCACTTTTCCTTTTGAAATGTTTGGGAAAATTCAAGGGAAATTCCTTCATCAAAACCATCCAACCTCAAAAATTAATCTATCCATCCATAGTTTTGAAAATCAGCTAGGCATTGTGCATCCCACAGTAAAATATCATGCACTGTGGGTTCATTTCAAATTAACCCACCTCCCATTGTCTATAATCAAACAAATACTTAACAACTTCTTTTCTTGCAATTCCCCTTTTGAAAATAAAATACACTTCCCTACAATGCTTGCTAAATTCTAGTGCAAATGTTGACTGGATTTCCTTTCTTTCATTTTCCCTTTTACTTGCAACTCCAGATTATGATAGGGCAATAATGGCAAGAAAATAAGTAATAAAGGGGAATTATGATAGGAAGAAATGGTGGCTATAGTTATTGTCACTTCATGCATGCAAGATGTTCTCTTACTTGGATTTCAAATCAACTCATTTTAAAATTTCTAACATAGTCTCATATGATTTGACACATGGACAATAAAATATTTTCATCTTTTTTGTTCCCCCTCAACCTAAATTTGGGCATGTTTCCACACATGTGAGATGGGAGTGGTGATTGACAAGAAATTATGGAATTTATGTGAATACCTATATACTAATGTACAATGATTAAATGAACATACTTAAAAGATGATTAAAGATAGCAATTAATGTGCACATACCTGAATGTGTGGAAGATTTAAGGAAAATATCGTGAATAAAGTAATAGTTGCCTTGTTGGAAAAATGAATTGAGCAATAAATGAAGATGAGGTGGAATGAGGTGATGGAAGAGAGATAAAGGTGGTGATGGATGGTTGGATGGGAAAATGATGAAGAAATGGACTTCCACATAAGTGAAAGCCTTTATTATGGAAAGTACATACAACAATTAGGTTGAAGGAGGGACACTAGGTCCATCGCCTTCAGCTATAGGAAGCTCTGAGTGCTGGGTGATTTACTACAAGAACTCCTCTTTAGAAGCTGGCTTATGATATAATATGAGGCAATGAACATTGACAAGTAATTTAAACTTGACAGGGTCAATGGTGGTAAGCTAAGCGACTCCATTAGGAAAGACCTCAACAACTTCATATGGTCCTAACCACCTTGTCTACAATTTTATTGCATTGTCCTGGTATCTTGAATCATAAAGAAAATCCCAATCTCCTGGTTTGAAATTCTTGTCCTTGATAAATTTTTCATGCCACTTGATTCTCTGATTTTGAACTACTCCTGTATGTTGCAAGGCTTCTCTCCTTATTTCATCCAAATCATTTAGTTGCATGATTCTTTCTCTCTACGCATTAGAAATATCCATCTCCAAATCCACTATAGTTCACAATTTTTTATGTTTAAATTCAATTGGCATCATAGTTGTCATTCCATACAACTCAAATGGGGTGAATCCTGTAGTAGTTTTCCATGTTGTCCTCTAGGCCCAAATAGGTTCAGGTAATCTATTTTCCCAATCTTTACTATGGATAGCTACTATTTTAGTGAAAATGGCTTCAATTTCTCTATTTGTCACCTCAACTTGACCATTAGCTTGGGGGTGATAAGGTGTAGACTTTTTGTTCCTTATATTGTAATCATTCACTAGTCCTACAACAAGAGTTGATGTGAATTGTGGCCCTTGATCAGTCACTATTTCCCTTGGAACTCCATCTCTTGTAAAAATCTCCTCATAAAGAAACTCTGCAACCTTGTTATCTCTTGCATGCTTCATAGCCTTAACTTCTACCCATTTTGTTACATAATCAATACATACCTATATATAAAACTTACCATTTTATGGAGGGTTAATTGGTCCCACAAAATCCAATCCCCACTTGTCAAAGGGAGTAATTACAACATGAGGGAACAATGGCATCTCATCAGATCTAGTTGGTATGCCCATTCTTTGACATCTATCACATTTTCTAGTATACCTTCATGCATCCTTGTGGAGTGTTGGCCAGTAATACCTTGTGTTCAAGATCTTAATTGTTGTCCTTTTGGCCAAAAAGTGTCCTCCACATGGTTCATTATGACATGCATGAAAAATGTCATATGTCTCATCTTCTCTCACACATCTTCTCATGACATGGTTAGGTCTAGTATAAAACAAGCATCCAACAATCTAAGAGAAAGGAAAAGATTTTTCAATGAGTTCCCTTTTCTCTTTTGGGGAGAAGTGAGAAGGAACTCTACATATAACCAAGTAATTGGCTATGTTAGCATACCAGGGTATTTGTACACTAAGAATAGATGCTCATAAGGAAAAGATTCATCTATGGGCTGATTGTCTTCTGATGTAGTTAGCCTTGAAAGAAAATTTGCGACAACATTAGCCTTCCCTGGCTTATCTACAATGAACTCCTGCATCAACAATAACCACCTTGCCAATCTACCTGTGATAAAGGGTTTATTCATGAGATATCTAATGGCTGCATGATTAGTGTGCACAAAGATTTGGCATCCCTTTATGTAATGTCTAAATTTTTTCAATGCATAGACTACTGCTAGCATCTCTTTCTCTATCATTGTATGATTGAATTCAGCTCCTTGCAAATTTTTGTTGACAAAGTAAATCATAACATTTTAAATAGCTCCCTCTTTCTATCCGAAGACTGGTCCTATGGCATAATCTAATGCATTAGTGTGAATGTGGAAAGGAAGCTCCCAATTGGGTCCTTTAAGTATAGGAGCATGAGTCAAAGTTTCCTTCAAGGCAGAAAATACCTTGTCATAAGCTTCAGTCCACTGGAATTCAACATCCTTAGTGAGAAGGGTATACAATGGTGAATCCTTGATGAATCACCTATAATATCTTGCATGACCCAAGAAACTCCTAACATCCTTCTTTTTTGTAGGTGTAGGAAGATTTGTGATTACCTCAATTTTTGAAGGATCTACTTGAATTCCTTTATGGGAGATGTAGTGGCCAAGAACTATAGCCTCTTGCATCATCATGAAGCATTTTTCACTATCTAAGGATAAGTTTTGATCCTCACATATCTGTAGGACTCTCTTGGGATTCTTTAATGCTTGATCAAAATCAACACCATAAGTGGTGAAGTCATCCATATAAAACTCCATGTAATCATGAGAAACGTCTGAAAATATACTAATGACTACCCTTTGAAAAGTTGCAGGTGCATTACAGAAGCCAAATGGGAGTATTGAATAGGAATAGGTCCCCCATGGACAAGTAAATATGGTCTTCTCCTAGTCTTATGGTGCAATTTGAATTTGGTTGTAGCCGCTGAATCCATCTAGAAAATAGAAGTATCACTTTCCTGCAAGTGTGTCCAAAACTTGATCGATGAAGGGTAAAGGAAAGTGATCCTTCTTGGTGGTAGCATTAAGTTCCCTATAATCGACACAAACTCACCATTTCCATCCTTTCTTGGGAACAATCACTAATGGAGGCACCCACTGACTATCTGAAATGGGGTAGATAAATCCTACATCTAGCAATTTTTGTAGTTCTCCTTTCACAATTTCTCTTAATGTAGGGTTAATCCTTCTTTGTGGCTGTCTTACTGGAGTGCAATCATCTCTTATATAAATTATGTGGGTACAAAGTTTAGGATCTAGTCCCTTCATATCATGATAATCCCATGCAAATGCATGATGATGGGCCCTTAATATAGTTTCCAATAACAATTGCTACTCTTCATTCAATTTATTATTAAAATTTTGATATTTTCCCTCTGACACCTATACTTGTGTAGTTAACTCTATCATGGCTACTTCATTAAAACGTGGTACCTTTAGTTCATATGAAAATAATGTATGGAACGTACTTTTTGCTTCAGGTAGTCTATCTACAGGAACAATGTCTACAGGAATAACAGGTAGAAGTGTCCTAAACAAAGTAGAAGATGATAATTCATCCACTTCATAATGGTTCTGAATGATGCTAGTCAACACTTCATCCTCATCTTAGAGCCACATGAAAGAACTTAGTGTCATAAGTTGCACCACAAAATTGACTTCCTTTGCCTCTTCACCAACTTGTGGCCATACATAATCTTCTTCATCTTGGGATGGTCGAGTAGGTGGATAAAGAACAAAAATTTTAGTACTCCTTCCATCTAAAATGGTCATGTCACCTAACCAACATCAAATGTAGGCATTTGTAGTTTCCAACTAAGGCCTTCTAAGAATGATGGGATACCTGCCTAGTGTAGCCTTAGAAGAAAGAATCATAAATTTTTTTGGATATTCCCAGGAGTCTAGAACTACCATGAGATCCTCCACTACACCATTAGGCTTAATAGTAGAGCTATCAACAAGCTGCAAGACAATAGGAGTATATCTCATGCTTGCAATATATAGTTTCTATAGGATGTCTTTTTTCATTACATTGATTGCTGCCCCTAAATAAATTAGAGCATTCTTCACTTGAATCTCATTTATGACAACTGCTACCACAAGACTGCCTAGGTCATTATACTTGGGAATAGTTAATTTTTCCAACATGATATCAGCTAGCTAGCTCACCAAATGAACTTTAGTTGGGTCTCTCTTCTTTCTTCCAGGCTTCTTAAGAAAAGCTTCCTTGATAGCTTTGTCATAGATTGGAACATCTTTATGGCTTGAAATAGGGATATGTAAACATATATGTGCTTTAGCTGATCTAGGATGTCAAAAGTGGTATTTTCCTTTTCTTCTTTCTTCTTGGAAACTTCCAGTCTCTGAGGAAATGGTGGTTCTTGCTTGGTCTACTTAGCTTGGTCTAGTTCAAGATTTCTAGGTGCATCTGGTTGAATAGGATCATTTAGAGGCACCTCCTCCTCCATAGGAGGTTCAATAATGATGGGCTTGGAAGGGGCTGGTAGCTCGGTTCCTGAACGTAAATGGATATCACTTACACTCACAACATATGAAAGTAACTTATTTGAATCAACAAAATATATAGGCTGCTACTGTGGTTTGTTATTAGGATTGGCTGTGGGTTGAGCTAGTATCTGAGTTGGTTTAGGTACATTTGAGCTTGGATTAGTAGGTGGGGGCATTATAGTAGGTTTTTGAGACTGAGAAGGTGGCAACATGTAGCTGGAATTTTGAGTAGGCAATTGCTATCCTCCTCTCCATTGATTTGTTTGTTATCAATTTCCTGGAGGTGGTTGCTAGTACCCTTGAAATTGCTTCCAATTCCTCTAAGGTTGTTGCCACTAAGGTGGAGGATTCTGATGGCTAGGAAAAGTGTTTGGAGGGTTACTCCAAGGCTGTGGTGGATATCCTCCATAATTGGGTGGATATGGGGGCTTCCATTAGTTACCAAATGAATAAGGGTTAAAATATGGTCCAACATAGTATAGTGGATTTGGTAGCATACCTTGTCTTGGAGCCCAAGGCTTCCTTTGTGCAACATAGTAGAATTGATCTTATTCAACCTAAATTGTCTTGAAATTGGGTGGAATCTACTTGCTTTCTAGGTTAGCTACCATCTTAAATCTATAGTCCTTCTTTTGTCTGTAGTGGGGACAATATTTTGTCAACATCAGATCCCTGCCTCCTCTTGCTTCTTTTTGGCTTGAAGTGTATCTAGCTAAGTAGCTATATTGTTGATAATTTATTGCTTGAAGCATGGCAACAAATGAGTGATCTCCATTCTTGAAACTCCATTGGTAGTTGACTTATCGATGGGAGATTGATAATCTCTCCCTTTCTTTGAAGCTTCCCTAGAGTAATTTAGGCATATTTTCATGATATCCTCCCAAGGAACTTGGGAGATGTCTCCTCCAGCTATGAGGTCCAAAGCATTAGTGCAACTATCATTGATTCCTCTTAGGAAAATCAACTTTTGTGAGTCCTCATTGAGTGCATGGTGTGGAGATTTTTGCAAGAAAAAAAAAAAACCTTGCAACGTAATCTTCCAAGCTCTCATCTTCCTTCTGCTGCATCCTAAAAAATGTCTCCTCCTCTCATGTCACTACCCCTACAGTATTCATTGTACTTCTCAAATAATTTTGTCTTCATGTCTTCCCAAGTTTCCATAGTGTGTCTACCTAGGCTTATGAACCATATTAATGAAACCTCTTTCAAAGTGGTGAGGAATAGCTTAAGCCTATGGGAATCAGTAGTATAATCATAACTCTTGCACAGTATGTCAAACTCAAATAAGAAGGTATCAAGATCTTCTATCACAAGTCCATAAATCTTGGGGAGTGTTGAGGCAGGAATGTTCTTGATATTGTCAACTTCATTTTGATGAGCAATGGGGAAAGGAAAAGCTGGTTGATTTTTCCTATTCCTATTTACATTACCCATGCTTTCTTGATGTGGTTCTAAGACAAAGGGGTTCTTAAGCTTATTTTGATCTTCTGAGGAGACTTCATAGCTGTTCAGATTAGGATATGTGTCTGCAAATGGGTGTGGATCTTATTCTTCTTCTTCTTCTTCTGGCAGGTTCTAGTACTCAACTAGCTAGAATGGATGGGGATTGTTAGGAAGGAATCTCCCATAAGCATCCCTTCTCCTTCCTCTATGCATGTAGTATCACTCACTATCAATTAGCTCACACAAAGAATTGGTAAAGAATTAGGGGGGGTCATTACTTCCTAAATGAGGATATTATAAGAAAAAATTCTGAAGATACTAAAACAAGAAAAAATACCAATGTCTTGAAAAAAAATTCCTAGCTTGACACCATTCCAGACAACGACGCCAAAAATGTTGGCCTCCTACAATGATCTCATAACTAAGTCTTTATAGCCTTGATTTAGAGATTGAAAGTCTAACCTGAATAGCAATTCAATCATCATGAAGGTGCACTTAACTTGTCAACCCAAGGATGTGAACTTGAAATGGGTCAGCACTATATGTGCACTAAGGGCTCAAGTAGTCATTGCATACTACAACTAAGAAACACAATATTGAAAGTAAATTGCTGAAAGAAAATAAAGAAAATGTTGAACATCGACCAACAACTATGTGTAAGCTAAAATGCAAAGGAAGAATGAAAATTTGTGTGACAAATAGTGACTACTCTATCTGATTTAGCTATAGGAATAGTCATAGAATGGAATTCTAGTGGCTGTAGGAATAGTCAATGCCAAATTTCTAACTAAGTGCCAAACAACAAGTAATACTAAACTAATGTTAAACTAAGAAAGATTACAAACCAAGTGGGCCCCCTTGGATAAGTATCCTCTAAACTAACAAGAACTCAGATGCTCAAACTCAAAACTTTATTTTATTCATTGTAAATCATCCATACAAAGAGTAATGTATCTATATTATTGGAACTAGAGAATGAGAGTACAATGTCAAATCGTGTGACCTCCTAAAGAAGGAGCATAAAATCATTATTTAAAATACAACTAAAAAAGGCAGTCAACTCCATGACTAGAAGGATTCCATTTAGGGAAAATAGGGGAAAGTGGAGTGATGGTGGTTATGCATGCATGTAATCTAGTCAAGCATGCAAGTCAAGCACAAATCCAACACAACAGTAATGCCCATGCATGCTTGATCATTAAGGTCCACTACAAGGTGGTTATGTTTAGTTGCATGGAGAATCTTTGCTGCTAACTACCTTTGACTTGGAGTGATTTATCAGCTGGATGTTATGGTGCATGCCCAGATGGCAGTTTCTTCCTTAACTTGGCATATTAAAATTTGTAGGCCAAGGATAGTATGCATAATAACTGTACATTAATAACCACTTAAAGAAACATTCATTAATCACATGCAAAATCAATATAGATATATCACATATTATGCCAAATATCATTAAAGCTTGCAAGGATAGGATAATGTCAAATGCCAATGGTTTGTGGGAAACATTAAGCCAATACCAACACTTAAACATTAAAATTCATGACATCTATGAGAAAATAGACTATAGAATCCACCCAAAACTAGACCAAAATTAGGCTTATCAATCACAACTTAAGGTGTTATCACAAGAAATGCAGGATCTCTAGATGGGAAAGATGAAGAAGCCCCATACACAACAAAAACTATGTCCATATCCATTCGATCGAAACATTGCAATGGTACCTTTTTCTCTTGATTTTGATGTCCCCAAATTTGATAAATACAAAGGGAGAGAAAATCTTGTGGATCACGTCAAGGAATTCAATGTCATGTGAATGGAGTTGGCCTAAAATGATTCCTACTTAATGTGCCTCTTCCCGTGAAGTTTATATAGGTTCTTCCATGGATTGGATTTCACAGTTACCTCTAGGCATCAAAACCTTGCAATAAATCACAGATAAATTCGTAGATCACTTCTCCTTCAACATTGGCATGGATGTGAGCTTAGAAGAGTTATACAAACTCAAGCAAGAAAAAGGAGAATTCTTCGCTAATTTATTGCAACGATGGACCAAAAAATCTAGTAAAATCAAGTGGACCATTCCTAACAAACAACAAGTGGGGGTTATCATAGAAAATGTTGATCCAAATCTATCCTTCCACTTAAAAATGCAATGTATCACTAATTATGAGGAGCTTTTCCCTAGGGTCCTCAAGATTGAGTGAGCTCTAAACTCATAGGGAAACACACAAGTATATAGAGACAAAGTTTCCCATCCACTAATTCTAACAATAAATATCACTTTTGAGCCAAGAACAAGAATGTTACTAGTGATGGTGTTGTTAATGTGAAGGTGATCTTAACTACTCCTAGGCAAGAAAAACCACAAATCATAAACACACAACCATACACATCACTATCAAACAATCAAACAATGATAAATTCTAAAAACATTCAACATGGACAACAAAGAACAAATAGTGCTCCTAAACAACAATTCACTCCCTTAGTGGAACCTATGGAGGATGTGCTGAAGTAGTTGATAAAGTATAATCTTATGACACTCCTGTATTTCTCAAAATATTAAGAACCACCAGTCAAACCTCATAGCTATAGAGATGATCATTTATATGAATTTCACCGATACAAAGGTCATAACACACAAAATTGTTTGACTCAAACATCTAATAGAATATCTTATTAAACATTGAGACACTGATGTTGATAAAGAATGTGGGTATGAAAATCTAAAAATTTAAGCAAACCCTATGCCTGATCATACAAAATAAAAAGATTCAAGAAAGGCATCAACCTCAAAAAATCTAAACAATACACGTGATACCATAGTGGGACATATTTAGTCATCACAACATGAGGAATGATATACACAACAAGATACTATTTTAAAACAAAGTCCAAACCCATCAATAGTGTTTAACAATATTTTATATTGTAATGACAGATCAAGTGGATATCAGATTGTGATATCTCTCCCACATATTTCTCAATGATTGGGAATGTTGAAGAAGTTTCAAATGAGCTAGAAATATCCTTTGTTACACCAAACCTACCAACTATTGCAAAGATTCTTTTACCAATGATCTATCATCCACCTAAGGATCATGTCAAGAGGAGGCTCTTGAGGATAATAAAAGTTACTCCAAATCAAGTCAAGATCAAGAACTCCTATCTCTAGAGTTTCACAAAGAGCTAAGGGACATATTCCAAACCATTTCAAACTCTAAAGATGTCCCCAATATCACTCATGAGATGTTTTTATCTAATGGACACATAAATGTTCTTCATCCAAAACAAGAGTCTCTCACTCTTGATATTCCCACACAAGAGCAAGTAGTAGCTGAAATTCTTGGTTCTTACAGTGATTGTGCATCATTGACATCGTTTAAATCTGTACCAACCTCTTTTCAAGCAACATCAATAGATAATAATGTCATAGAATTAGAACAAATAGTTCTATAGACACCTAAATTTGGACACTTATATTTGTCCAAATTTATCCATTTTCATCTAAATATCCTCTTACTTGCATTAATTAAGTAATATCACTATTATTTAATTAATACCCCTAAAGTCCTCTAAATGCTTAAGGTATCTAGTTAAATAATTAAATACCTTACCCTTTATCCCCTCTTTCCTCAAATAATTAAATAAATAAGACATTTATTTAATTCCTCACATGTCACATCCCCCATAATCTTCATTTAATCCTAATCCACTTCCTAATCCCATCATTAGGGGTGTGCACGTGTCTAATCCATGATTAGGTTGTGTCACATCCTCCAACTTTTGCAAGTTGGCTCATAATATTTATTACTCATTAATTGTCTTTCAATCATTGATTAGCTAGTCTAATCAACCCCCTTTAGTCAACTCTCTCATCTCCCAAGGAATATTAAATTCCTTTTATTATCCCCATGTCCTTTCTAATGGAATTTTATATTCCATTTTATCCCTTCAAGGCTCTCCTGTTCCCCATATGATCATTGAGATGTCACATCAGTCACATGGGACATGTACTTACCTTTTTAAGCACCTTGTCTTATCCACAAGGTACTTCTCAGCTTCCTTTTTGGGAACCTTGTCTTATCCTTAAGATATCCCCAAGCAAGTGAATTTCAATTTCACTTTCATCCCTCTAATGACTTATTTCATTAATGTGGTCCTCTCACTTGTCACCCTCACTCTCATCCAAAGGTACTTGCAAGTACCTCCATATCATATGTCCTTTTCCACATCACATGTTCTCTTGACATCTCATCTTACACATGGAAAGATGTGAGGGGTTGTGAGTTATCAATTCACCATATCCCTCCATCTTGGCCATGTTGGCTTAATCTTGACTATTGAATTCTCTAGAGAGTTCTACCATAAATATAGATGATTTATCTTTCATTCTCTCATTATGCATTATCACATTCAAGCAACTTCATCTCTCAAGCACTCAAATATTGGATCCACCATTATTGGAGCTTTAAGCTCTCTTTGCATCCATTGCATTCATCTACTCAAATACCCACATCCTTCATTTGAATCCCCATTGAATCTACATAATTTTGCATATCTTTTTAGCACTCTTGCCATCAAGGAGCATATATTATCAACAGTCCAAGGGCCAACCAAAGATCAACTTGAACAAAGGTAAAATCTATTGTTTTACATATTTTCTTTTGTTTGAAGTTCAACTAGGCTAATCATTGAGGTTCTATAGTGTTGCTCTCTCCTTTCCATCATTATATTTTGCATCACTTAGGATAGCTAAACTTCACTGCATCATGTTTTTAGCACAGTCGGTGGGACCCACAAATGGGTTCCTTTCTTTCATGTGTTTTGTTGTTTCATGTTTTGAAGGTTCAAGTTGCAAAGAGATTACTCCAACCAAGATAGAGGAAATTCCATGCATAGAGGGGTGAACTTTCCCCAACTTGAGAGAGCCTGCCCTCAACAGGGCTGAACCTGCCCTACAGGGTTGCCCATCTATGCATCTAACGGTTTTTTCTTGTAGTTTTCTGGATGGGAAAATCTACCCCATAGAGAGGAAAACCTACCCTACAGAGGGGAAAACCTACCCTACAGAGGGGTGAACATGCCCCAAATAGGGGTGAACCTGCCCAGACAGGGCTATTTGTGAGGTAAAACAACCATTTAAGCTTCCGTTTTTCATTGTTGTGAGGTATTAACCCGCTAATGTCATTTTTTGGTCAATGTGTATACTTTTTCCCTAACATTTGTGTAGATTGTCTCATTCTTCTCAAAGAATGGGGATCAAAATACTAATGCTTTCCTTGCAGATCAATCATTTCTAGCTTGTTTGTTTAGTTGGTTATCATCTTTTCTTATTAATCTAGGCATTTACATCTAATTAGGGGGTGTCAACAAATTGTTTGTTATGTTTGTAGGTCCTCTATGTCATCCAAGGGGTCACTACTTCATTCACACTTTCCCCTTGCATTTCATGTGAGACTAGGGAGTAGCCAAAAATGATTAGTGGTCTCTTTTTAGCAAGCCCTACTTAGGGATTTCATCACCTCAATGGATGATCCCAACCTTGCGTACTAGTAGTGTATACAAAGCAGGGAGAGAGAAAAATATACCTCAATCCAGTCACGTAATTTCTAGTGGAGCGTCGAAGCTAGGGTGATAACTAGATAGATGTGAAGATTTTGTTCGAACCTTTAGTACCTCACTGGGGTTCTCAACTCACACTTGTGACAGATTGGTGTTCATGGTTGTGCCTCATGTACTGAGTGTATATTGAGGAATACCTAGTTGCCTTGTTTAGCCTATATTAGAGGATTGTGTTGACCATATCCTCTTCACTAATCTTAGGACTATGTTGCTTGTACTCTCTTATTTCTCTAAGTTAGTTGATAAAGGTGAGCCCGCTCCTAGTTGGGTAACCTTTCCCTCAATAGGGGTGATTCTTCCCTTTATTGAAGTCACTGTCAGTCAAACAACCTATTTCAATAGTTGGGAAAACCTACCCTAACTTGGGTGAACCTGCCATTAGGTTGGGTGAACCTACGTTTAACTTGGATGAACTTGCCCTAACTTGGGTGAACCTTCCCTAACTTGGGTGAATGTGCCCTAACTTGGGTGAACATGCCCTCCAAAAAGTCATTTTCACTTTCCATTCAGTCATTCTAGGCATCTATTTTCCTATTCCAACCATTCGTTCCCTCGTTATGAGCATTAGTTTGCTCATTTTGAGCATTCATCTCCTTGTTTTGAACACCTGTTCCCCATCCCAAGCATTCATCTCCTTGATCTGAGCATTCATCCCCTCGCTCTGAGCACATGTTCACCTGATCCAATCATTTGTTTCATACCCATCTTTCACCAATAGGAAAACCTACCCTTAATTTGGGTGAACTTTCCCTAACTTGGGTGAACCTACCCCAACTTAGGTGAACCTACCCTCCAAAAAGTCATTTTCACCTTTCGTTTTGTCATTCTGATCACCCATTTTCCCATTCTGAATACCCGTTTGCCTATTCCAAGTACCCATTTTCCCATTTCGAGCATTCATTTCCCTGTTCCAAGCATCATTTTCCCATTTTGAGCATTCATCTCCTTTATCCAAGCATTCATCCCCTCATTCCAAGCATCTATTTACCTGATCTGAGCATTTGTTTCTCATCTGTCTTTCATTAAATAGGTGACCTCGACCTTAACTTGGGTGAACCTACCTTTAAGTTCGGTGAACCTACCCTTAACTTGGGAGAACATGCCCCAACTTTGGTGAACCTTCCCCCCAAATAGTCATTTTTTCCTTCCATTCAATCATTCCAAGCACTCATTTTCCCGTTCTGAGTGCCTGTTTGCTTGTTTCAAGTATCTGCTCTCCCATTCTAAGCATTTTTCTCCTCATTCCAAACATCCTTTCCTCATCTTGAGCACTCGTTTTCCCATTTTGAGTACCCATTTTCCTGTTCCGAGCACCTATTTACCTATTTTGATCACCTGTTTACCTATTTTGAGTCCATTTCAATTGTTTTTCATTCAATAGGTGAACTTGCCCATCAATAGGTGAACCTACCCATCAATAGGTGAACCTGACCTTCAATAGGAAAACCTTCCCTTCAATAGGTGAACCTACCCATCAATAGGTGAACCTACCCTTCAATGGGTGAACCTTCCCTTCAATTGGAAAACTTGTCATATAGTTGGGTGAATTTGACCTTCCTCTAGTCATTTTACATCCTTTGTTCACCTATAATTTGCATTCTAATTTGTCTTCCCACCATCATCATTTTCATTCATCAACACTTTCCAAAATTCATTCTTTAATAGATCAAATGACATAGGTGCATCTTAGAACATCATTCGAGTCCATATCCATCATCAGTTCATCAATCCCAATCATTGGGACTTCGTTTCAAGGATTTTTATTTTTATGTAGAAACTTCTAGAGGCCATAACTTTTGACTCAGGTGTCCGTTTGGGCTGAAATTTTATGGGTGGTTGCATTATGGGGTGCCATGTGGATTCCCAATGACATTTAGTCTATTGGACCCAATTTTGGGACATTTTTGGGGCTTCAAACTTTCATCTTGACCCTCAAAATTGTAATTTAGTGTTTTTTTTAGTTTTTAAAAAATCATTTGAAATTGTTAATAACTCAGAATGCATGTCTTAGATTTAGGATGTTAGTTGGAAATTCATCCTACCTTAGTTTTAGGAAGTTTTTTGGAAAAAACTAGACTCTCAAAGATATGACTGTGTAGTTACCTAAAATGGCAAAATTTGATAATTTTTGAAAACTACCAAATCTGGAAAAATCTGATTGTTAGCACCTTACATCCTCTTGTTAAAACCCTTGAACCTAGTGTATAATCAGTCCCATCACATCCTTCAATCATCCTAATATGAGCTTTAATCTAATCCCAATCTGAGCTTCACTTAAACCCCAATATGAGCTTTTTCAAATCTTAAGATCCATCCTCCATCTTCTTCTAATCCATTCTATTTATCCTTTCATCACCTTTTCTTTCGTTCTAATTTTCCATTCCCATATTTTCAATCCCTATCCATCTAATCTAACATCATGAATCCTTATCATTCGCCAATGCAACCAAAAATAGTAGTTAAGGGGAATCCTAATTATGTTGATGACAATAATGAGAGTCTTGTGGATCAAGAATAATATGACCTAGATCCCCTTGATGCTATCATTTCTAGTAATCTTTCCCCAACCTCTTTCCAGAATCCAATCACTGCTTCGAGCTATCCCATCACATCTTCACCCACACCTACTAGAAATCCTTATACCACCTTTGACAAGGGATATCAAGTATCTTCCCTGTTGGCATATTCATCATACCCTTCATCCACATCATTTTCATATCCAACACCCACATCCTATTATCCTAATATACCATCCCAATATTCTCATCCTAACCTACCATCCCAATACTCCTATTACAATCCCCCATCCATGTCCCCATATCCTAATCCTTCTTACTTGTCTACCTATCTGAATCCTATAGTCACACCTTCTTATCCTAATCCAACATCCACATATCCTCCATCCACATTCTCCTATCTTAATCCACCATCTCAATCTTCCCATCCTAATTTTCTATTCCAATACCTTTATTACAATCCACCACCCACATCCCCTTGTCCTAATACACCACCCATATCCTCATGTCCTAATCCACCATCCCTGTCCTCCAATCCTAATTCACCATACCAATATCCCTACGTTAAACCCTTCATCTAATATTAATCACCCTCCAATCCTAATTCTCCATCTATTCTTAGTCTTCCATGCAATATTATTCCTCCATCTAATCCTATTCCACCAACCCATAATCCTAGTCCACCACCTCAGTTAAGCCCAAAGTATGCACAATTCTCACTCTAGAAGTTCTCCAAGGACTCATGACAATGAAGACATCCCAAAATCCACACCATGAAGTCGTGGAGCCATGCCATCCCAATCCATCATCTATGGTCATTAGTGATGAGATGCTTCTCCATCCCACATCTATCATTGCTATTACCACCCCTAGCACCACCAAATCCATTGAACCCCCATCTCCTATGCTGAGATCCATCAAACCCATCAAAGATAACCAAATCCAATCTCATCCTACTCCTATATCCACCCAATCCATTGAAGATACCCAAATCCAATCCACTTCTCCCACTCCTAGTATCACCAAAATCCATTCACATGAACCTCATGAATCCCCCACCCTTCCATCTCCCCCACTTTATGAGTCCCTCCAACACTCCATTATCATACCACCCACACAAGATGAGTCATGCCAAGAGCTTGATCTAAGGCATACCAACATATCCCCTTCTCCACATCAAGATCTTGTCATCCCATCTAGTCCACCTCAAGGTCACAATCCCCCATCCATTTCATCCAATGATCCCCTTGACACTCAAGATCTGATTACTCCATCACATGAGCCCTTATTACTCATCATCTCAAATCTAGATCCTATCCTATCACCTAATCCCTCTCATGATCCCTTACCACTAACTCCTTCCAATCATGATGCTACTTTCCCATCATCTCCATCTCATGATCCTCCATCATTGCCTAACCCTACTATCCCCTCACTACTTTTATATCCCCTTGGTACTCTCACATTCTTCCATGGTGGTCTCCTTGCAAAAGAAAAACAAAGCATATATACCACCCATCATCCTCCACCTAATAATGCAGTCCCATCATTCTTCTAGAATAAAAAAAATATTATCATAGATCGAATTCTCAAGAGCATGCAATATCAAGGAAAAGGTTTAGGCCTTCACAAGCAAGGAATTTTAGAGCCCATCCAGGTCAAAGAAAACTCCTATACTCAAGGTATTGGGTGTACTACTCATGACTCACAATCCAAGAATGTTGGTACAACCTCCATACATCTTCCACAATCCTTTTCTAAAAGAATAAGAGGATCCTCCCATCACTCCACTAGATTGTTTGCTGCTATCCCCCCTCCATCGTATCACCTCAAAACAACCATCCATATTCCTCCTTCATCAAATCCATCCACTTTGGGTCCTTATGTCCCTTCATCTACCATCTCCCATCCTTCATCTATTTTGGGTCCTTATGGCCCTCCATCCACCATCAAATATCCTCTAACCATTACATCTATTTTGGGACCTTATATCACAAAATCACCTCCTCCATCTCAGACTATGCATCCTTTAATCTATCCATCACCTATCCATGTCACCCATCATAAACATCCCACTCTCATGTCCCCTAATTAGGATCAACAAAGGTGCGTACCCACAGATCCTACATCTATCACTCCATTCATATTTCCTCCATATCATCCATCTCCTCGTACCCATCCCATTTCTATTAAAATCACTTTGGATGCCAAAGTATGAATGCATAAATCTAAACATCCACATGAATATAAATCTCCTCATATCACCTTAAAAATATAGGTTGAAGAAAAGAAAAATAAAATCCAAAATCAAAATCATACCCATCGGCCACAAAGGCCTACCAAAGAAAAAATATGTAATTCCTTCAAATGAAAACTCTATAGCAACATCCAAAGTTGCTAATCCAAAAACTAATCATTCTCATCTACCATTTACTAAATATGATATGGGTCCTCATGTCCCAAAATTCACTATCTCATCTCCTCCATTATCCCCACATCATCCATCCCCTAATACTCCTACAATTTCACATCAACTACCATATGTGCCAATGTTGGTCCTGAACACATCCCCCCATCATACATCCACCCAATCATTCCATCCATACACTTTCCAACATCCCATCCATTATCCCACATATCTCCCACATCAAATCCCTTTAATCCATACTATTGCATAACCCATTTATCCTGATGAGGTTGTACCAACATCTAATAGTCATTTCACACTTGGGATCTTAATACCTCATATGGAATTTGATGCTTAAGTACTTCATCCATATCCTTATCACATATCTTCTAAATCCACTTATCCAAATCCCTATCTTTATCTATCTCCATTTGCATACTATCCAAAAAATCCAAAAGTCAAAAAAGTCAAAAATTAGTAAAAAAAAAATAGTAAAGAGAAATAATTTATCCAATGGTGAAAACTTGGCAAATAGGCGTCATGCATAATTCCCCATCCGTCTCTTTTTGCACTTGAGGGAAACTCCCTGATATGCATCCCCTCCATCCACTCTACTTCTTGCTATGCTTCCTACTATGCACACATCTTTCTAATATGTAGTCCCCTCCATCCATCTCCTCCACCCCACGACCATCCACATCCTGCTTATCTCTAATCCCTCCATCTTGTGATCTTGATATAGATAGGGGAAAATATGTATACATGCTTTGGATATGTCTTGGAATACTTCCCTTTCATCCATACACTATCCTAATCCTTATCCGTATCCATCTACCTTCTTTTTCCACCTGTCATGCTACCATCAGTCTCCCTTCCTTATCCCAACATCCTACCTTCATCCATAAAAACTCCCTCAGCCACTCATCCTATTCTCCACATCTCCTTTATATTTCCATCCACTCATCTTTCATCCTTCCTGCCTTATCACACATGAGATATCTAGAGTGGGGGAATCTATCTTCCTTTGTTACATATTCCTTGGAGACATCATTCATCTATCATGACAATCCATTTCATCCCCCCATCCTTGTTTATCCATCTAAATAGCCAATCACCTTTTCCTCATCTGAATCCTCCTCCCTCTATCTATCCATTACAACATCCCTTCCATAGCCCCATCCTTATCTTACCATCCATCATAGCACTTATTTCATCTCCCCATCCTTATCCTCCTATCTATCCATCACTACATCCCTGCCATCTCCCCATCCTTGTCTTCCTATCAATCTATCATGACAAACCCTTTCATCTCCCCATCCTTATATCCTTACCAATCCAAATAATTATTTTCATCTCCCCATCCTTATCCTCCTATCCATCCATCACTACATCCCTTCCATCTCCCCATCCTTGTCTTCCTATCTATCTATTGTGAAAATACCTTTCATCTCCCCATCCTTATATCCTTACCAATCTAAACAATGCTTTTCATCTCCCCATAATTATCTTCCTATCCATTCATCTCTATCCTCATCTCATCTCATAAAGTCTTGTCATTGGTATCTGACTATAGGCCTCCCTCGATGCAATCCAATGCCACCTATCTCATCATCGTCTCTCCCTCTTCTTTCACACATATTTCCAATCTCCTATCACTTCTCATCACTCATCTCTCCATGGTATCATCCTCCCAATTCATCTTTTGATAATTTGGGAAACTATCCCATCCCCAAGCTTCATTTAATCACCATCATCCTATCGTATCCAATATTATATCTTGTATCATCATATCAATCCCATAATTTTATCCATTTCTCATGGTTATGTCATCATCCTTCATCCCTAGTCCATCTTTTTTCCTTTTTGTTGAACTATGATGCCCATGCACTTTCACGTACGCAAGGTCAATCTTTTGATCCACCCCCATGGATTTTCTTTGTCCTATCTTTGTCATCTATCATTGGTATTCATTTTCCTCTTTCCACTTTTGTCCATGTTCTTTTATCAAACTACGAGGTCTCTACACTTTCACATAGGCAAGGATAATCTTTGATCATCCCCCAAGCCCCTAGGTCTTTAGGGTGTTTCAGTCTTGTGTCTTGTATATTACGGCATATGTCGTATCATCAAGTATGTCCTTATCTATCTAGTTCTTCATAAATGAGATCCACTTGTATCATGAGATCCAATTAGGTTTGAGTATCTAGCGTCATACCAATCTTTTTGTTTAGTATCCTTCTTTGGTCTCAATAGGATGCATCCTTCCTAACAAATCTCATTAATCCCATCCATCCCCTTGATCCTATGGAAAAGGACTTTTGAAATTGATTGTGATATTTTGATGCTTTTGGCTTTTGTTTATCATTTGAGCTCCCTATCATAACTAGACATGGTCGCCTTGATCCATCATATCATGGTGTGCTTTGACTGGTGAGCATAGGGGTGTATCTTAATCCTTTCTTTGTTGTTGTCTTCTTGGTTGTCCTATGCTGTACCCAACAAGATTCATGTGGTCTTGTGTTATGTTGGGGCATCCTCTTGTGCTTGTGGTTATCCCAATACTTGGCCTAACCAAAGTCATCGTGACTTTGGGGTTTTGGGATATCCTTCTTATATGTTGTGTTTGTTTTATGCATTAGACACTAATTATCCACCTTGGTTCTTTATACCCTAGCACTTGGTGTTTATGCTATAACAAATATCAGTGCTCTAAAAATGGAAAATTGTGTTAGGATTGCATTTCATTTTCCATTCCATTCAATTACATGTATCCTCCATCTCTTCTCATCAATATTTTCTTCCATCCTCCTCATATCATGATCTTTTCAATCTTCTTAGAATAATATTGATTAGTTATTCTAAGCATCTTTTCAACCATCTCATGTCTCCATCGAATCCTCATCCTTTCAATCTAGCACAAATCATCTAATCAAATCCTTGGTCTTGTTCCTAGCCTTGCTACAAGCCTTGATCCAATCATCATCATCATCATCATCATCCTAATCAGGATGTATCCTTCCCTCATCAACAACACTTTCATCATCATAATCAGGATGTATCCTTCCATCATCAACAACACTTTCATCATCATCATCAGGATGTATCGTTATCCTTTTGAGTTGTCTTGGGATATATCATTCCCTCATCAACAACACTCCATCCATCATCAACCCATTTTTTCTTGTAGCTTGACTGGGGCAACATAACCTTTGTCCTTAAATCTATTTGTACTTCCCAACCTCCTATCACTTATCATCCTTTCTTATCCATCCTTTTGCATCATCTTCCTCATCTCCCCTTTCATTGTCTCATCCATTTCGAGAGCACACTCTTGTTCTCTTGAACCCACATGTCCTCTCGAGGGGGAATCCTGCATCCCTAATCTTCATCTTCACCCCCATTATTTTTCTTCCTATTCACTCCTTTGAATGACTGGGGCATCTTTTCCAATCTAACCATCTTCTTCTCGATGCTATCCTTTAATCTTGTTTGAAATGATGCTACTTTGTAACACCATCTCAAAGAGGGGAAAAATGTGTCACCTAAATTTGGACACTTATATTTTTCAAAATTTATCCCTTTTCATCTAAATATCCTCTTGCTTGCATTAATTAAGTAATATCACTATTATTTAATTAATACCCCTAAATTCCTCTAAATTCTTAAGGTATCTAGATAAATAATTAAATACCTTACCCTTTATCCCCTCTTTCCTCAAATAATTAAATAAATAAGACATTTATTTAATTCCTCACATGTCACATCCCCATAATCTTCATTTAATCCTAATCCACCTCCTAATCCCATCATTAGGGGTTTGCATATGTCTAATCTATGATTAAGATGTGTCACATCCTGCAATTTTTGTAAGTTGGATCCTAATATTTATTAGTCATTAACTATCTTCTAATCATTGATTAGCTAGCTTAATCAACCCCCTTTATTCAACTCTCTCATCTACCAAGGAATATTAAATTCCTTTTATTATCCCCATGTCCTTTCTAATGGAATTTTAAATTCCATTTTTTATCCCTTCAAGGCTCTACTCTTCCCCATGTGATCATTGACATGTTACATCAGTCACATGGGACAGGTACTTACCTTTTTAAGCGCCTTGTCTTATCCATAAGGTACTTCTCAACTTCCTATTTGGGAACCTTGTCTTATCCTTAAGATATCCCCAAGCATGTGAATTTTAAATTCACTTTTATCCCTCCAACAACTTCTCATTCCTATGGTCCTCTCACTTGTCACCATCACTCTCATCCCAAGGTACTTGCAAATACTTCCACATCATATGTCTTTTTCCACATCAGATGTTCTCTTGACATCTCATCTTCCTCATGGAAATATTTGAGGGATTGTGAGTTATCAACTCACCATAGCCCTCCATCTTGGCCATGTTGGCTCAATCTTGACCATTGAATTCTCTAGAGAATTCTCTCGTAAATATAGAGGATTTCTCTTTCATTTTCTCATCATGCATTATCACATTCAAGCCTTCACCAACTAAAAAAATTCAAGCAACTTCATCTCTGAAGCACTCAACTTTTGGATCCACCATTATTGCACATTCAAGCTCTCTTTGCATCCATTGCATTCATCTACTCAAATACTCACATCCTTCATTTAAATCCCCATTGAATCTACATTCTTTTGCATATGTTTTTAGCACTCTTTTCATCAAAGAGATATATTATAAATAGTCCAAGGGCCAACCAAAGATCAACTTGAACAAAGGTAAAATTTTTTGTTTTTCATATTTTATTTTTTTTGAACTTTTTCAACTAGGCTAATCTTCGAGTTTGTGTAGTGTTATTTTCTCCTTTGCATCATTCTATTTTGCATCAAAATTTAATATTGTTGAACAAGATTGTGCATCATCAACATATTTTGAATCAACACCAACCTCTTTTGAAGCAACATCAATAGATAATGATGTCATGGAATTAGAGCAACCAGTTCAAATTCCTAAATAGTAGGAACCCATAGCAATATCATGTGTTCATAACAAGTCATATTCAATGGCTATGGATTACAGGATACATTATCAAGGCAAAGGATTAGGTATTAATAATACCTTCATATTGTTGGGGGAAATATTATCTACAACAAACATCAACATGTTTGGCACAAAGAATCCTTATGATGAAAACACTGTCAATGCTACAAGTAGTCATATCATGAGTTGAAATTCACCCATCATCTCATACACAAATTGGGACCAATGTAAAAAGAAGAATTTATATCAAAGAAAGGAAAAGATCATCAAATAAAATGAAGTACTAAAGAAAAAAGAACATGACATGTACAAATGGATAGCTAAGAAAAATAAAGAAAATCATCCCTAACTCCATTAGTCAAAGAAACTATGGGGAAGAATAAACATGGAAATGTATCCATCAAAAGCATCCTCAAATACAAAAGTAGTCTTCTCAAGCAAGGAAAAAACTATGTCTAGTGGTTGGTCCTAATTCCATGAAAACCTGCATCTCCACCCATCATTGCTCATCTTCCCATGTTTGGAGAGTCAAAGGT
The DNA here is from genome assembly GCA_007258455.2 of Sequoia sempervirens. Taxonomy (NCBI): domain Eukaryota; kingdom Viridiplantae; phylum Streptophyta; class Pinopsida; order Cupressales; family Cupressaceae; genus Sequoia; species Sequoia sempervirens. The sequence goes on along the minus strand of VDFB02271358.1, from coordinate 409,445,579 downwards.
TCCAAAATATTGAACAATCCATCTCATATTCCTTCATGCATGACACTGTCCACACCATTCACAATATCCAATTATAGTATTTGTCGTGTGTTCGAAGCTACCATTCATCATAAGGATTCTAAAAGAACTTTATCATGATATGCACACATAGACAAGGTTAATTCTGGTACCAGCAAAGCAAATCAACATTCTTCAAGGTTGCATTCAAGTGCTCATATTTAAGCAAAGAAACATCCTCAAGTAGGATATCATTGGCATGTTAGTACAAATCCCTCTACATGAATTCCAGTAGGTGATTCAACATGCGGGTAAAACATCTAAAAATCCAAAAAATTCAAAATATAGAAAAAATCAAGAAAATAGTAAAAATAAAAATCATCCACTAGTGAAAACCACTATGGTGGTGCTTTTGGAAAGTACTATGATGAAAACCTACAAAACAAGCATCATGAGTAGAATCAAGTGTCAATATAATCCTTCTGAAACATAAAAATCTCATCCTTTTCATGATAAATCCAATGTTCCCTTCATCTATCCAATCAAAATTTATCCAAATATCCCATTTTATCTTGATCTTGAGAGAGATTCAACCTATAGTTCAACTCTACTCATGAAAAAAATTTGATAGGATTTTTACCATTTTATCTCATGAAGTGCCATAGCCCATATCTAGCATGCTAAAACTCTTTCAAACTCTTCACATATACATTACCTATCTTGGTTATCCATTGCATTATGAAGAATTGCTAGACACTAGGGGTAGGTTATTGCACTCTTGTTTTTGAATAACTCTTGATCCATGGATGTCTTTATCTCACAACGTGACATTGAAATCATGATCTAGGTATTGTTTACTTCACAATCTCATTGAAAATCTCAAAAAGATTCATAAAACCTCATCAAAATCCATAAACACTTACAAAATCAGAAAAAAAAACTAAAAACATCCAAAATATCAAAATCCCTAAAAAGGACAAATATCCAAAATCCAAAAATAGTACTGTTATGCCTTGCATAACCACCCCATTTTATTCTGGAACAAAATGGGTCCCCCCTTTTTCTTTTGTTCTCTTTACCTTTGGTTATTCAATTTCATCTTGGGATTTTCATTATTTTTCCTTCTAGGTCTGTATTTTGTTTTACCAAATTTGGTTTGGCCTTAGTTAAAACTCAGGTTTTCTCCCTAGTTCAAGATTTTTCATCTCATCTGTATTTTCCTAGATCTCGCCCAAACTCCGGCTAGTCACTGTGGTTCGGGGATTTTTGGTCTTCACAGAATTCCACGTGGGCTGGATTTTCCTTATTTTCCCACTCTTCTTTTTTCCAGAAATTTTCACACCTCCGGAGATTCGCCTTCTTTGCGAAGTTCCTTTGACTCTAGATTTTCCCAAAGTCCTTTGTTCCCTATTTTTTTTGAAACTTGCAAGAATGTCTCCTCCTTTGTGGAAATCCATCCCATGTCGATTTTTTTGAAACCTAGTGGAATGTGATGAAATCTGGAGTAATAGGACTTGTTAGCAAATGACGATGCATTTTATGGTTAATTTATGCTATTCTAAGATCTCACATGCTGTTTCTTGATTGGTAATGATCGGATCAAGTTTCTACTAGCTGCTTTCATGTTTATTCCGCTGGAATCCATGGGCTCAGAATTCTCTAAAATTCCTCCTTGGCTTGGATTCCATGGGTGGACCTGAAACCTAAACTCTAATGTAATCATTTTATTTGAAGCTTTAATGGCACCTTTCTTATTTAGGATTTATTTTAATGATGATTTTGATTGATTAACCTTTGCTTATGTGATCTTTACTATGGCTTCTTTTATTGAGTGCAGGATTGAATGTATCATTTGAAGATATCTCTCAGGGAAGTCAATTGGAAAGAATGTATCAACCCCATTCATCATAAAACTCCTCAAGAAAAAAGTCGTTGAGACCTTTCAGGTGTCTTGCCAACTAGTAGGGTGTGTTGTTCATTTGGGATCCACTGGTCGCCATGACATCTTGGTCGCCGTAAGGTTTTATATGTCTCTCCACTCAGGAAAAAGTCTTAGCAACAGGAGGTTTGCATCATTGAGAGGTCATGCTGATAGATGAAGCTCTTGCTGACAATTGTTCATGGGGGCTCTTGGAGAAGGTCTCACTGACATCAGAGGATCTCATCGAGAAGGATTTGCTTTCGCCATGAAGTCTTGTCGATCTGAAAAGTCTCAGCGAAAGGAGGAGTCATTTGGGAGAGGATCTAAGTTTGCTATGAAGTCTTTGAAACTAGGTAGTGTCTCACCGAAAGGTGGTCCCATCAGTATAAGGTTGTGGCTTCGCCGTGAGGTCTCATCGACAAAGTGGGGTCTCAGCGAAGGAAGCTCGAACTTGGGGAGAGTGGTTCACTTTCAGCATAACATCTCATCGAACCAAAAGAGTCTCCCTGATGTGACCTCAGCTCACCAAAGAGGTCTCAGTGAATGGTTTTTCCTTTAGCAGGAGGTCTGGCCAACTACGAAAAGTCTTGGTGAAAGGGGCATGGCTTCAGTGTAATGTCTTGGCGAAGGAAGCTAGTATTGCTAACATGAAGTGATATTGGCATAATGTCTCACTGACCTGGGGATCTCTTGCTGACTGGTGCAACCTTTAGTATAATGTTTCTAGCTCAGAGAGATGTCTCACTGACACATGGTGTCTCACCGAAAGAAGAGAGGCTCAACATAAGGTCATCTTGAAGGAGTAAAGTCCTGCCAATAGCGACGAGCTTGCCAATGAAAAAGGATAGTGGTATAACCCTTGGGGACTTGCTATGATGTCTGGCTGGTAGCAATTGTCTCAGCGATCATAGTGGATATTGATATAACTTGTGCCATTCGCTATGAGGTCTTGTCGACTGCCGCATGTCTTGCCAATGGTTGCAAGAAGGTATGATCGCATTGGCGAGGCAAGATTAGTGTCTCACCTATAGAAGCTGTCAGATCCAACTTCAAAGCCCAAGAACACCTGCATGCAAGAGATGCCTATCATAGGAAAGATAATGGAGAAAAAAACAAGAGAGGGTTTTGAAACTCTAAAATATGAAAAATGTATTAATAGAGAGTAAGATAAAATACAATGATCAATCCTTATACAAGGAGATTGTGCAACCCTAAAGAAACCCTAATAGGAAGAAATTTAATAATTAATATAATTATTAAATGTCACAATATGCAACTAAAGTGAAATCTTAAGAGTAGAATAAAGGTGACTTAATTAATATAATTAATTGAAAACCTTTACTCTAACACCCCCCTTAAGATGAGCAAGAGTGCAGCTACAAACATGTGCAAAAAAGCAAATGTAACTACAATGCATGAAAGTAAAATTGGGTCCCAGAAACTAGGCCTGATCAGGTACCCAAGTACATGGAAATCTCTGTAAAGTGGAGAAATAGAGAAAACCTCATGGGAAAAACTCTACTCCAAAAGAGAGGAAAGAAAGCAATGAAATGCACTAATGAAAGAAGGATAGGAGGTGGATTACATGATACCCCCCATAGACAACTTCTATCATATAAGTACATATACAATGGTCTCCATAGGAGAGATAGAAAGAGAGAAGAAGGCCCTCCCACAATGAAGAAACTCTTGTCACAATGGCAGATGCCTGATGTAGAATCCAAAAGGAGATCCTAAAGTGGCAAATGAGATTCCTCCCCTTGGGAAGAAATGGATCCAAAGGATGATGTCAAAGAAACCTTATGAAGAGTGATGAACCAATCTGTCTCAAGATGTGTGCCATGATAGGATGCTGAAGAATCTCACTGTCTGAATTGAAAAAATGATGTCAAATCCAAATGGATGTGGAGAATCCTGAAATGCAACCACTGAATGCACTGATAATGGTGGGCGTATAGTGATAACCTGACTGTCAAGGTAGAGGAGATGAATGTCCTCAAAATAATCCTCCAAATCTGCAATATAGGACTCAATAAACAAGAAAGATATGTCTACAAGATAAGAGTCCAAAGTAGCTATGTCTAGAAGGTGAATGATGCCCTGCTGCACTAAATCAAGAACAACATGAGATGCTGATGAAGTCTCAGTCTGAAGAGTAGGAACTATGAGACAAGCCTCTGATCCATCAAAATATGTAGGGGTGTCTAAATACTCAAGTTCCTCTAAGGTATCATGATCAAAGGGTGTATTATCTCTCTAAGCAATGGGTAAGAGACAATATGAAGCAGGATCCTTTGGGAATGGAGAGAGTTTTAGGTCTCCATAAATCTCCCAAAGATGTGTCCAAAGTGGGTGAGGACAATCAATGTCCGATATAGCCAACACAGTGTCATGATCAACACTAGACAATATAAGTCCTACTATGTGATCTCTAATGATATCCCAAGATAGATTTCCCTCTGAAGTGGCTGGTTCAGGTACGAGATCATACAAATAAGGCAAAATATCAAGCCACCTACAATGTGTAAGTATGCCCTTTACCCATGACTCATAATTGCCCTGTTCCAGAATTACAACTGAAGGGTGAGTAGAAAAACCCATGATAACTCTTCAACTTAAAAAATCTGAGAAAATTGACCTTACAACATGTAGATCAAATTAAATAGACCATCCCATGCAAACAGAACCCATGAAGGTGCCAGAATTGTCCAAGTAATTGAGCAAAGTGTAAAAACACACAAAGGTAAATAAAATTTACTTGGTAAATTTTTTGATGAAATATACTATAGATTTGCAAATATCATTGCAAAACCTTTCCAACTCCTATTCGTTTGTGCAAAAAGGAGTTTGGACGCAAAAGATACGCCCCCAAGAGTGAAAAACACAAGTTTTGTCTTTGACAGGAGAAAAAAAATCAAAACAGAAAAATCAAGAGATCAAACCTTCACCATCAGATTGGGCTCGGAGTAAGCTTTCCAATGCCTATTTTTGTTTGAAATTATGAGTTAAATAGCTTGAGATATTCCCATTTTACTAAAATTTGGTTGAAAAAGGGCACAATGCAAAAGTGTTTCAGCCCTCAGGGGCTGAAGATCTTCAGCCCCTGGTCACATGAATGACTAGGGGTTAGTGGTGGGTGTTGGTAGTGGGGGTAGTGGTGAGCGCTAGTAGTGAGCATTGGTGGTTACCATTGGTGGGTACCAAGCGGTGGTTGGGTGGCTCCGCTGGCCGGAGCGGCTGGCGGGTGGCCGCCTAGTGGCCGCTCGGTGGCCGGCAGGCGGCGGCCCAAAATTGAACTGGTTATGTAAAAAATTAAATAAATAAACCTTTTTTTTTTTTTGGTCTCAGAAAGCATGCCCTAGGGCCGTACGGCCTTGGGGAAAAATAAATTTGCTTCCCTGAGCAACTGTGGCTGAATTAGACATATTTTATATGAAAATATAGGTTTTCAGGCACTGTGAATCCAACGACGAGGTCTATTTTGGCCCAAAATGAACCCAAAGAATTGAGTAGGCCAGATCTACAAAAAATCAACCTGAAAAACCTTGGAAAGCCTGATCAAACCCTCGTAGCTCCAAAATCTTCAAAACAAGAATAGGCTGCAGTAGGTCTACTTTGATACCATGTAGAAGTTGTCAGATCCAACTTCAGAGCCCAAGAACACCTGCATGTAAGAGATACCTATCACAGGAAAGAGAATGGAGAAAAAAAAGAGAGGGTTTTGAAACTCTAAAATATGAAAAATGTATTAACAGAGAGTAAGATAAAATTCAATGATCAATCCTTATAAAAGGAGATTGTGTAACCCTAAAGAAACCCTAATAGGAAAACATTTAATAATTAATATAAGTATTAAATGTCATAATATGCAACTAAAGTGAAATATTAAGAGTAGAATAAAGGTGACTTAATTAATATAATTAAGTGAAAACCTTTACTTTAACATCACCGACATGTGATCCAATGTGAACAACTTTTGACCACCTGGGAATCCCACGTGGAAATGTGTTTGCCTAATCAGAGAGAACAAAGGGGGAACCTTAGTTAGTTTGACCGATTGAGTATGAGCCAAAGGAAGGTCAAAAAAATCTGACTTGTGTGGATCCACTCTATGAATGAGCCGATGGAGCAATTCAGTGAACATTGGTGTGGGGATCTAATGAAATGTCTAATGCTGCTTCCAGAGGTGGTCAATTTGTGGAAAGGTCTAGAGCAAGAAGAAGGCCAAAGGAAAGAAGAAACCATGAGTCACAGTGTCAGCTAGGATCACTACTGGCAAGAGGGAGATCAACATTAATGATGATACTTTGGAGCATTCAAAGAGGATCTTAATGGAGTTTGAAGATGGACACAAAGGCTAGAGTTAATGTTGTGGTTGTAGAAAGATCTGAAGGCTTCTCCTAAGGGCGATCCTTCATTGACATGGACAACAAGGATTCACATTGAATGCAACATTAACTCTATTAAAAAGATCTGAGGGCTGACCTTTCTGGATGGATATTTTGTAAACCCTAAGGTAGGGCTAGCGCATTCTTTTTGGTACATTCTATATATATGGAATTTTTTCCTCTGAGAAAAGAAGAATAGAGATGGTTAGAAGATATAGATATAGATTTCAAATAGTAGGAATGTTCTAAGAAGTAGGAGTTTTAGAAAAGATAGAGGAGATAGAACTGCATCCTGTTTCTTTGTAATGGGAGCTTCTTTCGTCTTCTTAGGTAGGAGTTATATTCAACATAGACAATAATGTATCTTTTTAGTTTTCTTAGTATAGATGGAAACAATTTGGAGTAATGAATTTTCTGTACAGTGGTGATTGTGCTATATTTGTAAATGTTGCTTATCTATTTCAATAACAATAGAAGCAACCAGATTACAATCTACTTCATGTTGTGTTCTAGAATGGTATTTGTCTTGAGTTAATCATTTGATTTGAAAAGCTTTCAAGGAAAGAAGTTTTGTTTTATGTTTTGTTTAAATAGTGATTTACAATCTGTTGTTAAAATTAACACTATTAATGAATGAAGCTTTGTGTCAATCACAAGTTGATTTTGTTCTCCTGTTTCAGTTAACAATTCCTTGAAAGGTAACAAGTCTAGTTAAGTTAGATGAATTATTATTCTTTTCAGTTCAAAGCTTTGATCTATATTTTTATGTTTCTTTAAAAACCCCAGTTAGAGTAAGTTCAAGTTTATATTTGATCTTAGAACAATCCAAAAGCTCAACACTAGCAGTCCCCTTGAACATTATTGTTACATTGACCATTGAGCAACATCAACGCAATTGAGAACCAACTATAAAGACCTTGGGAGCTAAGATATCCATGTGTTGTCTTTCTCTTTTAGGAGAGCAAGATAGTAATATTCTGTTTAACTATTGCTATGCCACTTGGACCATCAAAAGAGAACTGGTGCTAGAAGGAGGGTGAGAAGGGAAAACTGGATAATATTGGTTTTTTTCACCAGAAAAGCCCCATATATTTCTTCGATTAGCTGAAAATCCACTAACTTTGATAGAAATTAAGACCCCAATAAAACACAAGATTCATAAGACTGGGGAAACTATCATACCACCCTTGTTAGCTCCGCTCACTCCACTAGGATTTCACCAATACCCCAGTGGATACCCATTAATCCACCTCTGAATCCACCTGAATTTCCATCATAGGTAGTTCCAGCCATACAATAGCTGGCTCAACCACCACCACCACCAATGGTCTTTTTTTAGAATAATCCCTCTCCATTAGGGACTATTCCTTGATGTTTTCATGATATTCCTAAAAAACCCTAAGAAATTTTCCCCCAAATACATTCATGGCAAATCAAGGAGTGCTGAAGAGAACATACAAGCTTTTAAGGATGCTTGTACTAGAGCTCAGATAGCTCACCATGATGGTTGTTCCCTTATTCCTTAGGGGATATGGTGTACAAATAGTATCTTAATATTCCACAAGGTTCTATTCTGACCTGGATGAACTTGGAAAATGATTTCATCAATCAGTTCAAAATTTATGTGGATCCAACCTTTTTGTACCATCAATTTGCTACCATTAGGAAGGAGCCATGTGAATCCTTGCCCTTGTTCAATACCAGGTTTCAATGAACGTATAAGAGGCTATAGGATCCCTATCTAGTTATTGAGAATAGTGCCATTCACACATATTTTAGAGTTATAGATCCTTTGCTTGGCTTATTCCTACAAAGGACCTATCAGCCAACTAACATTGATTCCCTATCCAAAGTTTATCATCTAGCCATTAAGCTGCAACAAAAAGCTAACTCTCAACAAAGTTTTGGAGGAGCTTTTCCTTCAATAGGGTATCAGATGTCTAGCCCAACCCCTTTATTCAATACTATCCTAGGAATGTATCTTTCCCATTATGGGACTATATCTAAATTGTAGACTCAACCTTTTGGTCCATTCTTTGCCAACGAAACTCCTAACTCCCTTCAAAAATAACAGGCTCATCATAGTTTGCATGGTCATCATAACCAAACTGGAACACCAAATCATGTCAGTGAGTCACCTGTGGCTAAGAGTCTTGAAAGTAAAAAGATAGTCCAACTCACAAATGAGGTAGAGACCTTAAAGAAAATGTTGTCTCAAGTCATAAATTACATGGCCCAGCTTAGATTGAACCCCTCTCAAAACCAAGGTAATTATCCTAATTAGAGCAGTAACAACTAGGGTAATTATCATAATAGCTACAATCACAATCAAAGGGGTTATCAAGGCCAAAATTCCACTAACCAATGCTATCAAAATCAAAATAGAGGATATAACCAGAGGTCAAATAACAACCGACAATGGAATATAGGACCAAGCAATGGTGGAGTTCTTCATAGTTATCAAGCTAATGAGGAAAGGTCACATACTGCAAATGTGGTTGACCTCAATTTTATGACTAACTGGTGCAGGCTGCATGATACTGCAACCCATTCTGAGATAAAATACCCTGAAATGGAAAAGATGGTCAAGATGGCATAGGTAGATGCCCAAACATTCCAAGGAAACTCAAATAAAGAAGGTGGCTCAGTAGATACAACAATGGCTTATGAAATCTTTGAGGAAGAAACTTCATTGCCAATGGAAAGTGAGAATGAACTAGAGGAAGATTCATATGATATTGTTTATGAGTTGCGGGGATAGAAAACCTTTTTATCATATTTTGACATCCTAAAGTGGTGCCCTGCTCAACGGGATATAATGCTAAAAAATTTGGAGCAAGCTGATAAATAAAAAGAAAAGAACAAGGTGGCACCTACTGCAAACATGAACACAACCTTGTACAAAAGCAAGGTAGGTACTCCACCATTTATTTTAATTTTAAGAATTAGTGGGAAGAACCTACATAATTTTCTATTAGATTTAGGGGCCTCTGGTAATGTTATGCCATTTTCTATATGCAAGAAATTGGGATTCAACCCTATCCAAACAAAAAAGAAGGTCATCCAACTTGAAAAAACAGAGGTTAATGTAGTGGGAGAATTGAGAAACATGCATGTGTAAGTAGGGTTAGACCCTAGGATCCTGACCAACATAGACATTCAAGTAGTAGACATTCCCGAGACTTATGGTATGCTGTTGAGTAGAGATTTGATGAAAGGCCTAGGGGGATATCTCTCCCTTGACTTTTCACATATGTGGCTACCATGGAGAGGGATTCCTACGCAGATTAGGATTGAAAGTGAACCTCACCTCAAGCATGTCATCACTGAATATGATTTCCCCAATGGGGTAGCCTATTTCAAAACTGGGATAGGGGTTTATAAAAGAGAAGAAATTTTAACCTTTTTTGTTCTCAATCCTAAAGAACTACTAATAAAAAAGTTCCCTGATTCTATGATTAATGAAAATCAATAGGCATTGATCAAGAAGCTGCAATTGGATTAGCTGGTCTTAGGGGAAGATACTGATTGCAGAGTCTTCTACTCCCTAATTGGTGTAGGGTGCATTACCAAAATCATTCTAAATTGACTTGCCAACCTTGCATTAAAATTTTAAATCATGGTTCCCAAGCCAAGGAAGCTAGCTTAAGTCACCCTGAGACCATTGCAAATCACTTCTCATTTGAAGCCAAGAATGCAATAATGTTAACCAGGGATAAGATACCTTCAAAGGAAGTTCCTTCTCAAATTGAACCTACCCCATACACATTCTCAAATTATCATATTGATGAAGAAAAACCCCAAGATTTGTTCGACACCCCTACACTCACGAGTATACCAAAACCCAATGGGTTAACCAGAGGCACAAGTGACTATTAGAAGGATAGCCACAAATTATATGATATAGTTGTGCAGGAATTGGAAAGTGTACCTAAAGAACCTATTGAACACCCCTTCCTAATATGTGATGCAAAAGATCAAATGCCCCCACCTATGGCTCATCTTATACAAACACCCACAATAATCTCCAAAGGATCAAACCTAGCTCATGATCATCTATGGACCCTCATGTTTGATGGGTCCAAATCTAAAACAAGTTGTGGTGTTGGGATTGAATTAACTAGCCCGAAAGAGAAAACCTTCTTTGCCTCTTACAGGTTACAATTTGGATGCACTAACAATGTAGCAAAATATGAAGCCCTAGCTTGGGGGCTAATGTTCGCACATAAAAAGAAAGTTATTGCTCTCATGGTCAAAGGGGATTTAGAAGTGGTTGTCAAGCAAGTGCGTAGCCAATACACATGTCACAATAGAAGGCTGGCAGCCTACAAAAATTGAATATGAAACCTCATTGAGGACTTTGATGATTTTGGGATTAGCTTAATCCCTAGAGAGAAGAATCAGATAGCTAATTCATTAGCTATTGCTGCAAGTACCCTGGAACCCATGCAAGGCTCCTAGCTTAAGAGATTCTTAGTGGAATTGATTTTCACCCCTGTAGTTCCCAATAATGTCAGGAACTTTCAAGTCTTTGATGATGATCGACATATTCTTGCTTTTCTAGAAAGCTCAGATGCTTTCAAAGAATAGATCATTGATGAGTCCAATGGGGATCAAGGGGATTGGAATCCTGAAGATTGTGATACAAAAGGGGTCCTCAATTTAAAAAGAAATAGCATTACCGAGGGAATGGTGGCCTTGGAAAGAATTTTTGATTCAGACCCAAGGGCTCAGGAAAAGATATCAGCTAAAGCTAAAGGGGGAGAATATGAAACTATTAACCTAGCTAATTATGGCCCTGAAAGAAGTGTCTACATAGGGAAAGATTTCCTTGAAGCAATCAGAAAAGATATACTGAGGGTGTTGAAGAAAGATATTGCTGCGATAGCCTAGGGATATGAAGATCTAAAGAAATTTGATGCTTCTGTAATGACTCATACTATCCCTTTGAAGCCCGAAGCTAAACCATTTCGATAGAAACAACACACTGTCAATCCCCTGATTGAACCACTGATCCTTAAAGAAGTTCAGAAATTGCTTTCTGCAAGAATAATTTTCCATGTATGACATTCAACATTGGTGGCCAACCTAGTTCTAGTTTGTAAGAAAAGCGAGGAGATTAGGCTATGTGTAGACTTCAAAAATCTAAACAGAGCCTTAGAAAAAGACAACTACCCACTCCCTTCTCTAGATGAAGTCTTGCAAACTATCGATGGATCCCAGATGATATCATTTCTAGACTGTTATTGTAGATACAATTAGGTAATGGTTAACTGTGAAGACAGAATGAAGACAACCTTCACTACGAAGGGGGGAACATTTTCTTACAGAAGGATGCCATTTAGTTTGATAAATGTTGGAGCAACTTTTTCAATGCGCCATGGATGTAACATTCAAATATCTAATCGGTAAATGCATTATTGTTTACATGGATGATCTTACAGTGTTCTCTAAAGATCAACTAAACCATGCTACAGACTTGACTAAAGTTCTTAAAAGATGTATCCAATATGGCATCTCCTTGAATCCAAAAAAATGTGTGTTCGAGGTTTTTGAAGGGAAGCTCTTGGGACACATAATCTCAAAAAGGGGAATATCAATCAATCTAGACTGAGTTGAGTCCATTCTCAAGATTCCTAGGCCAGGAAGCAAGAAGGAGATGAGATCTTTCTTTGGGAAGATCAACTTTGTAAGGAAATTTATCACAAGCTTTGCAAAAATCATGAAACCACTGAATGACATGATGAAGAAAGGCACCAAGATAGAGTGGAGTGATGAGGCAAAGGTCAGATTTTCACAAGTCAAGTGATCCATTTTGAAAGCGCTAGTTCTCACCAGCCCTGACTACTTGAGGCCATTCTATATTTATTCTTTTGCCTCTGAACACTCCTGTGCAGTAGTAGTAACTCAACGAAGAGAAGAGGCAGAGGAGAGGCCAATCACTTTCATGAGTTCCCCATTCAAGAATGTTGAAATCAAATACTCACCTCTTGAAAACTCAAGAATGTTGAAATTAAATACTCACCTCTTGAAAAACAAGCTTTTGCGCTAGTCAGAGCTGTCAAAAAGTTTAGGCACTACATTTTTTGAAGCCAAATTATTGTTGTAGTCCTTGATGCGGCTGTGAAATCTCTAATGATGTAGAGTGAGTTGGGGGAAAGAAGAGGGAAATGGATGGACATTTTGAAAGAGTTTGATCTGGAGATGTTCCCTATGAAACTTGTTAGAGGTACAGGTCTATCTAAATCCATGGTGAATGCTGGTGAGAACATTATTTTCTAGCAATACACAACTCGGTCTTTTTCCAATGACCCTTGGTATGTTGATATCATCCATTTCATCCTCAACAATCGATGTCCAAAGGGAATGAACACCACTCAAAGGAGAGCATTGAGAATGAAGAGCTCCCATTATATGCTCAAAGGAGGATTACTATACAGGAAGAATTTCAAGAGAGTGTACCTACGATGCCTTGATTAGCAAGAGGCAAAACACGTGATCACTAAATTCCATGGGAAACACGACACAGGTCATGGTTTAGTAGACTCATTGGCACACCAGATCCTCAGATCTAGTTACTACTAGCTATGTGTGTTCAAAGATTCCCATCAACATGCAAGAACATGTCACATATGTCATATTTCTGCATTGAAAGAATGCCATCTAGCCATGTCGTTGCAACCTGTTTATGAGGTAAGGCCATTTTCCCATTGGGTACTAGATTTTATTGTGGTAATTAACCCAAATTCTTCTGCAGGACACAAATTCATTCTGAATGCAACTGATTACTGCATAATATGGATAGAGGCTATACCCTGCAAGAACAACACAATAGAGGTGGTGATCAAGTTCCTCACCGAATGCATCACAACTAGGTTTGGAGTACCCTTCACATTGGTATGTGACAATTGCTCTTCCTTCTCTTCTGTTGAGTTCATTTCGTGGGCTTATGATCAAAAAATTGTCTTCAAATATTCTTCAAACTATTACTCACAAGGCAATGGAGTTGTAGAATCAACCAATAAGAATCTCTTAGGGGTAATTAAGAAACTATTAGAAAACAATCCTAGGGACTGGCATACCCAGCTAAGATTCTCATTATGGGAAGATAGAACTAGGATCAAGGTTTCTTTAAAGACTTCACCATTAGAATTAGTGTATGGCCAAGAGCCTTTGTTCCCTATTCATTTGCAAATACTGATCCTTGAGTTCATGCAGAAATTCTACTCTAGTGATGATGGGTTAGAGGTAACATTAGCTGCCTTGTTAAAATTAAAAGAGCAAAGAGATGATGCCTTGCAACAATTATTTAGACATTAGGCTGTTGTCAAATGTTGGTTTGAAAAAAGAGCCAAAATCAAGGCTTTCAAGATATCAGACCTAGTGTTGTTATGGGATAAAGCTAGTGAAAAGAAGGGCAGTCACCCAAAATTTGATAAGCTCTAGTTGGGTCCCTATCAGATTATTGAGATCCTAGGAGAAAATGCTTTCGGATTGAGTAGTTTAACTAGAGAAACTGTTCCCTTGCCTATCAATGGGTAGTTTCTTAAGCATTATTTCAAGTCATAAAGCTTGCTAATTCTATTCTGCATGTAAGGGTATTTGCAGGATCATGGTATGCCAAATTTGTTTGTATTTGTAGGGTAAATGGCTGTTTTTTTTTTTTCAAATAGTTAACTGTTGTTTGTTGGTTCTGAAAAAAGGCCTAAAGGGTTGGCCTTAACCCGGGCCATATTCCAGTATTGGTTAAATAGTTTGATGTTCTTTATGTCCTCCTGCTAAGGGTTGAGTCTAAAGTATGCTTTGGTCCCCTAACTTTATGCCCATTGTCAATAAGAGTTGTGGAAAGTCTTGAAATGAGGTGCAAAGTAAATAGCCTTCATTAGCTCCTCTGAATCTATCACAAATCATCAAGATCATCTCCTATTGTAATGGTGTATTTTTCCTAGGACTATGGTGTTGTAATATTTGAGTGAAAAATTCAATCTCCCAAGTGATGTTATGAGGTCCGTGGTAGATTTCAACCCAGAACAAATGTTAAACATCTAACATATTGAGAAAAAACTTAATGAAATATTTGAAACTCTATGAGAAGAAGAAAAAAGGGGAGAGAACTATTTAAAGAGAAAAGAAGACTCAATATGAATGGGCGATTCCAGTATCTCTACTGGGGCTATGGACACCTGGCTACAAGTAGAGCAATGCTGTGAGAAAACTAGAGGTATCTCCATCAGGGCTATAAACGCTTGACTGGTAGCGGAGCAATGCCCATGATATCATTGCACAACAACTAAAGGGAATAAACTTATGTAGTTCAAATCTTGCACATTGTTGTTCAAAAAGATGAGGAAAGCTTTATAAAAGAGTGATGCACAATCAAGAACACACGTAGATTCAGGGGTAGCCATTGTTGATTTACATTTGAGATTCTAGCTCAACCTTGGTTGTTAAAATTGACCCAACTAGAGTTGTGATGTTCATAAACTAGGAGTTCTAGTAGTTGAATCCTTCAGTTTTTTGAAAATGGTTAAACCATTTCCCCACTCGAGTTGCCATTTTTATGCTATGCATAACCACCCCATTTTATTCTGGAACAAAATGGGTCCCCCCTTTTTCTTTTGTTCTCTTTTCCTTTGGCTATTTGATTTCGTCTTGGGATTTTCATTCATTTTCCTTTTGGGTCTATATTTTGTTTTACCAAATTTGGTTTGGCCTTAGTTAAAATTTGAGTTTTCTCCCTAGTTCGGAATTTTTTGTCTCATTCAGATTTTCTCAGATCTCGCCCAAACTCTGACTAGTCACTCTTGTTCGGGGATTTTTGGTCTTCGTGAAATTCCGCGTGGGCTGAATTTTCCCGATTTTCCCACTCTTCTTTTCTCCAAAAAAATTCAAGCCTACGGAGATTCGCCTTCTTCGCTTTGACTCCGGATTTTCCCAAAGTCATTTGTTCCCTTTTTTTTGAAACTTGTAGGAATTTCTCCTCCTTCATGGAAATTTGTCCCACATGGATTTTTTCGGAACCTAGTGGAATGTGAAGAAATATGGAGTAATAGGACTTGTTAACAAATGACAATACATTTTATGGTTAATTTATGCTATTCTAAGATCTCACAGGTTGTCTCTTGATTAGTAATGATCGAATCAAGTTGCTACTAGGCACTTTCATGTTTATTCTATTGGAATCCACCTAGCTCAGAGTTCTCCGAAATTCCTCCCTGGCTTGGATTCTGTGGGTGGACCTGAAACCCGAACTCTAATGTCATCATTTTATTTGAAGCTTTAATGGCACCTTGCTGGGTCCCCCCTTTTTCTTTTGTTCTCTTTTCCTTTGGCTATTTGATTTCGTCTTGGGATTTTCATTCATTTTCCTTTTGGGTCTATATTTTGTTTTACCAAATTTGGTTTGGCCTTAGTTAAAATTTGAGTTTTCTCCCTAGTTCGGAATTTTTTGTCTCATTCAGATTTTCTCAGATCTCGCCCAAACTCTGACTAGTCACTCTTGTTCGGGGATTTTTGGTCTTCGTGAAATTCCGCGTGGGCTGAATTTTCCCGATTTTCCCACTCTTCTTTTCTCCAAAAAAATTCAAGCCTACGGAGATTCGCCTTCTTCGCTTTGACTCCGGATTTTCCCAAAGTCATTTGTTCCCTTTTTTTTGAAACTTGTAGGAATTTCTCCTCCTTCATGGAAATTTGTCCCACATGGATTTTTTCGGAACCTAGTGGAATGTGAAGAAATATGGAGTAATAGGACTTGTTAACAAATGACAATACATTTTATGGTTAATTTATGCTATTCTAAGATCTCACAGGTTGTCTCTTGATTAGTAATGATCGAATCAAGTTGCTACTAGGCACTTTCATGTTTATTCTATTGGAATCCACCTAGCTCAGAGTTCTCCGAAATTCCTCCCTGGCTTGGATTCTGTGGGTGGACCTGAAACCCGAACTCTAATGTCATCATTTTATTTGAAGCTTTAATGGCACCTTGCTTATCTAGGATTCATTTTAATGATGATTTTGATTGATTAACCTTTGCTTATGTGATATTTACTATGGCTTCCTTTGTTGAGTGCAGGATTGAATGTATCATCTAAAAATATCTCTCATGGAAGTCAACTAGAAAGCATGTCTCAACCCCATTCAACATAAAAATCCTCAAGAACAAAGTCACTGAGACCTTTCAAGTGTCTCACCAACTAGCAGGGCATATTATTCATTTGGGATGCACCGGTCACCATGACATCTTGGTCATTGTAAGGTTTTATATGTCTCTCCGCTCAGGAAAAAGTCTCGATGAAAGGAGGTTTCCATCATTGAGAGGTCATGCTGATAGATGAAGCTCTTGCTGAAAATTGTTCATGAGGGCTCTTGGAGAAGGTCTCACTGATATTGGAGGTCACACCGAAGAGGGACATCATTGGGGGATCTCGGTGAGAAGGATTTACTTTTGGCATGAAGTCTTGCTGACTTGAAAAGTCTAGGCGAAAGGAGGCATCATTGGGGAGAGGATTTGAGTTCGTTATGAAGTCCTGGCGACAAGGTAGTGTCTCACCAAAAGGTGGTCCCATCAGTATAAGGTTGTGGCTTCGCCGTGAGGTCTTGTCGACAAAGCGAGGTCTTTGTGAAGAAAGCTCAAACTCAGGGAGAGTGGTTCACTTTCGGCATAACATCTTTCTGACCCAAAAGAGTCTCCCTGATATGACCTCAGCTCGCCAAAGGGGTCTCGTTGAATGGTTTTTCCTTCGGCAGGAGGTCTAGCCAATTACAAAAAGTCTTGGGGAAAGCGGCATGGCTTTAGTGTAATGTCTTGGCAAAGGAAGCTAGTCTCATTGACATGAAGTGATATCGGCATAACGTCTCGCTGACCTAGGGATCTCTTGCCGACTGGTGCAACCTTCAGTATAATGTTTTGAGTTCAGAGAGATGTCTTGCTAACACATGGTGTCTCGCTGAAAGAAGAGAGGCTTGATATAATGTCATGCCAAGGGAGTAAGTTCCTGCCGATAGCGATGAGCCCGCCAATGAAAAAAGATAGCGGTATAACCCTTGGGGACTCGCTATGATGTCTAGCCGATAGCGATTGTCTCAGCGATCATAGTGGATATCCATATAGCTTGTGTTGTTCGCTATGTGGTCTTGTCGACCATCACATGTCTTGTTGATGGCTGCAAGAAGGTATGATCACATTGGCTAGACACGATTAGTGTCTCACCGACACGCGATGCAATGCTAACAACTTTTGACCACCTGGGAATCCCATGTGGAAATGTGTTCACCCAATCAGAGAGAACTAAGGGGGAACCTTGGGTAGTTTGATAGATTGACTATGAGCCAGAGGAAGGTCAACAAAATGTAACCATTGTGGATCTACTCTATGAATGAGCCGATGGAGCAATTCGGTGAACACTGGTGTGGGGATCTAATGAAAAGTTTGATGCTACTTCTAGAGGTGGTGAGTTTACAAAAAGGTCTAGAGCAGGAAGAAGGCCGAAGGAAAGAAGAAACCATGAGTCGCAGTGCTAGCTGGGATTACGATTAGCAAGAGGGAGATTGACATTAATGATGATACTTTGGAGCATTCAAAGCAACTTTGATTGGAGTTCGAAGATGGACATGAAGGATAGAGTTAATGTTGTGGTTGTAGAAAGATTTGAAGGCTTCTCTTGAGGGTGATCCTTCACCAACATGGATAGCAAGGATTCACATTGAATGCAACATTAACTCTATTAAAAAGATCTGAGGGCCGACCTTTCTAGATAGATATTTTGTAAACCCTAAGGTAGGGTCCAACACATCCTTTTTGGTACATTCTGTATATATGGAATTTTTTCCTCTAAGAAAAGAAGAATAGAGATGGTTAGAAGATATAGATACATATTTCAAATGGTAGGAATGTTCTAAGAAGTGGGAGTTTTAGAAAAGATAGAGGAGATAGAACTGCATCTTGTTTCTTTGTACAATGGGAGTTTCTTTTGTCTTCTTAGATAGGAGTTATATTCAGCATAGACAATAATGTTTCTTTTCAATTTTCTTAGTATAGATGGAAACAATTTGGAGTCATGGATTTTATGTACACTGGTGATTGTTCAGATTTGTAAATGTTGCTTATCTATTTCACTAACAGTAGAAGCAACCATATTAAAATCTACTTCATGTTGTGTTCCAGAATGGTGTTTATCTTGAGTTAATCATTTGATTTGAAAAGCTTTCAAGGAAAGAAGTTTTGTTTTATGTTTTGTTTAAATAGTGATTTACAGTCTGTTGTTAAAATTAGCACTGTGAACAAATGAAGTTGTGTGTCAATTACAAGTTGATTTTGTTCTCCAATTTCAATTAGAAATTCCTTGAAAGGTAACAAGTCTGGTTAAGTTGGATGAATTATGATTCTTTTCAGTTCCAAGCTTTGATCTATCTTTTTCTGTTTCTTTAAAAACCCTAGTTAGAGTAGGTTCAAGTTTATGTTTGATCTTAGAACAATCCAAAAGCTCAACACCAGTAGGCCCCTTGAACATTACTATTACATTGACCATTGAGCAACATTTGCACAGTTGAGAACCAACTACAAAGACCTTGGGAGCTAAGATATCCATGTGTTGTCTTTCTCTTTTAAGAGAGCAGGATAGTAATATTCTGTTTAACTGTTGTTGTGCCACTTGGAGCATCAACAAGTACCATGTCAAACTGTGAGTCTCTGAGTTTGAACATAGCAAATTCCATCATTGATGTGCCCCCAAGATAGCCTAGGTTAGTCCTTAGAAGTTTGTCATAATAAACTAGCAATTCATCAATTGTTCATCATCATCTTCAAATAAGTCAAGTTAGTCGACCTACAAGGATTTTTTTATGTATAACATAGGCAAGGCTAATATTTGATCAGCCCCTGAGGCCCTTAGGATAGGTCTTTTAAGTTGGGTTCTTGATCAAATCTCAAAAAATCCCTAAACATTCAAATATCATAAAATTATTGAACATTTAAAAACTTAGAAAAACCTTAAACATCTGAAAATTAGAAAACCCTAAACATCTACAAAACTTAGAAAACCTTAAACAACCTCAAATAACTGAAAACCAAAAAAAATCACATAAACTCTCAAAAATATCAAAAATATCCTTGAAACATTGTAAAATACCAAAAACATTGAAATATTCCAAAAAATAAAAAACCATCCATCCCATCTTGGTTTCACCTACAATAAAATTTCAACCATAATAAATTGATCATCACTTCAACCTTTGGAAAAAAATAGAAAAACAAGTGTCGCAAGTTGTAAAGTGAGAATCTAAGTGTCAAAATCTAAAGTCTAGATCATAGTTAAATGTGTCAGTGAAGTTTATATCAACAACTTATCACATACCTGATCCTAAATCAAAACGTCTAATAAACATGTCCTAGGATGAATCCTTCCCATGATGGGAATTAGTATCATAAATCTCCTTAGCTATATTAAATCTAGAAAGACATATATATAACACTTACTATTTGTCTTTAATATTTTCTTATGATTTATCTTATTGAACTATTTCGAGTACCTCTTGATGATGTCTATGAAAATGATTTAGAGATAAAGGAATGGGCCATCAATCATTATCTTTTGTTTGTTGTGCTTGTGGGTATTCTTGTAAAATAATCTTGGTGCATACTTGCTTAGTTGTGTGTAGGGAAGTCGTTTGGAGTAGATTGTTGACTATTGTGTATGCTTTGGTTTGAGATATTCTAAGCTTCTAAACTACATTCAAATGACGATTCCATATGTCAAGGTGTGGACAAGATCTATCCTGTCTATTTGTAGAGTCAAATTCCATTACACTCGATACAACGCTGGCCTGGTTTTCAATATCAAGATCTATCATGTCTATGTGTTAAATTAAAAATAATGAATGACAAAAAATACCAATCCTAAGATATGAGCAATTTATCATCATCATCATCATCTCTCATCACCCTATCTAATAAAGTCTCGATGCATCATGGACTTGTTGGACTTCTGAATCAATCTTCAAAATTAATGGTCAAATCATCATATTTCTTCTATCTTTACTAACAATTATATCCAAGCATCAAATCTATGTGATCTACATCAAAATATACATGAGGTTACCCATAGGAAATAATTGTCTATACATCCTAAAATCTATCAACAAAAACATCTAAGCTTTTTTGAATCATTTCTCATCCTCTTTACTAGCATTCCTTCATTTGTTGGGGCATAGTGAGGCATCTATATCATCTTCAGCTCAAAAATTTGAAAAATTTACAAATCTTTCATTCAAAAGCAATCCAAAATCTCAAGCATAAGTGTAATTTTCACCTATTGTGAGCCTGATCGGAACACATTTCAATTTTTTGATTGATCTCTCAAGGGGAAAACCAACCATCTTTATATCGATATCAAATCATATAATGAACTTTTTTCCTTGCCTTGCTAGCAAAAAATGATCAATCTATCAAAACAACCATCATTTGGATCTGTTCCATATCGATCCTCATGTTATTCAACATAATCCTTGCATTGTTGTGAATCCTCAACAATGTTATCAATCAATCAATTAGATCATTTAACTTTAGCTTGGATATCAATATCTCAAAGAGATCATCAATATCCATTTCTTCATCATCATCAACATCGAAATCATCATTAGTTTTTGAACCAATGCAACAAGTACATTGCTTCAAAGAGGGGAAAAATGTAGACAACTAAAAATGTCTCAATGGATCACATTAGCTAACTAACATCATTTCATCTTGAAACCCATCCTCTGTTCACTTAAATTGATTAAATTAGCTTAGTTATTTAATTAATTGTCTCATTTTCATCTATTGATCTAATTAATCTAATCAGGTTAATTCATCATCTTTCATGCTAGCATTTCATCTTATTAAATTAAATACATCAAGTTATTTAATTTAATCCCTAAAGTCCTCAAGAACTATTTAATTAAATAACACTAAGTCATTTAATTAAAAGTGCACTCATCTTCCCCTTTTCATTAAATCATTTTATTTAATGAATATTGATGAGGTAAAAATAATCTCATGAGAATACTAAGCCAATTACCCTTGTTTCTCCTAAGTCATTTCCACCCTACCAATTATTTATCTTTAGGATTAGGAATTACTTACTTTTTGTGAAAAAGTGTGTAATCTTTATTTCCTAAAATGGATTGAAATAAGTTGGCCAATGCTAACATGATGGTATAGTTTTTAGTATTGAACAAGTTAATATGCACAATCGGTCTATCATATCAGCCAAGAGGATTTGAAGTGGACTTCAATTTAGTTTAAGACAAGCACCAAAAGTCTAGGCCCCGTAATTTGTAGACGTGCATGGTGGACCGAGTCTTTCAAATGTTTTCTATTATTTATATTCAAAGACTTTATGACTCACTCCAAGTCTTTTTAATGCTCTATATTATGGACCTAAGTCTGTTAGTTAGTTAAAATATGTTGAAAACTTTTTTAGTGGTGATCTTCATCATTTGAATTATAGGATTTTGTTACAAGCTTTTGTATAAATATGTAGCTGCTAGAGATAACCATATTCGATATCATTATGCTATTGCAATATGTTCATGAACTATGTTTTTGAGTTATACTTCTGATATGAATAAAAGAATCTTTACCTATCTCATTCTAAGTTATTAGTGTTATGCAATTGCATTAACTAGGATGGATTAATTTTGAGGATATAGAGTTTTGTGTGATTTGGGTTAAGTGTAGTAGCACCCAAGAGTTGGCCACTCAAGGGACTATAGAATTGAAAGATAAGTATTTTGTTTTAAATTCTTTTTATTTTTATTTTGTACATGATAAGTGTGAGTGAATGTTTATGTATGTTGATCTCTATGAGGATAGTCCTACAAGTTGTAGTTTGAATTTATAGTCTTCAGTTCTGTTAAGTGATGTACCAGAGCATCCACTCTAGTCATTAGTTGTATTCTGTTAAGTTTGTTGTTCATTGACAGTTAGATGTTAGTTAATCACTATTATATTTTCATTACAAGGATTTCCTTTTCAAGTACTTTACATGCTTTCTAGCTTAATCATTTATGCTTCCTAGTATAATCATTTATGAGCTTTCTAGTTTAGTCATCTTCACACTTTCTAGCTTAAGAATTTCCTACTTTCTAGTTTAGAAAATTTCCATGCTTTCTATTTTAACAACCTTTAGTTAAGTTTTATTTATAGCTATTCCAAAATGTTTAGAAAACCTAAGATAGTTAGTCAAAAAAATTCCTGTTGCATACAACCTTTGAACACTACCCAGTTGATACATTTGATTTATTTTTCAACTAAAGAGATAGGACCTAATGATAGCCTATCACTTTTTGGCACTATTGTTGGGGACCCTTCCTTTTCTAGTGTTAATAGGATATTGCTTGAATACCTATTTTAGGAAAAAAAATAGTTGCTAAGATTCCTTTTCTGCATGGTCAAGAAACAAGCCCCCCACAAAAGATATGTACAAAAAATCCCCCAAGAGATATTCCAACTACAAGTAGGAATGATGAAGTATTAGCTGAAGAATTTATCGAAGAATTGATTAGCCTTAATTATCTTGAGACCTTCCAGTATCCCCTATAAATTCACTGATTAGAAGAAACCTTTGTAGAGGAAAGTATCCCTTTGCATACTTGAGAGCCTCAACAATTAGAAAAAACCTTTGACGAAGAACCAACTATTGAAGAGGAATACATCCCTTTCAAATTTATGGGTGACCGGAAGGATTGCATGTGGATGCTGTGATGTTATCCTAGTTACCCTATGGCATGGAGCATGAATCATTCACTTATCCTATCCATATCAATTCAAATGAAAATACTCCTATGAAAAAAAATTCACCAGCATTTTTTCCAACTTTTAGAGGTCTATCCTCTGAAGATCCTAATCAGTTCCTATTTTTGAGTTTAAGGTCCTGTGTCAGACATATGACATACAAGAATAATAACAAGAAGCTGAAGCTTTTTCCCTCCACCTTGAAAGATGCTACAATGCACTAGTTTATGGGATTAGCTTCAAGGTCAATAACCTTTTGGGATGAAATGAGTCTTGGAAAAATACTAGAGCTATTGTAGAGTCAGTGATAGAAAGAGGAGTTGTTCAAACTTAGGAAGAATGAGGATGAAAGCCTAGAAGATTACCTAGATAGGTTTATCTTATTTAAATGATATGGAGGAGAGGTCATCAGTCTAGAAATTCTGAAAACCATATTTCTTGAGGGCCTTGATGGGGATGCTAGGAGAAGCCTTGATTTAATGGGAAAAGGGGATGTCTCCCATCTTGGACTTGATGATATTACTAAATTATTCCAGAACTTCTCTCATACTCAAAGAGATATTTGTAAGTCCACTATTTTCAAAGGCTCCAATGAAATAGGGAAATTGTGTGAAGATATAGCCATCCTCAAGACTGACAATCTTATTCAAATTAACACCACCGAAGGAATGGTGCTAACCTAGCTAGGGGAGCATGGAAAATACTCCTATGAAAAAAAATTCACCAGCATTTTTTCCAACTTTTAGAGGTCTATCCTCTGAAGATCCTAATCAGTTCCTATTTGAGTTTAAGGTCCTGTGTCAGACATATGACTACAAGAATAATAACAAGAAGCTGAAGCTTTTTCCCTCCACCTTGAAAGATGCTACAATGCACTAGTTTATGGGATTAGCTTCAAGGTCAATAACCTTTTGGGATGAAATGAGTCTTGGAAAAATACTAGAGCTATTGTAGAGTCAGTGATAGAAAGAGGAGTTGTTCAAACTTAGGAAGAATGAGGATGAAAGCCTTGGATAAGGTTGATGTTTGTAAAATTTGTGAGAAGAATCATGCTATTGATCAATGTGAGCTCCTTACTACAATCAAGAATTCCAAGAAAATATTAATCTTGTGAATCAAAGATCTGGGGGAAATTTTGTATATGGCCAAAACTCAAATCCCTCTTGGAGGCCCCAAAACAATTGGAATAGAAATAAATGGGAAACACCTTGGCCTCAAGCTCCTCCACCAGTACCACCAAATTGGGGAGCTTAACCCTGGGGACAATTTGAATGAGAAAATAAGTCCAGGGGAAATCCTCAATTGCAAAACTAGACTCAACAACAATGGTACCCTCAAAATCTTGCTCCTCAGTGGAACCAATCTCAAAATCAATATTACTCTTGTCCAAGAAGGATGTCTAATCAACAACATAATATTTTACCAGGCCCTCAGAATCCTCAACAAAATGAATAGGTTAACCAACCCCAAATTCCAACACAACCTATTCCTAATTCAAATAAAAACCATCAAAATACCCCACTGTATTCTACAAAATAGGAAAATGTGACTGGATTGAATTCTATTCATTATGGAAACCTACAACTAAGGTAAAAAAAACTTACGTAGTTGACCATAGTTGAAGTCCTAGATGAGCCTATTAAAGACTCATTGAGATAGCTAAAACATCCTCCACATCTTTAGAGCAACATATAATTAACACCCAAGTCAAGACTTTTACACCAATTATGGGTGGAACTTCCATAACACCTTAGGAGGAGGGTGGTCAGTCTCCAATTGATTCTTTAAAGGACTCTACTCTGGCTGAGAAAACTCAAGTACCTTTTCTAGAGTGTTTGAAACCAACTACCTTGAAGAATACTTCGTAAATGTCCTTGTCTACCAAAACTGTGCTGATACAAGAGATCAAACAACTCCAAATTGAGGTCCCTTTATTATAGGACATTAAAGAAATTCTTGAATTGAACCAAATGATAAGGGAAGTTGTGTATTAAAACCTCAGAAAGATAACCAAAACTGATAATTATTGTTCACACAAATGGTTACTTAGCTGAATTTTTGGATGGAAAGACCACAGCTCCAAAATAGTATGAACTAGGAAACCCACTTATAATACTAAAAATCAATGAGGTAGCAATACCTAACAACCCTGTGGACATGGGAGTGACCATCAATGTAATGACTATTGATGTGATGGAAAATTTGGGGCTCACTAATTTATGTCCCACAACAACAGTGTTGCAAATGGAAAATCAATCTAAAACCATTCCCAAGGGTTTCATAGAAAATGTTCCTTTTAAGGTTGATGGTTGGGAATATCTAGTGGACTTTCAAATAATTCAGCCCCTCACACCAAAAAATAGATATCTAATAATTCTCAGAAGATCATGGTTAGCCATTATTGCATCCAAGATTGACTATAGATAGGGAGGAATTACCATTTTACATGGTCGTAATAGAAATAATCTATTCTTGTATACTCCTACCAAGCTAGTTGAACATAATAAAGTATGGGTTGAAAAACCAAAAGGTCCCAAAAGAAAGGAAAATCTAGCTTCACTTGCTATGATAGTCATCAAACAACATGGTGAAGATTTGGAGGATGAATTGGAAAACTATATGGAAAATATTACCGTGGATTCAAGCGATGAATGGATGTTGGATGTAGAATAAATTCTAGGACAACCAATCAATGTGGATCATGTTGAATTCAACATGACTAACTTTATGGGATTACCTTGTCTCCTGGATAATATCATTCCAAAAAGGATCATTTCATTGAAGTTAATGCTAGAATCAACAAAACCATACCACACAACTGTCCTCTAAACACTTTGACAAGAAAAATGCATAATGTCACCTCCAACCATCTAGGTGTGAAAACCATCATGTTCTTGCCAGGGAAAACTTTGAATATTAATAGATGGCTGACAAAATCAGAAGAGCATAAGTTGTTTGATATCTTTGTGAATGGATCTAAATCTTTTAATTAGGACTATATGAAAATGAGGGGTATACACCCAAGCATTTGCACTCATCATATCTATATAGAAGATGTTTGACCTATTCGCCAGCCACAACAAAGACTTAATCCTACCTTGAAATAAATTGTTAAAACTAAAATTGAAAAACTCTTGCAAGTGAGATTAATCGACCCCATTTCTAACAACAAATTGGTTTCACCTCTGGTGGTGGTTCCAAAGAAAAATGGGAAGTGGAGAGTGTGTGCTTACTATAGGGAGCTTAACAAAGCAATCCATAGAGATTACTCTACCATTTTTAGACTAGGTCTAGGATCATCTAGTTGGGAGGAAGTATTTCTTGTTCTTGAATGGATTTAGTGGATACAACCAGATAGAGGTAAGAGCTGAAGACTAGGATAAAAAAAAATTACATGCCCTTGGGGAACATTTTCATATTGAGATCCCCCTTTTGGGGTATGTAATGCCCCTGCAACCTTACATAGAGCTATCCTGGCAATATTTGTTGAACTAGTAAATGATTGTGTCAAAGTTTACATGGATGAATTCACTATTTATGGATCAAATTTTGATGAATCCCTTCAAATTCTAGAAAAAATATTGAAGCAATGTGAGGACCATTGTTTATCTCTAATCCATGAAAAATGTTTGATAATGGTGGAACAAGGAATAGTGTTGGGACAACACATTTCAGCTGAATGGATAAAGGTAGATCCTAAGGAAATCAAAGTGATACAACAACTTGTAACCCCAAAGACCCAAAATGATGTTAGAAGCTTCTTAGGGCATGTTGGATACTATCATAGATTCATATAAAACTTTAGCAAGATTGCAACCCCTATGTTTTCTCTCATTCAAAAGAATGTAGAGTTCATCTGGACAAATGAGTGTCAATCCTCATTTCAAGTTATTAAAGAGAAACTCATTTCTGCTCTTGTCCTACATTGACCTAATTAGAACCTTTCATTCCATATTTATGTTCATGCTTCAAATGATGCTATTGGCACAATTTTAGGATAAGAGGATAAGAATGGGGGTAAATATGCCATCTATTTAATAAGAAAAAACTTGACTTCCATTGAAAAAGAATACACTACCACAAAGAAGGAATTTCTAGTTGTAGTATATGCAATTAAGAAGTTTCGACACTACATTATAGGCTATAAAGTCACTATGTATACAGATCACTCTTCCATTAAATACCTGATGAACAAACTGATAGTACAATGGGAGGATAATTAGATGGTTGCTGCTTCTAAAGGAATTCAATGTAACCATTATTGACAAACCTGGGAAATTCAGCATAGTTGTATATTTTGAATCTCAAATAAAACAAGATGATGGTGATTATGCTCTGGTGTCAGATAAATTTCCAAATGAAAATATGTTTGATATCTCCATTAAGACCCCTTGGTTTGCTGATATTTCCAACTACCTAGTTACCTTAGAATTACCACCTGATTTCACATCAAAACAAAAGAAGCGCCTCATTTGAGAAAGTGCTCCATTCAAGTGGATTAATGGGATATTATTTCGATGTGGTCCTATCATGGTGTTACAATGTTGTGTTAGGGTAGAAGAAACCTATAACATCCTTAGAGCTGTCCATGATGACCCTTTTGGAGTCGATTATTTTATGAAGAGGATGTCCCATAAGATTTTAGGTGTAGGATATTACTGGCCCTCAATTCATAAAGATGTAAAGAAATGTGTCCACTACTGTGATGAGTGCCAAAGAGTAGGAAGACCTACTACATCCAATGAAATGCCTCTGCAACCTCAAGTAGTCCTTGAACCATTTGAAAAAAGGGGATTAGATTTTATCTATCCTATAGACCCTTCTTTTCAAGGAAAGAGTATATCTTGGTATGTACTAACTATTTGACTAAGTGGGCAGAAGTTCAAGCTTTAAAAGTTGCTAGAGAAGAATAGGCTAATTTCTTGTATAGTAAAATTTTCCCTAGATTTGGAGCCCCCAAGACAATTGTCATAGATTAGGGACCTCAGTTTATGTCTAAGTTTCTTTTAGCCTTCACTGATCATTTCTAGGTAAGCCATAATAAGTTGTCACCCTATAATCCATAATCAAATGGTCAGGTAGAAGTTACTAATAGGGAGCTAGAAAAAAATTTAACAAAAATAGTTTCATTAGGAAGGAAAGACTAGGCTAGGAAACTACCTAAAGTTTTTTGGGGTTACAATACAACTTAGGAATCCACCAATGGTATTATTTCACATGATTTATCCTTTGGGGAGAAACCATTTCTACCCATAGAATTTGAACTCCAAACCCTGAGAACAATAATGGAGTTGGGTCTAGATCTCAACGTGCCTAGGTTGAGATAGTCTTATAGCTTAGTGAGTTGGATGAACTCTGTCTGGATTTTTTCCATAAAAATAAGCTGGTGCAAAAAAGAAAAGTATGGTATGACAAGTATATGAAGGAGAGAGAATTCCATAATGGGGATTAGACATTGTTGTTCGATTCTAGATATAAAGATCATTAGGGGAAACTCAGAACTCATTGGCTTGGTCCATATGAAATTTATGAGGTATTTACAAATAGATCAGTGCAACTCAATCCCATTGATGGTGATACTCAAAACTTATTGGTCGATGGAAATTGGTTGTGCATTTACCATAAGCTATTTAATAGGGAGGAATTTACAAAAATGGTAGAAATGCAAGGAGAAGTGTAGTGCATTGATTCTACTATGGTAGAGCCAATGGAATACTCTGATTGACAATAAACCTTGAGTTCAAAAAAATGAAGCATGTGCATGTGTCTATAATTAATTTAAGGCATTTATTTTCAATATTTCATCCTTTAGACTTGGCTAATTTTTTTTCCATTTTGTAGGACTTCATTTTAATCAAAAAAAAAATTCCAACACATCTTGCTATGATGCTTTGAAACTTGTTGAACTAGTTGTTGCGGTGCTCTAGAACTATGTGGGATTGGTTGTTACAATGCTCTAGAACTTACATTTTTTACTGGTGCTATTCCCTATTTTATTCCTATAGTCTACTTCATTTGATACTTCAAAAAGTCTAAGTCCAAAGTCCTTCATTCTCCTTCCTTCTTTTGGTGGCATCTTTCAATGATGCTCCAGAAATTTTCTTATTGTATTCTAGATGCATCTTTTAGTGATGCTCTACAATCTTGTTGATTCTTCTTTCTAATGGAATATTTCAGTGATGCTTTGGAAGTTCTAGATTCTTCCTTTTGGCTGCATCTTTTGATGATTCTCTAGAAATTTTTGGTTGCTACTCTAGCTACATCTTTTGATGATGCTCCATAAATTTTTGGTTGCTACTTTGGTTGCATCTTTTGATGGTGCTCCAAAAATTTTTGGTTGCTAGTTTGGTTGCATCTTTCAGTGATGCTCCAAAAATTTTGTTGCTACATTCTGATGACATCTATCACTGATGCTCCAAAAATTTTCCACTCACCTTTTTAGTCTTGGTGCATCTTTGAACACGCTCCAGAACTTTTTACTCTTCATACTAGTCGCATCTTCCAATGATGCTTTGGAATTTTGTATATTCTTTTTCTTTTAAAATTATTTAATATTTCTAGTATCATTCACATGCCCATTAATTAATTTTTTCCATTATTCCTTGGAATCCACACCTACATTATCATTTTCCCTCCATTAACATCTCCTTTCAAAATAAATAATAATAATTATGACTAATTTTCATCATAATGATTTCACCATTAATTAGCTCTCATTCACATCATAATAAATTCACTGCCACCTTCACCAAATTATGCAATTTTGTCATTATGTCAGTAAAAGGTAACTGATGTTCAACTTGATGATAGGACATAAGGCACATATGATTTTTCTTTAAGTAGGTAATTAGTTTTGAATAAAGGTGAATTAATTGGCATGAGCCACTCCCCTTCCAAATTTAGTAAATTGTGCCATGAACCAATTGCTTGAGGTATGAAAATCTTTTCACTCTTTCCCATGCAAACTCATCTTGAGAGTACAATGAAGCTTAGATAAGACAATTAATGCCTCTTCCATTGGTTGAATCGAAGTTATATTTTGTAGTTTAGTTTGTTTATTTATAAATTTCTTGAGCACCACAACATTTCATCAGAATTGAGCAAAGAAGAGTCCAAAATGGGAGGAGCTAAAAATAAATTTGAGCCAGTATCAGTGGAAAAATTGCTGGCATGGGGAAGCATTGAAGGCTTGTTCAAAAAAGTTGGATGGCTAGAATTTTTAAAGAAACTTGAGGGGAATATTGAGCAATTAGTATAGAAATTTTTGGAGAACTTTGTAGATGGTCAATTATTGGTGCATGGCAAGCGATTCTAGATAAGTTCTAAAATTATTTCCCATCTTTCTAGTCTTGAAAATAGAGGCATTAATTTATCAGAAACTACCAATATCACTTATCATAGGATGATAGAATTATTTCATGGAGAGGGAGAACCTAAGCCTATGGTAACTACAAGTACTAAAGGAAAAAATAAAGGTTTCTAGAGAATGTCCATTCCATTGCCCTAGCACATATTCATAGCCTGAATTGTCCAATATTTTACTTGTGAAGGACAAGTAGCAGTGGTATTAGGTCCACCCTTTTTCTTGCTTACCCATATTTTCCATGGTGCCAAAAACCCTACCTGTAGGGTCAACTTTTATGCATTTCTTTGTGACTCTATCACTACTATGATTGAAAAATACAAAATTGGAATTAGGGCCACTCAAAAACCATGGACTTATTCAATTGATATGGAAGAAACCAAAAAATAAATGGGAAAATTTCTTACAAAAAAATTAAGAATCCAAATTTGGAAAGACACCTTGAAAAGGGATAATCATTTGGTCAGGTGACTCAACATTTAGAAGAAAATTCCCCTGAACCTCTAGGAACCACTAAACCTTTGTATGCCACAATAGCTCTTGATGGAAAATCACCAAAAAAATTACCTCATACTTCAGAAACCCTAGGTCTAGTAGAGAATGTTGAAATTATAAATTTAGGAGATGAAGTAGAGCCTCCTCGCAAGAGGAAAAATAAAAATAAAGTGACACTGCAAACAAATCCTCCCTTAATAAGGAGTAAAATTCTATTTGCTAAAACTAGTGAGACTATAGGTTATGACACATTGAGTGCTTCTAAAAAGAGAAGATGTAAACTGAAGCACACTCACTAGAAACTGGAAATACACCTCTTGAAGAAACCCCAAAAGAAAGGGAAAAATAGGCAGATCAATCCCTTGAGGTTGAAAAGGCAGATATACCATCAAAGTCAGGGCAAGAAAAAGAAGGAAATTACCACATTATGAGGATGTTGAGGATGATCCTTTGAGATAGTTATCTCCCCTAATTCAAAGAGTTACTGAGCAAGGTTCACTTAATGTTCCTAGTGAGGAAAATGTAATTAGTATTGAGGAAAATATAGCTAGTGATGATGTGGAGATTCCCAATTTTCCTTTTTCTGTTGATATAGGGATTGAGGAATTTGAACAAAGAGAAATGGAAATAGAAAGGTTGAGAGAAAAAATTTCTCAATTAAAATATTAGTTGCACAGAAATGATGAAAAAATCAGCCAACAGAAGGAAGAAATAGAAGTACACATTGTAATTTTAGAGAAAAGAAATCAAGAAATTATGAATTTAAAATGTAAATTGAGAAAAAAGATAAAAATATTGAACAACTACAGTTTCAAATATAGCAATGGAATGAACAAAGCAAAAATTATGTAAAGGATTTTTCTGAAAATGATAGAAAAATAAAAAGTTTTAAAACATATAATTTTATGCAAATGTTTACTGCTTTTGAGGAAGAAAAAGATAAACAAAAATCTGAGCTCCAAGCTTCCAGCAACAAAATTGTTGAATTAGAACAAGATTTACAAGAAGTTAATGTTAAGCCTACAATGGATTCTAAAGAGGTGCTTTGCAAACTGAACCAACCATAAGGGAATGGTTCCAAGTTCACATACCTCCATTGCTAAGGACATGGATGGAGAGGTGTTACTTTCTAAGGAAAGCATCCATAGAAAATGCAAGGTTGAAAAAGGAGTTACTATTGTTAAAATAATCATTTGACAGAGTTTACTAGGATAAACAAGATGCCTACCAAACTGATGAGTTGATATTAGCTTGCAAGAGGCCATCCATATTATACTCATGTTCTTAATTGAGGAACTCTTGAGATGGAAATTGTTAGGAATTTACAATAATCAACCACATGATCTTGATGATAAGTAAGTTGTGAAAACATTTGTAGAATCAACTCTTGATCAACAAGATATGTTGTGTGAATTTACTATTGTTCTCCAAATGTGGTGTCCTCACAAGAAGCCTTTTGCTTTTAAAGCACAATTCAAAAGTATTAAGATTAAAAAAACTATGAAGAATAAATATGATAATAACATTTGGTTGTGTTTTGATCATTTGAGAGATGAGGGCCTAGAGTTGATCATAAGAGCTTGGCATACTTGTGAGGAAAGGTACGCTCCTCTTCCCATACACCTAGAAAGAAGAGAGGTGATTTCAATTATAAAAATTTAGTGGTCCTATAGAAGAGTAGAATCCTTGGTAGGAATTCTCAAGGAACTTAGAAATGATTGGATTGGAATTTGATACACACCTACATTACTTCTTGGGCCACCCCCTGCAGTACATACTACTTTGCATAGAACTCTGAAGAATTTTAGGAATGGGAAGCAAGGTTTAAACTAAATGAAGATTTCTTGAAGAACCTTGTAGATCTAGATACAAAAAAAGATGATATTTATGACCTCAGTGCTAAATATGAAGGATTTATCAAAAATAGGAGAAATGTAGGATAGGGGCCACAACAAAGAGCAGGAGGACCTGCTCAAGCTTAAGAGGGGAAGAAGTGATGTAAGAATAACCTCATGAGAATACTAATCCAATTACCTTTCCTTGTTTCTCCTAAGTCATTTCCACCTTGCCAATTATTTATCTTTAGGATTACTAATTACTTACCTTTTGTGAAAAAGTGTGTAATATTTATCTCCTAAAATTGATTGAAATAAGCTAACCAACGCTAACATGATGGTATAGTTTTTAGTATTGAAAAATTTAATATGAACGATCAATAAATCATGATCAACCAAGAGGATTTGAAGCAGACTTCAAAGTAGTTGAAGACAAGTGCTGAAACTCTAGGCACTAAAATTTGTGGATGTGCATGGTGGACCGAGTCTTTCAAATGTTTTATGTTATTTCTATTCAAAGCCTTTATGAATCACTGTGAGTTTTTTTAATGATCTATATTATGGACCTAAGTATGTTAGTTAAAAATCGTTGAAGACTATTTTCCTAGTGATCTTCACCATCTAAATTATCAGATTTTGTTACCAGCTTTTGTATAAATATGTAGCTACTAAAGATAATGATATTAGATATCGTCATACTTTTGCAATATGTTCTTTAACTATGTTTCTAAGTTATACTTTTGATATGAATAAAATAAGATTTACTTATCTCAATATGAGTTATTAGTGTTGTGTAATGGAGTTAACGAGGATGGATTAATTTCAAGGATATAGAGTTTTTTGTGATTTGGGTTAAGTGTAGTAGCACCCAAGAGTTGGCCACTCGAGGGATTGTAGAATAGAAAGATAAGTATTTCATTTTAAATTATGTTTTTTATTTTCTACATGATAAGTGTGAGTGAATGTTGTTATGTATGTTGAGCTCTCTTAAGATAGTCCTGTAGGTTGTAATTTGAATTTATAGTCTTGAATTCTATTAAGTGAAGTTCTAGAGCATCCACTCTAGTCATTAGTTGTAGTCTGTTAAGTTTGTTGTTCATTTCCAGTTAGATGTTAGCTAATCACTACTATAGTGTCATTACAAGAATTTATTCTTCAAGTACTTTACATGATTTCTATCTTAATCATTTATTCTTCCTAGTATAATCATTTTTGAGATTTCTAGTTTAGTCATCTTCATGCTTTCTATCTTATGAATTTCCTACTTTCTAGTTTAGACAATTTCCATGCTTTCTATTTTAATAGCCTTTAGTTAAGTTTCATTTACAACTATTCCAAAATATTTAAAAAACCTAAGAGAGTTAGTCGAGAAGTTTCCTATTGCATACAACCTTTGAACAATACTCGGTTGATATATTTGATGCATTTTTCAACTAAAGAGATAAAACCTAATGACAACCTATCAAATATTGTCTAAATTCCCCTAATTTGTATAATTAAAACTTTTTTTAAATTATCAAATTACTAATAAATCTAATCCCCCCACTTGCAAGAGAATATTCCTCCTTTGCACATTCCTCCAAAAGGGAATATTCCCATGGAATATTCCTTCCCCTTTTGCATATTAATTTTTTTTTTTAATTTGCTAAATATCTATTTTCCCTCACCCATGAGAATATTCAAAAGAATATTCTCTTTCTTCACTCATTTGAAAAAATGAATATTCTTCCTTATAACAAACTTACAAGACTTCATGTGCAAGTTAACTTACAAGACTTCTTGTGCAAGTTTTGAATGTGTGTTTGTTTGGAAGAATATGAAGCCTTGATTCTTTCCTTGATCCATGTGATCATTGATTCTCATCCATTGATGAGAATCCATGACCCATGTTTCATCTCTCCTCCATTCTTGACCATTGATTAACCTTTTTAATATTAACCCTTCATTTTTCATTTACTCTCCTATAAATAGGTCATTATTTGGAGGTAAATGGATCCATCTTTTAATATAAAAATTATGCTATTAAAATCACTTGCACTCACATTCATATTTAGCACTTATTTAGTATTACCTTATCTTAATTACTTGCATTAATTATCTTAAATTCCATTAATGGCTTCCATGGTAACTTAGGTGCATACATTTATCATATTTTGTATTTAGGGTTTTAATCTTTTGAAGCTTCCATACATTTAGAGTAGATTTGCATACACCCATACCGATCATCTTACCATGCATCATGTTAATTTAGCATTTAAATCATGTTTTATCATACATCTATCAATGGTTTTATTGATTCTTCCTCAACAGAATCGATTGAACCTAGCTCATTTATTCACAAGATTGGGAAAGGATCACCATTCCACGTCAATGCGACATCACTCCCTCAATAGGATAAGTTTCAATAGATTAGAGTAGGTGTTTTGAAGCTTTTGTATTTTAATATGTTAGTTTTAATGGATTCTTAGTTTAGTTTGCATTGAATGATCTTATTGGGACTAACATATAGTGGATTAAATATGCCTCAAATTGGTATGGATTAGGTGTAGTTAATCTATACTATGTCATTGGTCATATTAGTTTTCCCTCTTATTGCTTCAAAAACCCACTAAAAATTAAGAACAAATTCAATAGGATTTGGAAGATATGTGCTTTCCAAATAAATTAGGTGGAAACCCTAATTATATAATAAATCACTCTATTCTACTCAAATTCATTTTAAATATGGATTGTATCTTCTTGAATAAGGTCTTCAAAAAGCATTTAAAAATCAAAGAAAAATTCACCAAAATTTGGAAGATATTTGTTTTACAGAATGACCTCCAAAATTTTAAAAAATGCATTATCGTCATAGTGCGAAGATTATGTGCTGATACCACTTATTATAAAGAAACTTGCACAATAATAATATAATATGAAATATTCTTCAACTACTTGATAATAATATGCCACTTTGAGTGGGGAATTTCCTAATCCATTTTGAGGGTGATAACTCCACTAGTCTTCAATTAGAACACAATACTGAACATGATAATAACCTACCTATACCTCCTACATATATCATATTTATTCCTAGGATATTACCTAGGTTGACCTAGATAACTCTATATAAGCCTTAGGCCAACTATATACTATTGGAAATATGTGTTGTTAATGATATCAACTTGAGGTCATGTTTGTATAGAGTTTTTGTGTAGAATTTGAAGAGGTTGAGAAATGTTTAGAGATATTTTGATTAGAGAGAGATGGTTTTGGGATCAACCTATTTAGAACAAGTGAATTTTGAAGTCCTACTAGATGCATAAGATGAAATGAAAATCATGATGCTTGAAAAATTAAGGTTTTTTTCGTACATGTATGGTTGAGAGAAGTTGTCTTCCTATGTTTGGGTATCACTATATTGGTATGAATTCCTCCTCATTACATGATATAGTTGTGTGGTTCTTAATTTAAGTTTTTTAGTCAAAAAAGATATTATTCCTATATTTTCATGTCATAAACATTTATATAGAAAAAATTTAGAAGTATAAATTCTCTAGATTGTTGGATAACAAAGTTAAGTGTTTCAGATGTTCTCTAGATTTCTCTACATTCCTCCAAATTGATATATATGGTTGTGTAGAATTAGGGATATGTTCAGAGATGTGTATGGGTTCATCTAGATGGAACCCTTCAAAAAATTCTTGGTTCCACCCTAAAATTGTGCAAGTTCTTGCTTGGGCCCTCATTTCTAATTTTAGGTCATATCCTCATCACTATGTTAGGGTTATTATATTCATAAAAACTCTAAGAATTGGCTTGAAAAGCTCAAAAAAACCCTTGGTCATTTTATTGTTGCACTGACCTATTCTTTTGGTACCCAATCATTTAAGTTGCACCATTTATGCCACTAAAATTGTGCATTCACCGAACTCTTGTATTTAGTTTCATCTGTCTGCTAGGTCCTTTTAAGCATCAAATTTTCCTATGGTAAAGGCTTGATTTTACTATTTTATATCCTTACCCTTTGTTCTTATAGGTCAATGTCCCATTCACCTAGAAATGGCCCCCTTTTATAATTAAATTTTGTGGCATGTGTAGAAATGTAACTTCATGCTAGTCATCCAATCGTGGAGAATTAATCCCAGTTGTTCCTTTTATGCTCACACTGGATTGTTACTTCTTATTTTATTCACACAAGCTGGCGAGCTTCGACCACATGTATAGTATGTTGGTGGGCCCAGTCTCCTTGGTAAAGATTGTTAGAACCTTTCAAAGAATATCAACGACTATAGGATTCAAGAGGTGGCGATATCTCTACCACTCCCTAATTGTCTTGATTTATTTCATGTTAGTTTAAAGATAAGTGCTAGTGGGTGTTGGCCACATAGTACTGCGAGATGGTGTGACCAGTGTCTATGAGGGGAAGTGGACATAATCTGAAGGAAGATAAATGATGGATGTCACAACATGTGTTCTCATCAGAGCCATTCCCTGCACACCCATCCATCTACAACAATAAGAAAAGACAGTCACATGAGCTAGTAGGTGGAGTGACATTTGTCATTATTCTAGGACCTGTTAAGATTTGAAGATGATGATTTTCTTTGTAAGAAATAAAACTGATGATCGATGGTAGGTGACGTGGGAAAACCTGATCACTCCCCACAATCTCATAAGTGTTCCTCCTATACGCCATATTTTCCAACAGGCATATAGGCAAGTGCCACACAAAATACTTCTAAGAACTTAGAAAGTTTCTAGTAAAGGTAGATATACTTGGGGATATTGGCTGAGACCGTTCCAAGATAAAAACAATGCTAGATCAAAACTCATTCTTGAGCATGCATGTGAAATTGGTAAACATTTTTATGGTCACCAAATCTGTTAGAAGCTAGTACATGTGGCAAGGTCAAATTGAAGTAAGGCAAGGTATGGGATTTTATTCTAAAGATAAATCATGATCATTCCCAATGTATTGCTATGATGAATTACAAGTGAATTAATTCTTATAGGCAAGTGAGTAAATGTGACATGATAGGTTTGGTTAAGGAATTAAGCATATGGTTAATATGCAAGTTAAGTGAATTATTATCTCACTCGAGTTTCTTGATTAGGGACAAGTATCTCAAATGCATGCATTTAATTTTGTCATCATTAATAATTTGGATTATCTAACCATTAATTTTCTTCAAAGTATGATCGACGATTTAGATACAAAATTATGTAATTGATTTCCAATTCTTTCACACAAGCTTTCCTGGAGAATTAATGTAGATGCACACTAGTTGATCTATTTAATAAAGATCACTTGCTTGATTATGCTCACCATCTAAGTAGGAGAATTAGGAGTCTTGAAGTAGGCGTGATTTTGAGTTTTTTATTTCTGAGTAGGGTAGTATCTTTGCTCTAAGAAAATTTGGTAAGTGGCTAAG
Source organism: Sequoia sempervirens (assembly GCA_007258455.2). Lineage (NCBI taxonomy): Eukaryota > Viridiplantae > Streptophyta > Pinopsida > Cupressales > Cupressaceae > Sequoia > Sequoia sempervirens. Next base: position 409,407,392 of record VDFB02271358.1, on the reverse strand, counting down.
TAAGGAAATGGAAAAAGTGAGTGTGACCATCAGCCTAGTCCACAGGTCCAAGAGGCTTAATCCTCTTGAATCTTAGGAAAATTCTCCCCAAGGTGAATAGGATATGCCAGAAATACCTGTGACACCAAATAAGAAAGAAAGCACTGCCAAAAATACAACACAAGGTGTTCTCAAATGTTCTTATCACTTGAGAGGTTGAATTGTCTCTGAGGAATTGGTCAAAGGAAAGGAGAAGAAGGTTGAAAGGCATGAGAGGGAAGCTATCCAAAGGAATAGGTATCACCAAGCTTACACGTGATGCCATCATTCTCCCATTGGAGTCTCAAATAATTCCTCTGATAGTGGAGACAAAAATGACTTTGGTTATCATCAATATCTCATGGCTATTAGGGACTGGGTTGATTCTGAAGATGAGGTAGTGATGGTTACTCCATTGACAATAAGGACACTAAGTAGGCACACCCACTTTTCTGGTGACAAGGAAAAGTAGCATCTTTTTTTTTTCTAGTGGATGCTTGGAATTTTGGGACCTTTGTGATAATTTACTCTCTTTCATTGATGTGTTATGATATGGGTCTTTGTTTATTTATTCCTTTGGTGATAATGGTGAAATTTCTTTGATTGGGAATGAATTTACATGTTTTTGGTGCTGCGACAACAAATTTTTTTGAAGAATGGGGGGGTTACTCTGGTTAACAGTTTTTTGAGTTTTGTTGTTTTTCTCCCTTGACTACAAATGATTATTTTGCAAGTGATTGGGGAATATTATTACTTTTTGTTGAAATTCATCTTTCTTATCCATTCAATGAATGTATGAAAATTCTTGAAAGTAACAAAGGGTTTGGTATAAATCTTGTGTAAGGATGCTAGTAAGATGTTAATTATGGAAAAGACTAGTGGGGGTATTGCAATGCAGTATTTTCAAGGCTGTGGGTATTTTTTCTAAATACAAGATTCTTATCTAGTCATATAGGTTTATGGTTTGATTTTGTTTCCTATAATATAGCATTGGTCTAGAAAGGTATTTATGCTCCAATTATGGTGAACAACTCGACTGCTAATGGGTATGTGCAGGATCATGAAGGGCCAAAAAGTGGCAATATGATGGGTATGTGGATGACAACTTTTTTTTACCCAAAATTGATGAAATGAAAAAGTGTTTTTAAAGGAGATTCTCAACTTTCCACCAATATAAATTATGATTTACTTTGAATTTAATAAGTAATTATTATTAATTTTATATTCAAATTACGACTAAAGTCCTTATTGATAGGTTGATTGAAAAACATCTATAGCTTTCGAACACTATCACATTTTTTGAATCCAAAACATGTGTCACATCCTATGATTCACATACTATAGGATTAAAAAAAGAAAATTTGAATTTCATCAAGTTTTGACCAAGTTAAGGTGGTCAAACATACAATTTTATTATATTTTTAAAAAGTTGTAATAAAAATTTCATAATTAATTATTTACTTGGAAAAAAATTACAAAAATATATGCATCGCATTGGGATGTGAGTCTTGTAATTGATTTTATTAAAAAATATTATCATTTTATTATGGTTAGGGTGGTCAGATAGAGACCTACTTCTTATTTTGTCCCTGAAATTTAAGTACTGTTGCATTGAAATTTCAAATTTTCACCAAATAGATTATATTAAAAAAAAAAAAACCTAGTAGTTTAGAAACTACATTCAATTTTCTATAGATTCTATTCTTATATGTTTTTGAAATAATATAGATAACTTATTCAAATTTTTATGTCAAGTTACCTAACTATTTTTTTTTTAATTTTTTGCCAATTAAGGGCCTGTTTTTTCCATGATGATCTTGCACATACCCTAATCACAAAATATAATCAAATCACTTATGGAATTATGTCTGGGTGTGTGGGAATGTTAAATGAATTATATCTTCTCTTGTTTACATTATCCATTACTGTAAAAATTAGTCAAATCTTCAGGGTATGGTGCCTTTAAAACATTTAAGGAGAATCATCTATTTATTTTGTGTTTGATACTAAATACACACTAGTATCTACAAACACATTGTTTAGGATTACCCTCAGTTTCACAGAGCCTAAAGTGAAGAAGTGAAGACCTAAAAGCCTTTACTTATGTGTTGGCCAATTCTTTCCCTTACTAATAGTTGTCTTGGAAATTTCATTGTTTTGTGGTAAGAATAAGTTTGGTTCTGAAAAAATAACCAATATAAATGGTGACTCTACTTGGAACTTGTTGTGCATGTTTTGAACACACGCCCCGCCGTAGGCAGGGACCCCCTTTTTTTGCTCCCGATAGGCTATTTTGCTCTTGTCTTGTTTTGTGTTCCCTATTCTCCAAGCCCAAATTGGTCATGTTCCTTCAAATTATCAATTTCCCCTTACCAAATTCACCTACTTAGGGTATTCAAATTCACAGAGAAATAAAGTTGCATGTCCCCTTTTTTCCTTTTGTCTTGTTCCTACTATTTGGAAACATCTGTGGACCCCTGTCAGTCCGGTTTCCACATTTTTGACTTTGGGGCTAACTTTTTGGTGGGTTTGGGATGTGTTTGGGGTCTCTAAGTGAACTGCCAAAGTTTCATTAACATTCTGTAAAGTTTTGATGGTTTCAAAGCTTTCCCTCCAGAATTCACTTCCTCTTTGGCTGTTTGGAAACATTCGTGGACCCCTGCTAGTCTAGTTTCCACATCTTTGACTTTAGGGACAACTTTTTGGTGGATTTGGGATGTGTTTGGGGTCCCTAAGGGAACTGCCAAAGTTTCATTAACGTTTCATAAAGTCTCAGTGGTTTCAGAGCTTTCCCTCTGGAATTCCCTTCCTCTATGGCTGTTTGGAAACATCTATGGACCCCTGTCGGTCTGATTTCCACATTTTTGACTTTGGGGGCAACCTTTTTTGGATTTGGGATGTGTTTGAAGTGCTTAAATGAACTATCAAAGTTTCATCAAAATTCAGTTAAGTTTCGGTGGTTCCAAAGCTTCGTCCCCCTTTGGCTATTTTCGAACATTCATGGAGCCCCAGCGGCCTAGCCTCCAGAGCCTGGCCCCTCCATGGCTGTTTCCAGGACTCTATCCCTCTTTGGCTTGTTTGAACATCTGTGGAAACCCGGCGACCTAGACTCCGGAGCCCAACCTCTCCATGGCCATTTCCAGGACTCCTTCCCTCCGCGGCCATTTTGAACATCCGTGCACCCCTGTCACTCTGGTTTCCACATTTTTGACTTTGGGGCCAACCTTTTTTGGATTAGGGATGTTTTTGAGGTGCTTAAATGAACTTCCAAGGTTTCATCAATGTTCCATTAAGTTTTGATAGTTTTAGAACTTTCCCTTCGGAATTCCCTTCCTCTTTGGCTATTTGGAAACATCTGTGGACCCCTATCACTCCCGTTTCCACATTTTTGACTTTGGGACCAAATTTTTTTGGATGTGGGATGTGTTTGAAGTGCTTAAATGAATTGTCAAGGTTTTGTCAACATTTCGTTAAGTTTTGGTGGTTTCCGAGCTTCGTCCCCCTTTGGCTATTTTGGAACATCCGTCAGCCCCCGATGACCTGGCCTCCAGAGCCCGACCCCTCCATGGCCGTTTCTGGGACTCCATCCCTCCATGGCCATTTCTGGGAATTTTTCTCTTTGTGGCCATTTTGAACATCCATTGGCCCCTAGAGCCCGACCCCTCCATGGCCATTTCCGGGACTCCGCCCCTTTGTGGCTATTTCCGGGATTCCGCCCCTCCATGGTCGTTTTGAGCTTCCAATTTTTTTTAAGTGAGTCCAATCTTAAGGAAGTTTTTCTAGGCACTCTTCCTTCCCCTCTTCCCATGCACTATAATCAAAGAATCTTGGTTTTACTAAGTTTTGTGAGGTTTGGGAACTTCCCTTCTAGTTTACTGTCCCTCGTTCACTGCCTACCCCGTTGAGCCTACATTAATGTTTATGGTCCAAATGAGCTCCAAATATGAATATTATGATCTTTTGATGATGCATGGATGAATCTAACAAGGATTTTGCAAGATTTGACTAATGTTTTCCTTGATTGGTGTATGAAAGCACTTACAACACTTCATGTATGCAGGATTCAAGAAGCCTACTACAGGTCCGTTAGGAGACCCATCGAGAAAGTTGAACAAGGAATGCGCATAGCTCCAGTCACCATTTGTTTCATGTTTGCCTCTCCCCCCTCACACCCACCAATAGGGTTAGCATCAGAAAAAGGCCTATGCCGAGGAGGTCAAGGACAAAAATGCAAGGGGGTGGTCTTGAAGAAAGCATAAGAGAGTTGTCTGGCTGAATCAAGGGCAACCAATCCATTGATGCCAATCATCGACGGGCTCGTTTGATCCAAGGAAGAGCACTGCAAAAACATCAAGTAAGAGGGCATATTTTAGGCAATTTTAGCTACTGTAAAAGGGCAATCAGCTAAATGACAAAATTGCTACAACACTTGGGCACTAGATGACAAAACAGGGAAAGGAAAAATGATGTAGTTTAAAATTGCTGAATATTGTGGGGTAGGTGAAACCCTAATGTAATTGAATTTGGGTCATTCGATGTAATTCAATCCTATCCATTCATTTGGGCTTTGGAAAACTATAAATAGGGTTTGCCCCTCATTTGTAAGGGTTGGAGAGCCGGTGTAAAAAGCATTTGCAACAATAGAAGACAACATTGCATGATTTTATGGATGTTCTCTTTGATTTTGCTCATCTTGCATGCATGGTTCTACCTTCCATGTTAGTTTTAGTGTTAGTTTCCTGAATGGAAGTGATAATGGAAATTGCTATTATGGTATTTGATGAACTTTCAGCCCATACTTTTAGCACTTGTTGATGACAAACTGCTGTGTAAAGTTAGCCTGGACTTCTTTATTCCATTGTTGCAACTTAGTTCGATTGCATGTTCATGATGTGCATGTGCAATTCGAGAATTAGCAGACCTTAGGAGATTGCACTAGATTTGTATAGCTATAGGTTCTCTTGGTCAAGAAAAACTTAGTTTTAGGGAGTTTGTCTACTGTAGTAGCCTCCATGATCACTATTCATTCATAGTTTTAGAACCAGGAACCTTCTCTTTTCCCTACCTTTTTTCCTTTTTTTTAATAAATACCTTAGGAAAGGTTCATTGCACATTGTAAAGCTAAATCCAATGATAAAAATGGATTTCAAGACTGCTATTTGAACCTACAGCAAATGCACAACAACTTCTCCATCTTAGGAACTCCATTTCAAAACCCAACTTCCCATGTTTTGTAACTCATCCATAAGTCCACTTTGTGATTCTAGAAAATCACATCAAACAATTGAGATATTCCAAGCGCTATCAAGACCTGACATTAGAGACCTTGGGATAGTGTTCTGCAATTTGATTGTGAAAAATTGTCTTTCAAGAGAGGTAGTGCACCTACGCACTGCCTGTGTTGAGAAGTGCATAAAAAACACATCAATATTACTTATTGGAGGAAGTATCTGTGGTAGATCATTTTTCCTTGATAGAGTTTGGGAGTTTCTATATTAAAGATTCTCACTAAGAGTAAGTGGAAAATCCAAAGAACTCTATACTAGTGGAAAGTATGGTCATCCACAAAGGAGGTGGCGACTCTAGATACAAAGAACCTGATAAAGTGTGATAAATGCTAATATATCTAGGTATTTTCCCCTATTTTGATTTATAAAGAAGAAAATATATTTGTAGGGATGCCATTTCTAAGAGATATAAAAGAAATTATATGTTCCCAATTAAGCGAGTCAGAGCACTAAGAAAGGGAATAGTGGAGATTATTCTGCATACTTCTGAATTGGAATTTGTTATACCTAAAATGAGAATCATGCCTATTTTGAAAATCTGCCCATTAGAAAGATCTTAGATATAGGAGTATTTGAGTTATGCATTTAAACATTTTAAGGTCATGATAAAAGAAAGAAATAGGGCGATTATCAACTAAAGAGTTGATGTTAGAAGTTGGTAAAGGGGTGTAAGGAGATGTATCATTCATTCATACATCCTTGTGGGGTGCAAAATATAAACATGAAGAGTGTGCAACCCTTGTCATGTCATGAAAAGGGTATCTCTATGTAAAGGTATGGACCATTGAATTTTAATGGTGTGCAGGGTTTCCCAAACCCTATTCCTAATGAAGTTAGGGAACATTTTCCAAAGTTCGAAGGGGAAAAATCAGAATCAACATCTCACCATCTCCAAGAATTTTCTGATTTTATGGGAGATTATGAGATAAGCCATGAAGATGTTATGAAGTTTTTTGTTCAAACTCTAAAGAAAGATTCTGGAGATTGGTTTTCATATTTACTAGTATGTTCTATTTCTACATGGAATGAATTTAAGGCAGTATTCATAGAATAGTTTGGAGAAAGGATTAATCCTCATTTTGTAAGGGAGAAATTTAATAACATTATGAGAGAAGAAGATGAGGTAGTCCCAACTTTCAATCTCAAATTTTTAAAAACATTAAGTAGCATTCCTGAAAGCATGAGACCGAATGATGTAGTATGTATGGTTGTATATTTTGATGCATTTGATAAAGAAATGAGTTATTTTCTAAGAGATAAACAGCCTAAAACATTACATCAGGCATATCAAGTTTCTATAGATATTAAGAACAAGCTAAAATATTCAATGATGAAAGGATACATGGATACATGGCTATAAATGATGGTTGTCCTAACACACTTCATGCAAATGGAATTCATAAAATAAACAATATAAATTATTTTGAAGGGGGTAATACTTCTTCTATTCCAATTTTTCCACCACTACAATACACAAATCATAGTGAAATCCAAGTGGAAAATCAACAAAATTTGAGCAAAATTAATTAGATATCTTTTGTTGAAGAATTATGTAAAATGAAGAGGAATGAGGAAGAATAACCCTATGATTTTTTCTCAATATTTTTGCATGCCTTGTTGGAAATCCACAAAAATTCAAGACCTAAGGATTCAACATGCATTGATTTATTTTGTGAAATCTTTAAGCCAGGGTTGAGTACCTTGTCAAAAGAAGAGAAACCTCATAGTTTTGATTAGGTACTTGATTGGATAAATAGTTTAGAAGGAGCCAAATGTGACCATGCACAAGATATGTATACCAATAATGAAGTTTAAGATACAATTTTGTAAGTGTTTCCAATTTCTCATCACAAATTAGTGATCAAGATATTGAAGATAAGAGTCTAAACATCCACTTTGAAAAATCTATGTATAGTTTATATAGTGATGAGTTTTCTTGTGATGAAAATCATGATGAAAGTTAACCTAATTATTCTTTTATAGGTTATGAATGTTCCTATGAGGATGACGTAGAGGTGTTATCTTCAAATGAAGGATGCAATGATTTCAATAATGGTGAAGTTACTTGTTCACAAGTAGATGAAAAAACTTCACATGATGAATACTTAGAATGTAAATCTAGTTTGCTATCACTCGAGCATGTTGATTCAATGAATGATGGTCACTTTGAAGATAATAATTTGTATGTTTAGTATGTTGATTTTGAACACAGTGTTAAAAGTGATGAAGATTCTAATAAACATTCTTGTGATTTTTTATATAAAGCAGATATGAAGATAACAACATAGCTTAAAGAGGATAATGAAGTACTCATGGATGAAAAAAGGGTTTCATTGTTAGATGATCAAAGTATACATCATGATAAGAACATAGATCTTGAATCAATACTATTATCCATTGATAAATAGTATGATGATTTTTTAAAATGTGTTGATATTGTGGAACCTTTTGGTTCATGTGTAGAGCAGCTAGACAGTGCAAATAATGATGGATCTAATGACAATAGCTATGAAATGGAGATATTTTCTATTGTTCCTTATCTTCATAGTATGATTATGGACATGTTTTCATCTAATGAGGAAAGCATTTATGTGATGAAAAAAAAAAAGAGGCTTGTTTACGTGCTAATGAAAAAATTTCAACATTTGATAGTGAGTCTTTGAAAAATAGGCCAAATTGTCTATTAATTGATAGTGCACATGAAGCTACTAATGCGCATGAAAGTGTTTTTTCTAATCTTGTTAATCCTAAAAGTAAGGGAATTCAAAGTGATTTAGATACTCACATTGACATTATGGTGAGTAATATTGAACATGTTCTAAACAATCAGTGTGAAAATTTTGGCTCAGGGTCAAATTATGAACTATTTGATTTTTTTGAAACATTCCATATGGGATTGCATAATGAAATAAATAATGAATTTGATATAGTGTGTGAACCTGAGATGGAAAAATGTATTTATGCATTGGAATTGGATGTTTCTTGTGAGTACCCTGATTTGAATAAAAATGAAATGAATGGAAATGATGCAACCTATGTCATCTAGTTTCCATATGATAGTAGAGTTAAATTCAAAGGAAACTTACCACTCATGTTTATAGGAGTGAAATCACTCAAGTTGTTGTGGTATTATAGAGGCAAGTATCGACTAATGAAAATTAGTTATTTTAACAGATTGGTATTTGACAAAGGTAAACATGGGTTTTCCTTTTTGTTTGGTGACCTATGGCCATTAATTGTTGTTTGAAAATTAAAAGACTCTATTTCCCAATGGATAAGACACCTGGTTTTCTCTCCCATGATTATGGGATCTCACCATGCCTGTAGGAGGCATGTGTCCCCAACAAGAGCCATTGATGGAACCCCTCAGAAAATTTCTTTGTTCCATCCTAAAAATTGTGAAAAGTCTGGCTTGGGCCTTCATTTCTCATTTCAGGTCACATCCTCATCACTATGTTAGGGTGTTATAAACTAAAACCCTCTAGAATTGTCCTACAAAGCTCTATAAAACCCTTGGTCATTTTATCTATTGCACTAACCTATTTTCTTGATACTTAGTCACTTAATTTGTCACTTATACTATTGAGGTTGCTATTTTTTATTGGCACCCTAATCTTAGGTTTGTCGGTCACCTTGATCGAAGGCTTGATTTTAATAACTTAAAACCTTAGCCTTCATCCTCTATGGGCTAGGTTCTCATTTTCCTAGTGATGGCCTTCTTTTTTATGATTACGTTTTGTGGCATGTGGAAAATTGGGACTTCATGTTGGTCATCTAATTGTGGGGAATTAATCCTAGTCATTCCCCATACACCCACACTGGATTTTTTCCTCTTATTTTATTCACATGGGTTGGCAGGATTCAACCACATGTCTTGTATGATGGTGGGACCATTTTCCTTGGTGAAGAAGGATGGTGCTTTTCAAAGAAGATCAAAGTTTGTGGAATTGAAGATGTAGCCACATCTCTACCATTCATCACACACTCGTCTTAATTTATTTCATGCTATTTTAAAGACAGGCTAGCGGGCGATGGCCACATAGTACTGCTAGATGGTGGGACCATTGTCTATGTAGGGCCAATGGACATAGTCCTAAAGAAGATCAATGGTGGATGTCATAACATGTGTTCTCATCAGATTCATTCCCTGTATCCTCACCTGTATAGTGGTGAGGAAGGATCTAGTCATATGGGCAAGTAGGTGGAGCAACATTTATCATTATTGTGGGACCCACTAAGCTTTGAAGATGATTTTCTTTGTAAGAAATGAAACTAAGGGTTAATGGTAGGTGACATGGGCAAGCCTTGACCACTCCCCGCCATCCTGTAAGTGTTCCTCATGTATGCCATATTTTCCAATAGGCATATGGGCAAGTGCCACAGAGACTACTTCTAAGAACTTAGATTTTTTTTGGTAAAGGTAGCTATAGCTAGAGATATTTTCCAAGACCATTCCAAGATAAAAATGACGCTAAATCACAACCGATTCTTGAGCATGCATGTGAAATTGGTAAACATATTTTATGGCCATCAAATATGTTAGAAGCTAGTACAAGTGAGAAGGTGAAATTGAAGTAAGGCAATGTACAAGCTGATATTCTAAAGATAAATCATGATCGCTCCTCGTTGTCTTGCTATGATGAATTAAAAGTGAATTAATTCCTACAGGAAAGCGGGAAAATGTTACATGATAGGTTTGGTTAAAGAATTAAGCGTATGGTTAATATGCAAGTTAAGTGAATGCTTATCTCACTCAAGTTTCTTGATTAGGGACAAGTATAAAATGCATGCGTTTAATTTTGTGTTCATTAATAATCTAGATTATCTAACAATTGATTTTCTTCAAAGTATGATTGACAGTTTAGATTCAAAATCAAGTAATTGATTTCCAGTGCTTTCACACAATATTTCTTGGAGAATTAATGAAAGCACACACTAGTTTCTCTATTTAATAAATATCACTTTCTTGATTATTCTCACCATCTCACTGGGAGAATTAAGAGTCTAGAAGTGGGCATGATTTTGAATTTTTTTTATTTCTAAGTAGGGTGGTATCTTTTCTCTGAGAAAATTTGGTAAGTGGCTAAGTAAGGAAATGAAAAAAGTGAGTGTGAATGTCAACTCAGTCTACAGGTCCAAGAGGCTTAATCCTCTTGAATCTCAAGACAATTCTCCCTAAGGTTAATAGAATATTCTAGAAATACCTGTGGCATCAAAGAAGAAAGCAAGAGCTAGAAAAAATACAGCATGAGGTGTTCTGAAATGTGCTTATCACTTGAGATGCCTAATTGTCTCTGAGGAATTGGTCAAGGGAAAGGAGAAGAAAGTTGAAAGGCCTAAGAGGGAAGCTGCTTGAAGGAATAGGTATCATCGAGCTTACATGGGACACCATCATTCTCCCATTGAAGTCTCTTATAATTCCTCTGATAGTGGAGGTGAAACTGGCTTTGGTTACCATCAATATCTAATGGCTATGAAGGATTACGTTGATTCTAAAGATGAGGTAGTGATGGCGACTTCGCTAAAAATAAGGACACTGAGTGGGAACACCTGATTTTTTGGTAACAACAAAAAGTAGCATCGTGTTTCTTTTCTAGTGGATGCTTAGAATTTTGGGTTCTTTGATATAATTTTCTTTCTTTGGTTCATTTTTTATGATATGGGTCTTCATTTGTTTATGCCTTTGGTGCTAATGGTGACGTTTCTCGAGTTGGGAATGAATTTACATGTTTTTGGTGTTGCGACAATGAAAATTTTTGAAGAATGGTGGGCTTGCTCTAGTTAATATTTTTTTGAGTTATTTTATTCTCCCTTCACTTACAAATGATTATTTTACAAATGATTGGGAAATATTCTCATTTTATGTTGAAATTCATCTTGGAATGAAAGTGAAATGTAAAATGTAAGTGTAATTCAGCTTGGTGCTTGTTGCTCGCTTATCTTATAAAAGGGATTTCAAGGCTAGTTATAGAAGAGGTTAGTAGGTAGTCTATTCTAAATAGTGTTATACACAGAATGATGATAACTACTAATTTTTCCAATAATATATTCTAGGAAAAGATTAGCCGATATATATGGTTTTGATAACAATATAGAAAAGAAATAGTAATTAACTTTTGTACCTTTCTCTCTTGTGTACAAGTTACAAAAAACTATGAATAATATAATCAATGGTTATCTTATTTGTCTCTATTGGATTCCAATAGATGTGTTGTTTTATTCTTGCTTATCCATTCAATGAATGTATGTAAATGCTTGAAAGCAATAGTGGGTTTGGTATAAATCTTGTGTAAGGATGCTAGTAAGATGTTAATTGTGGAAAAGACTTGTGGGGGTATTGTAATGCAATATTTTCAAGGCTACGAGTATTTTTTGATAAATATAGGATTGCTATCTAGTCATATAGGCTTATGGTTTGACTCTATTTCCGAGAATATAGCATTAGTCTAGCAAGGTATTCATGCTCCAATTGTGGTGAACAACTCGATTGTTGATCACAAAATATAATCAAATCACTTATAGAATTATGTCCATGTGTTGGAATGCTAAATGAATTATATCTTTTCTTGTTTAAGTTAGCCGCTACCATGAAAATTATCCAATTCTTTAGGGTATGATGCCTTTAAAATTTTTAAGGAGAATCATCTATTTATTTTGTGTTTGATACTAAATACACACTAGTATCTACAAACACATGTTTAGGATTACCCTCCTAGGTTTCACAAAGCCTAAAGTGAAGAAGTGAAGACCTAAAATTCTTTACTTATGTGTTGGCCAATCCTTTCCCTTATTGATAATTGTTCTTGGAAATTTCATAGGTATGTGGTGTGAATAAGTTTGGTTCTAAGAAAAAACCAACACATCCATTTGTGTTTTAGATGTTTTGGTTAACTGTAGTGCAATATCTTAAGTGTTGATGTATTATAGTTAGTCTAGAATGCTCTATTCTTGTATACTCAATAGGTTTCTTCATTTATTCCAACATATGGTGATATATTCTTCAAGAGAATGTTGTAAAAATATTTTTTATTACCTATATTGTTCACCTCTTGGTCTACATGAGGTTTTTGGTTTCTCCCTGGTGGTGTAAAGATGAACAATTGGCAGTTTTGGTGGTGTTGATGTTGTTTGGGCCAACAGTCTAGTTTCCTTCATTTGTGGTTGATCTTGATTAGTTATTTTTTCCTTGAAGGATGTGTTGTGATTCTTTCTAGTCCTATTATGTTGTGTGTTGTGATCCACAACTTATTTTACTTCACAATATATATGTTTGGAGTCAACCTATGTAATATTGTATGTTTCATCTAAATGCCATCTTGGATATGACCTAATTGGGGTTTCAAGTTGTTTTGAAGGGTATTTATAGAAGAAAAAATAATTTGTGAATCAATTGTGAAGAGAGATTGTGCAGTACAATTAATATGAAGTGTGTGAAGTCAGTATGATGGAGTAATTGTGCAAACAAGAAAATGCAACATCAACATATGTTAGATTCTTCTTTTATAATAGTTCATGTTCATGTTCTCATTTGAATTTTCATGTATCCTGTTACCAGGAAGTGAGCCTCTTCAACAAATCCTTGTATCTTTCTATAATGTTATGCACCTTAGCCCGTAAGTCTTTAGGAAGTGAGCCTTAAAAAACATTTTAATTTTTGTAAGCAATGAGCTTCATATATTGTGAGTAAACTCTCACTGTGGTTTTTCCCTCGATAGGTTTTCCACCTAAAAATCTTGGTGTCCTTGTGTGGTACATTTTTCCATTTCTTCTCTTCTTTTAGTTAATGTGATTCAATGTTTAATCTACAAATGGAATTGTTTAAGTTTTAGTGTATGCTAACTCACCCCCTCTCATCATTTCAGCTATTTTAACAATTGGTATCAGAGCCAAGTTCCTTTTAGAAGCCTAACAACAAAGGTAGATCATTCTCTTGAACACATGGGATATGAAGCAATGATCAATGATATGTTTTCTCTAGAATCATGTCTAGAGTCAATTGAACTTAAAGATCGAGACATCAATCCAGATGATTGTGAAGTAGATTTTGAAGGAAAACTCTAGTCTCCTCTTGAAGGTCTCGATGAAGAAAGAACACTAAATTATATGAAATATGAGTGAAAGCTTGAAAAATAAAAAATAGACAATTGTTAAATTGAAGGCACAAGCTAGAAAATTAAAATAATAAATTGTAAAATTGAAGGCTCAAATAGAAGAAGGTAATGGATGTGAGATTAGATTCAAGGAGGTAGAAGTTGTGATCTCCTATTTGAAAGTTAAGGTTGAAGAATGCAAGATGATTGAAGATTGTTTGAATACCAAACTCATGTATAAAGTATTTGAATGCTCAAAACTTGAGGAAGAGATTGCCACTATAAGAAAAGAACCGGAAAAATCAAAAGAAAAAATTGAGAAGGGTTTAAAACTAAGAGGATATTTTCAAATTCTTGATGAGTTGATTAACTCTCAAAAGCCATCAAAATAAAAAAATTGTCTTGGTTTTGAAAAAGGGAAAAGTCCTATAACTAGTGCATTTGTAAACTTATGTGATAACTTCAAAGCAGAAGGAAAGTCTAAAACAAAGGAGGTGAAAGCTTTCACTGAAAATTCCAAAAGGAATCCCTTCGTAGATGCAAGAATAAATCAAGATAGAAAGAAAGAAGGTGAATTCATTCCTGTTTGGAAATAAATAAGATTCAAAGGTCCTCCACCTACAAGACAACATAATCCTACTAGGTTCAATCAATCATTTCAAGGCCATTATTTATTTTGTAATAATTTTGGGGCTAAAGCTATTGAATGTAGAAGGAAGATGAGTTAGAATTAATTTATACCTCCAAGGTACAATGTTATGAGATCTCAATCATTTCATGGTTAGTGTCGTTCCTAAAAAATTTTGGACATAAGGCTAATGAATGAAGAAGTAAAATGGTGAGGAATAGTTTTATGAATAAGAATAATGTTATGACTTCTCAATCCTTCCATGGTTACTACTACACATGCAAAAAAAATTGTCATAGGTTTGTTGATTGTAAATCTAATGTGAAAAGAAGTAACTATGAGTTGCAACCTAGAATCACCCGCTACAACCACAATAAACCAAAACACATTGGAAGGTTCTTCAAGAGGATCTCAAATCCCCAAGTTCTACAACACATGCAAGTTATAGATAGTTAAAGAATAACCCTTTCGCAATACGCGAGCTTGTCCCCAAAAGGTTACCCAAAAATTAGAAACCCACCCATAAATAGAGCTCCTCATTAGTTTGGAGCCAAAACAACATTCAAATTTTAGTTTAGGCAGTTTGGTGCCAAAAACTTACAACATGAAGTTCAAATTTCAAAAGAGCATTTGCAATTGTATCTTCTAGAAAGTGTGCCAACTTCCCAGGGCCATAACTTTTGATCCGGGACTCCGATTCACAAACCGTTTGAACTGTTGCAGAGGTCTCAAAGTCAATAATGTGCTTGAAATTTGATACACTAATTTTGGCAAGTTTTGGGGCTGTTGCGGGAAATATAAGTGCCTCAAATCTAACTCAGAAGATTTTCAGGTGCAAATATAGGAAACTAAAACTACAATATCTTTCAACCAAAGAACAAAAAATAAAAACCATAAATTGGGAATTTCATTATGATGAAAAGGGTATCCAAAAATGTGAAAACATCTAAAAATTGAGAAACTTGAAATTTAACTATTTTTGGGTGATGCAAGATTGCCCTTACACCACTGGATGCTCCCGCATCAACAATACTTTACATTTTAGTGCATTTACAAATATTTTTCCAAGTTATAATGCTCACTATACCTACAATGACCAAAATTAAAAAAATGATAGAAAGTGAACTTGATACAAAATATGGAAAAACTAGCCATGTAGCTTTGTATTTCTCTTAAATCCCTTTCCAATGCCTATTTGTTTTCCAAAAATAGAGCTATAAGGAGAACATTATGGTCTATTGAAGAAAAATGCAAAAAAGAGCTTCATCATGCAATATTTGGTAAAAAGTGGAAAAAAAATGATCTCCATCTTCTCAATAATATCTTGTTTTCCAATATTTGATAATCAAAGAAAAAGTTATGAAAGTTTGAAAAAAGTCTCACTTTGGCCTATATGAGGGCCCTAGTAGCCCCCAAGTGGTTATTCCTACTAACGTAGCACTCTAGCTAGGAGCAAGTGGTACCATGGTGGTGACTTGGAAATTTTCTAGTGGTGAAGATATGTTAATTAGCATGACTTAGTTTTTTATTGTTAGTGGTTTTTAACATTGCAAGTAGCTTAGCTCCTATACATGCAACCCTTATGTTATGGGATTAATCCTCCTATGTGGGCACTTTAGTGCTAAGAACTAGGTGTTATATGTAGTCTTGTTTAAGTGTTTTTATTTATTTTTTATTATTTTCAAAAAACAATTGTGGCTAATGATATTACCTACAATTAGGGGTGGTTGTATGACCCTCCTAGAATTGTTTTTTGGTCTTGGAAACTTTGGACATCAAATGTGGGAATTTTTATTGTGAAATTAATCTCCTCAACCTCTTAAGTGTGCTAATAAGGTTTATTTAGACCAAAAATTCTCCAGTAAAAAGTTGTTTTTGAGATCCAAACTTTAAAACCGAACTTTCAACTATGTCAAACAATCTTCAATCAAATGAAACAAAATCCAATCTTGATGTTCTCAAGCCTCTTGGACATGCTAGAATAGTAAAAATTATTGTCAGGTATAGCTATAATTCCTAGAATAACCCAAATCTTACAAATACACATATAAAATGAAGAGTTTATCAGATCTTAATAGTTCAATTTATATTTCTCCAGATTGTTCAAAATGCATGTGAAGATCATACATGATTTTAATAGATCTTACATAAAAATATCAATCTCTTAATTAGAAATATAAAATTCATAATTCTCCAAACAAACAGCTTTCATACCATGTTAGAAATCTAAAATAGATTCATAAGCAAAAGAACATTATAAGCAAAATTCTAAACTATGTAAACTAGAAAATATAAACAATGCAAACTAGTGACTCCAAGGGATATTCATTGCTAGAATGATATTAATACATTAAGAGTTTCTAAGATATGAAATACAAGCTAGATAGTGAGTTTATATAGAACTAAGGAGAGTATGGAGGTGGAAAGCCAAAAAATAGGAAGTGATCACCAATATTAAATAAAGTGATCAAAGTAGTAAATTATTTATTCTTTTATGATGGTGAAACCTCATCACCCTACTACTATTTATTAAATAATAAACTCACTTTATTATCTTAAGAAAGATTATTAAAATTGTAGGAAAAACCTATGAATAATAATTATTTATTAAATTCAAAGTAAAGCATAATTTATATTGGTAGAAAGTTGAGAATCTCCTTTGAAAACACTTTTCATTTCATCAATTTTGGGTAAAAAAAGTAAGTGTCAGCCACATACCCTACACATACCCATCATATTGCCACTTTTTGGCCCATCATGATCCTGAACATACCTTGATCTTCTCTCCCATTTGTAACTATAGAATCACTTCGCAACTCATGAATTACCATTAAATCAAGATAAAACTAAACCTAATTTCTTGAACTTGTGTAATAAATTTGACATACTAATAGAAGATTGATAATAATGGCACACAAAGAACATCCTTAAATGTGCCATCACCTACATTAGCAAACCCTCTCCCATACACCTTAATAGGAATATCATCACCTATAAAAATGGAAGGAGTAGTACACAACTTTAAAGATTTAACTTCATTCTTCTAGATAAAACAATGTGGTGCAAGGCACCCAAATCAAGAACACAAGTGGATGGTGGAGAAGCAAGTGCTACAAGGGCCTTCCCCTTTCCTTCCCCATTTATTTTATGTTTAACCTTGTGATATCCCTCATATGAACTCTATTTTACTAATGCAAGAACACTAAGATTAATCTTTTGAAGGAAATGTGTCAAGTGATCAATTTTTTTCTTCAAAAATTTATGCTCGTAATAATTGAGGTTTTTACAATAAACACATTTGACCTTCTCTTTCTTATACTTGTCAAAATTTAAAGATGAGGTCTCATTAGCTACTTTTGGGGTATTTAATTTCTAATCATTCTTCTCTTTGTTATTCTTCTCTTTTTTATCCTTGTTGTTACTACTTTTTCAAGCCTTTTTCTTATGTGCCTTGTTTGGAAGTAAGGGAATTTGACTAAGAGGATTTTAGAGTACCCATACAAATCAACTTATTGTGACCCTATGTCAAAGAGGTAGCAAAATAATCTAAATATGGTAAGGTGAATTTAGACCCAAGTACATCTTTAGTAGCATAGAAGACAGAAACAAATATTGAATATTCATAACTTAGGTTAGAAATAATATGAAGAATAAGTTGTTCATAAGCCATCCTAGAGAGTGCTCCTCTCGCTCGTCATTGAGGATAAATACATGCACCTATTCTATCCTATCCAAACCCACCACCTCTCCCTTCAAAGTACTGCATATCAAAATAGTTAGGGATTTTGTTGAGGATGAAATCATAGTAAAGCTTCCTCAAGAAATGTTGGGGGACCTCATTATTATTGCATGGTGGATGGTAAAAAAACCATCCATAACCTATTCCAAAACATTCCTTTGTCCCTTGGTTGTTGCACAAATGGATAGGAAGCCTCTTGCTATTAAGCTCAAGAGTTTGATTTGAATGTGGGCTAGTGAATAGTGAGCAAAAGTCATATTTTGTAACTTTTTCATTTTCTACTTGTTTGTATGATAGTTTATTTGCATAAAAATCTCTGCAGTTGAGCCTCTTATCTTCCCAACCAATTAATTTCTTTCTAATTGAATCTACATTTTTTAACATGGATTGAGGTGAATTTGCAAGTGTGGTTCTTTCCAAGGTTGAACTTACAAGATCATTCAACCTTGCAATTTACTCAATTTATTTTTTGTTGTTTTCAATTTCCCCCATTAAATTTTGTTGAGTTCTAGGATGATGTTGAGGAATTGTTGGAGGATTTTGTTGTTGTGGTTGTTCATCAGGATTTTGTTTGTTTGCTTGTTCATAAGGAGGAGAAGAATTTTGAGAAGGAGAATTAGGTGGATTTTCAACTCTTGATAACTAAATAAAATAGCATGAAAAACAAATTAAATCTACCTAATTAAAAACAAATTCACAAAAAATCCATAAAAGGTTACTACTCTGAGCTGCTCATTGACGTGGTAGAATTCTAGTGAAGAAATAGTAGTATTTCAGTGAAGAGAATCGAGGAATTTGAGGTATCGACAATGCGAGCATGTCTTGGATAGGTTTGCAGGACATGGACAAAGAATGACATTCTAAAATGATTTAGATTTTATTTTTCTCTTTCTTATAAAGAATCCAAATGTACTCACATTATAATATGAACATGTTATAGGCTCGGTGTGACTAAACCTTAGGCTCAGCCACACCAAGCCATAATGCAAGCATGTTATAACATGCTTGTGTTATGACAATTCAATTTTTTTTAAAAGGTTGGCCACTATTTTTGCCCCACAACATTTTGCACCTTCCCTAGAATAGAAGATAGAAACAAATATTAAATATTCGTAACTGAGCTTTGAAACAATACTAATAATAAGTTGTTCATCTTTATTTTTCAATTCCACATTATTTTAACTATGACCTTACTAATTTTAATTTTGTGAATAATTCCTAAATTGTATTGAATTTTCTTAGGCTTAGATTGATGAGCTCATGTTCCAACATATGACCCCTCACAAAATCTTCAATTTCAAGTAGAGTTTTTAACATAGTCCATATTCATTTGGTCTATTCAAAGATTCAATATGAAAGAGAAAATCAAGAGAAATCGAAAAACAAAAAGTTTCATATGCTTCATCACATCTATTGAACAACTTAGGATTTTTTTCATCTTTAGTACATTTAGTTTCTACCCCATTGTTGTCCTATGAAAAATAAGGTTTTTTAACTAGATTTGCATGTGATATTTCCACTCAAAATAGTTGTAAGCAATTAGAATAAAAACTACTATTTGAGCCATGATGCAAAAAAAAAAAAAAAAAGTGTTGAAAGAAAGAGAACATAAGAACTCTAATACACTCCCACCCTTTTTACAAGTATCAAAAATCCATCCCCCAAAGATTACAACGTTGGTACATTATTATTTAGTGCATTTACAAGGACTTTTCCAAGTTGCAATGCTCACTATGCCTACAATGACCAAATTTACAAATTCTGATAGAAAGTGAACTTGATAAAAAATCTAGAAAAATTAGCCTTGTAGCTATCCAATTTTGAAAAAAGAACCCAATTTGTCCTATATGAGGGCCCTAGTGGGCCCCAACTGGCTCTACCCACTAATGTGGCACACTCGTTAGGCGTAGGTGGTGCCATGGTGGCAACTTGGTAGTTTGCTTGCAGTGTAGATATTTTAATTGGCATGATTTAGTTTGGACTACTAGTGGTTTCTTCCATCACAAGTGGCCTAGATCCTCTACATGCAACCCTTATGTTGAGATGGTCTTAATTTACCTCTGTGTTGGCACTTTAGCACTAAGTGCTAGGTGTTATATGTAGTGCTTGTTAAGTGCTTTTTATTTATTTTTTTATCATTTTAAAAAAATAATTGTGATTAACAATATGACCTGCAACTAGAGGATTGTATGACCCTCTTGGATTTTTTTTTCCTTGATGAATCGATACATCAAATGGGGGGAAATTTTATGTCAAATTCATCTACTCAAGCTCTTGAATGTACCTGCAAGGATTATTTGGATCCAAAGTGATCTAGTAATTTTTTTTCTAGATCTAAGCTTCAAACCCCAAATTGCAACTAAGCGCCAATCTTCAAAGACACCTAAATCATTTATTGAACTTGTACTTTTGGTATATGCTCAAACATAGTTCTTACAACTCAAGGATTTGTATGCATCATAATTTTTCTATGTATTCCTTGTGAAAGAAAACATGGAACCAAATTTTCTTCAACCAATTAGCACTTGTAAATGGTCTCTTTTCCTCTGCATTAGAAGATTTCAAGTGTCTTTTATTTTATTGTGCATTTAAGGTTTCAAACAATGTGTGAAAATCACTAAGAATTTTTTAAGGAGAAAATAGAAAATTTCACTGCTTACTATATAAAAAATCCTCCTAAATAGGCTTATCTAATTTGTAACAATCTCAATTTTGAAAGTAGAAACTTATTTTCATATAACTATTTATTTAGTTTTTGGATGTAATAGGTTTCCCAAGTTATTACCTATCTATCCATAAAGACATAGGTTACACACAAAATATTACTTGTTAAACAACCTCTTAATTTCAACCTTATACATTACCTGATGATATATTATAAAAACATAAAGAACTCAATCTATTAGACACTAAAAATATAATTATTAATCTAACTATATAATACTGAGTTAATACCACAAGTGACACGTAAAAATGACATATTTGTCGCACCTATGTTGGAACTATTAAGATTTAACATGCGAGGCATTTTCATGATTATGATAAATAGTGTTGACTTTTCTTCAACTCGTCAAGTCTAAATTATTGCACATGGCAAGCATTATGAAACTTGAAATCTGTGGTCCAATTTTCATTGTGTTGCAGTGTTTGGCTGGAAAAAATATTTAACTCGCCAATCTTAAAGATTTCCCATGTTGGAAAAAGTCAAGCGTGGAGAAAGTTAACGTTTGTAAGTGGATGGGCTATAGTGGCCCCTCACATCCACGTTTCTTTCCTAAAAGAAAGCCAAGGAAGATCCCCGTGTGATGCATGTCTTACAACCCACACATTCAACAAGTAATCACATGTAATCGCATGGTTGTCTATGCTATAGTGCCCCCTCACATCCACGTTCTTTTCGTAAAAGAAAGTCAAGGAAGCTTCCTATGTGCTGCATGTCATATAATCCACACATTCAACAAGTAATCACCTATAATCACATGGTTGTTTATGCTATAGAGCCCCCTCACATCCACATTCCTCTTCTAAAACAAAGCCAAGGAAGCTCCCCGTGTGATGCATTCCATACAACCCACACATTCAACAAGTAATCACATGGTTGTCTATTCTCCTATCACATTTTTCTCCCATTCACGGTAGTTGAATAAAATAATAACTAAGAAATTTTAACTCGAGCAAAGGTCAATTTTAGCCGACACTTCACAAAATATATGTCTTTTATTTTATTGAGCAAGCCTTGCTTCTATGCTTGAAAGACGTAACTCTTCAAGAATCATTTCTCATTAAGCATATTATCTCCATCTTTGTTTAGCATATTGTTTGTCTTTACTATTTTAGGTCTATGTTCATTCCTTGTTTCCTTTTTCACGTTTAGGAATTTACACAAGGTGTTTTGTGTTTTCTAGTGACAACTACTTTTTGTCCAGTGGTACCTTGTCATCCAACAACGATGTTGTCATCTTGGAAAAAGAGCACGCTGAGTTTTCTAAAAAAATATTTGTATCCTACACTTTTGGTTCTTGACATCTAAAAGGTCTAGATAATTTATTCACTCTATCAAAAATAACACTCCTCTATTTCCAATTCACTTACGCTGTGTCAAATGAGGCAGTGGAGAGAAAATTTTCTCCTTGAGATCTCATCACCTTGGATGTAGCAAATTGACTCCTCTACATTTTGGTGAAGACAACACTATCTCACCTTCTTGCAAAGTCTTTCTATCACCTCTTGCATTTTCTTCTCTTGTCTTCTAGATTTTGTGAGGTTGTGCATTGTGAGTATGCCTTTATGAGCATCACAACCTAGTCTACAACCTCCAAATAAATAGTCAGAATAAGTTCAAGAGCTACAGTACCTCCAAATCAGTATAGTCCTACTACCTATTGACCCAATGTGTTTTTAAACTCCCAATCCCTTTGGCCCCGAGTTGGAATTTGTAATCTCTTCTCCTTCAAGATCCAAACCAAATTATCCTCTAGGATCTCCATATTATGTAGATTATGAAACTACTCTTAGGGTCCTCTTTGAGAAAGACTAGTCTTTGGAAGATAACCTAAAGCATTTCAATTTTTTTCTTAATTGTGATAACTTATTCACTCAAGCTACTCCTTTTATTGAGAATATGAGAAATCTACTCATCACATATTACAATGGTCTTGTGTTGCTTCATGCACTAACCAACATAGTCGATACTCATGTACCTTCATACACATCAATCTTGAATTAGCTTGAAGATTCCCAATTGGATGTAATCGACACTCAAATGAATATTACAATTCCTGAGGTGTCTATGCATATAGTAGATGCCAATCCAATATTTCCCCCTAAGTATTCTACTAACAACAAAAATTATATGTTTGTGCCTCTTGTAACTTTGAGGGCCAAATTCTCTCTGAATCATTTAGGGTATCACATCCCTCCACTTAGATCTGCACTTCAAACTCCTATAGTGCAAATCTTTGTAACAATGAATAATTTGCATCCCCCGCCATCTGATCCCATCTTGAACACTCTCTTGCAAAACATGGGTTGGAAGCAATCTT
This sequence comes from Sequoia sempervirens, assembly GCA_007258455.2. Lineage (NCBI taxonomy): Eukaryota > Viridiplantae > Streptophyta > Pinopsida > Cupressales > Cupressaceae > Sequoia > Sequoia sempervirens. Next base: position 409,384,587 of record VDFB02271358.1, on the reverse strand, counting down.
ATCTCACCAACCTATTTATAAAAGAGGAGATTTGCTACCCTTGAGACTCAAGATAAAGAGAGTCTTCAAGGATAAAATAGCCCTTGATTACCTTAGGAATCAATGCTTAAGTGAACTAGGTAAAGGATAATGAATATTTGTACTACTTTATCAAATAAATGATAAATTATCAAGAGTAAGAATGACAAGAATAATTAATAACAAAAATTGATAATAAAATCACAACCTACAGTTTACAGAATAAAAAACTATAGAGCTCACAAAATCAACCCCGAAGAGGGTTAAGCCTCAGCCATGGACAATAGTGTGTCATGGTAACATCTTTTCCCCATGTTGTTGTCCTTGTTAAAACAAAGAATAAGAACCTGAAATCTATAATCTTCAACTTCTCAAATCTATACATTTGCACACATAATAGAGAGGGAAAAATGTTGAGGTTGTTTCCAGAACTAGAAATTCATGTGTGTGAAGATTGATCTTGAGTTGAGTCTCTCAGGTTTGGGTTGTTTAAAAAGGATTGACATTTTAATAAGCTTGATATCCAATACTAAAATTTAATGGCAAGTTCATGCACTTATTTATATTTTGTGATTATTATCAAACACACTTTTATATTTGTGGTGTAGTCATGATAGGAGGGTTCTAGAAGGAACAATCTCAAGGGTGATCCCACAATAGTGGTTTACAATTTTTGGCCAAACTAGACATTGAAATTATTATTTTTAACTAAAGATTCACTTTTGGGCACCTACAATAGCTAAACCATGAGGAATTTGAAGATGATGCAAACTAGAGTTTCATGAGATTTTGTCTATAGATTATAAATATATATTTTTTAAAATTTTTGGAATCAGATTGCACTTCTTTTTCCATCTCCCTCAAAAACTAGTTTTTTTCAGAAAACAACAGTTTTAAAAAGTGACACTCACCGTATAACGCATAACTTTTTTTTCCATGAAGGATAAAATCCCAATTCTTTTGAATTTAGATTCATAACTCTAATATCTAGTGCTTCCACTTGGTCAGATAGTTTTTATTGAATATTTTTTCTTTAATCAAGTTTTGAATTCAAACCAATCATAATTCAGACATAGCGTAACCATATAACGCGTAACTTTTATTATATGTATCAAATTCAATCATTTTTTTCTTTGTTGGATCAAGAACTTCACTATCTAGAGCACTGATATTTTTAATTTTTTTTAATAATCTACTATTTTTCCACATGTGCAGAATAGAGAGCTTGATTTTCAGTGAAAAACCTACATTCATGAGAAATAAAAAATAAATATAATAATTAAATTAAATTTATTTAAAATTATACTTTTTGGGAAGCTTATAATAAAGAATACATACTTACAAAAAAATAAATTTTAAATGAATTCATTTGATCCCCCAAAAGGTAAATCAAAAGTGGTTTTTTATCAACATTTTGATAGGTGTAAAGGAGACTTTGTTATAGGTATAGTTTAAAACTAGCAGGGTTCTATCCAAGGGGGTTTGATTTAAGGTAGAACTTTGATCAAACCATCTTCAATTGGAATTCTTTAAATGGAATATTTTAAGGCTTAAATCATTATATTTTCTAAAAATATGTGATTTCAACAAAAATTAGTTCCTCCTAGAAATTGTAAACCAGCTTTCTGGGATCACCCTCAACTATGAAGGAATGGGTCAAGATTATGAAAATAAATTGATATGTGAATATGGAATATAATTTAATTGATAATCTTACATGCAACATATGACTCATGGGTGGAGATCCAGAGCTCATAGGCCTCTTAGCAATACAATTGGCCAAAAGGCCCTATTACATGCCCTTGAAGGGTTTATGTGAAAATGTAATGATCCTAAAACATCTTAGTGGAACTAATAACTAAATGAATCCTACATGATTAAAAATTCTTATAAATATACTTCTCAAGCTCCAATATAGGTCAATGTTAGCCACAAGGGTTAATAACCCGATGAATGATTAAATATGAATATTAGGCTTAAAGTATGAAGGATTAACTCCACCTAAAAAAATATGACTTGTGGATCTTGATGATGGGTCCCAACTAACCCAAGATTATTGTATGATGTTCCCTTAAGCTCCACATGATCTCAAATAGGAAGAAACTAGGCCAAATTAGCCCCAATGTGTTGACTAGTAACCATAATGAAATTTTGAGAGTTATAACTTATTATTGACAAATGTTGTGATAGATGTAGATATGTAGATGCTATATATAGCTCCACAAGCTAAGAAAAGAAGATGTGTTCAAATGTGGAATGAACTACTAAAACTATTATTGAATTCAATGCAAAAAAATAACTATTTTTGGTTGACATGGGATTGCTTTACAACAAGGGATGCTCCTACATTAAACACCCAGGATTGGAAGAAAAGTGGTTTCCTCACTTTATAGGGCTAAGAGGAAAGCCAAGACGATCCACCTTAGCTTGAGAAATCCATGATGAATACTCCATTGGTCTGCCTTTCCATTTTACAAGATATTCTTTGCACTACTTGTTCTTGGTGCTTTTTCTAGTTCTGATATCCAAAATCTACTCAAATTTCTCTAGTTCCTGATGTGATAACTACTCCTTCAAATCCACTTCCATATTACTACCACTTTACTATCCTTCATTAAACTCATATATATCTACAACATTGAAAATAGGTGATATACCCAATGTCTCTAGTAACTCCACTTCATATGCATTTCCAAAAATCAAACTTCCTTATTTTCAACTTATTGTATGTACCAACTAGAAATCTATCCTTCCTCAAATATACCATCACTTCATCTCCAATAATAAATTCCTTGTCTTCAGTGTTCATCTTCCTTCACCGTATACTTATCACTCATGTCATTTAAATGCTTTTGGACCTAATTGTGCAATGTCTCCATGAAATTTGCAAACTCTTCTACCTCTACACTCTTTTTATTCTCCATGTTGATGTCCCTTAACTTTGTAAATCCTCTAGGATTTAATCTTTAATAGTTTGTAATAGTGTCTTTCTTGTTCTCTAGTTCATAGAAATTTTGTATGAAAACTCTCTCTATGGTAAAGGGTATGTGCAAGATCATCATGGAAAAAATAGCCCCTTAAGTGGCGAAAAATTTAAAAAAATCAGAGTTAGGAAACTTGACATAAAAATTTGAATAAGTTATCTATATTATTTCAAAAATATGTAACAATATAATCTATAGAAAATTGAATGTAGTTTCTAAACTAGTAGGTTTATTTATTTTTTAAATCTATTTGGTGAAAATTTGAAATTTCAATGTAGTAGTACTTAAATTTCAGGGAAAAAATAAGTAGGTGTCTATCTAACCACCCTACCAAAATAAAATGATAATATTTTTTTATAATATTTTAGATATAATTAGAGGAGTCATATCCCGATGTGATGCATGTTTTTGGTAATTTTTTTCCAAGTAAATAATTAATTATGAATTTTTTATTACAAATTTTAAAAAATATAAAAACTCATATGTCTGACCACCTTAACTTGGTCAAAACTTCATGAAATAGTTTTTTTTTTTTTAATCCTATAGTATGGAAAGTATAGAATGTGATGCATGTTTCAAATTCAAAAAATGTGATACCATTTGAAAGCTATAAATATTTTTCAATCAGCCTATCAATTAGGACTTTAGTCGTAATTCAAATAGAAAATGAATAATAGTTATTTATTAAATTCAAAGTAAAGCATAATTTATATTGGTGGAAAGTTGAGAATCTCCTTTAAAACCACATTTCGTTTCATCAATTTTTGGCTAAAGAAAAGTCATCAACCACAGACCCTACACATACCCATCATTTCATCACTTTTTGGCCCATCATGATCCTACACATACCCTAAAACTATATCCCAAATTCCTACTTATCTCCAACCAAACATATCAACAAGTTACCCAAACTTCTATTCACTACATCTATTTGTCCATTTGTCTGTGAGTGATATGTTGAATTAAACTTCAAATATTTCATCATCTTCTTCCACAATTTCCTCCTAAAGTAAATCCAATCAATTTAGTGTCTCTGTCTGAAACAATACTCCTAGGTACTAGTCCATGTAATAAATATATAGGGGCTTACAATGCATTAATTAGATATTTATAAAATAAAATGCCAAAGGATGAAGATGCAACATGGAAAGCACCAAAACCAATCCATGTGTATAATGGTAGTTTCCAATTGTCACATGTAAATTGCAACTGCCAATTTTCACTAAACCTACACATGCAAAACTTGCACCTACCAAAAAATAAATGTAGCTCCAAAACTCACATTCCATGCAAACTCAACATGAAATAGAAATTTCCTTCATGTACAACTCCACCTATAATTGGTAACTTCCAACTTGACTCTTACAAAATAGAAACTCCAAGTTGTAACTAACAAGGAAACATGGGATAATTTTATCAAAACTAAATAATTAAAAAATCGATGCTAATAAAAATCATAGGTTGAGACACCTTCATTTTCCTAACAGTTATCAACATTTGAAGATGAGGCCTCATTACCTACTTTTGAGCCAACTAATTTTGTAATCTTGTTCTCTTAGCTATTCAGGTATGTGCAGGATCATCATAAAAAAAATAGGCCCTTAAGTGGCAAAAAATTTAGAAAAATCAGAGTTAGGAAACTTGATGTAAAAATTTGAATAAGTTATCTATATTATTTCAAAAATGTGTAAGAATAGAATCTGGAGCAAATTGAATGTAGTTTCTAAACTACTAGGTTTGTTTAAAAAAAAATCTATTTGGTGAAAATTTAAAATTTCAATGTAGTGGTACTTAAATTTCAAGGAAAAATAAGAAAGTAGGTGCTAAACCACCCTAACCAAAATAAAATGATAATATTTTTTAATAAGATTTTAGATATAAGTAGAGGACTGATGCCCCGATGTGATGCATTTTTTTTTGTAATTTTTTTCCAAGGAGATAATTAATTATGAATTTTTTATTACAACTTTTAAAAAATATAAAAACTTCTTATGTCTAACCACCTTAACTTGGTCAAAACTTCATGAAATTCAATTTTTCTTTTTTTAATCCTATAGTATGCAAAGCATAGAATGTGACACATAGTTTGGATTCAAAAAATGTGATGCCATTTGAAAGCTACAGATGTTTTTCAATAAGCCTATCAATTAGGACTTTAGTCGTAATTTCAATAGAAAATGAATAATAATTACTTATTAAATTCAAAATAAAGAATAATTTATATTGGTAGAAAGCTAAGAATCTCCTTTAAAAACCCTTTTCATTTCATCAATTTTGGGTAAAAAAATAGTCGTCAACCACATACCCATCATATTGCCACTTTTTGCCCATCCTGATCCTGCACATACCCATTCTTCTATTTTTTATACTTATTATTATTACTTTTTCCTTATTTTCTTTTGTTCCTTAGTTAGAAGCCAGGGAATGTGACCTAAACGATTTTAGAATGCCTATCTAGATTGGTTTATCATGCTCCCAAGTCAAAGAAGTAGAAAAATCATCTAAATATGGTAAGGTGAATTTATACCCAAGTGCATCTTTAGCAGGATAGAGGGTAGAAACAAATATTGAATATTCATAAATTAGCTTAGAAATAATACTAAGAATAAGTTTCTCATCTTTATTTTCAATTCCAAATTTTTTTTGCTATAACCTTACTAATTTCAATTTTGTGAATAAGTTCTAAATTGTGTTGAAGTTTCCTATACTTATACCGATGAGTTCATTTTGAAACATATGATCCCTCATTGAATCTTCAATTTCAAATAGAGTTTCTATCTTAGCTGGATATTCATTTAGTGTATTCAAATATTTAATATAAATGAGAAAACAAAGATGAATATAACAAAACAAAGTTCCAAATGGGTATGTGTAGGATCATGATGGGCCAAAAAGTGGCGATATGATGGGTATGTGTAGGATATGTGGCTAACGACTTTTTTTTACCCAAAATTGATGAAACGAAAAGTGTTTTTAAAGGAGATTCTTAACTTTCCACCAATATAAATTATGTTTTACTTTAAATTTAATAAATAATTATTATTCATTTTCTATTTGAATTATGACTAAAGTCTTTATTGATAGGCTGATTAAAAAAAATTGAATTTTATGATGTCTTGACCAACTTATGGTGCTCAAACATACGAGTTTTTATATTTTTTAAAAGTTGTAATAAAAAAATTCATAATTAATAATTTACTTCATAAAAAATTACAAAAAATAATGCATCACATTGGGATATAAGTCCTTTACTTAAATATATGTATGTATGTTTTACTAATAGTTGTGTTGCAATTTCCCCATTTCTCTATAATACTGAATTCCAGATAATGCAACTACTTTTATACAATTAATCTATTTGTTAGTATAGTACAAATATTGTGGGCACCAAAGTGAAATCAAAACCATGGAAGATCAATGAATGTGCAAATGTATATATGAAAATAGAGGAATAAATTATGTAGCCACTCACAATATATACCATCATCTTTGTAAGGATTTGAAGTTAGATCAATTAGAAAGATACCAAGGGACTAATTGTACAAAATGTGTATAACACCAAAGATGCATAGAGTATGTATATGTGTCTATACACACACACACACATATATTGTAAATTTGAGCTCCATTATTTGGTATTAAATATTATAGACAAATAGGAAAATTATAAAAGAACTATAAGGAAAACATTGGACAATGGCATACATTTGATTCTTAAGTAGCATCATAATAGTTCTTACAACTGTTACATAGATTGATTGTCTCGTACCAATATGTTGCATGATATTCTTTTTCCTACTATCCACTTTTCACATAATGTGCATATTTTTGGATAGGCCCTTGCTTGGTATGCAAATGAGTTTATCTCTATCCATATTTGGCCTTATACTTGTTACCATAGGATAAATTGTAGTTGAATCTTGTTTCTTTCATCAAAAAATATGGTTAGGGTTAGTATTTTTATTTTCCTCCATTTATTGTTTTAGTTATCTGTGTGCATCTTTGTTGCTAGACACATTAACATAGGACCAATTGTAGATTAACATAGGAGTGATTGCATAAAAATGTATATGCAAAGGGTTGGTATGAAAGGATGAACATTTTGGAGATAAAATTAGTCTGGTGGTTGTTAAGTGTTATTGTTTCTAATATCTCTTTTATCAATTTATTTGTTTGAAGTTTCCAATGAGATTTCCATTAGCTTAATCATGAGAGGATTTGTCATGCAATAACCCTTTTACAAATTCTCTCTTTTTCTCCAAAATTTAGTGCAAAGCAATGTAGCTTAAATTTCTGATTAAGCCTATTGTGTTATAGGTAGTTTGTGCAAAATATTACTACTCATTTCCTTAACAAGTTCTATTTAATATGGGTTTGGTGCCAAAGAATGTGGCTTGAATTTTGAATTGAAAAACCAACTCTTACACAACCTGCTTGTCTTATACGAATATGTTTAGTGTGGGTTTATGATCATCTGTGATTTACCTATGATTATTAAGTGTTTTTATAATAGTTGTTTTACAATTTCCCTATAATATTTAGTGGTAAATAATGTAGCTTGAATTTTCAATTGAGAAAGCAATTGTTACATAGAAATTGTTGTTACTCCTTGTCTAGATAGTGATAGAATTACAGGTAGAGGTGTCTATAGATAATTTTCATCATATGGTCTAATACCATTTATACAATCCTCTATTTGTTTTCAATATTTACCAGCAAAGGATGTAGCTTGAGTCTTGTATCAATATGTTTCAAATTTTGTTATCTATGTATAAGTTTAAAGAAATGAGAAAGGTCCTTTTTACATAAAAAGATTTAGGATCACATCATATAATTATTGTCAGAACCTAAAGAAAGTAGGTATTATCATAAAGAATTAGCTTTATATAGTTGATTTAGCAAGTTGAAAAGATAGCTCTATGAGTGTGGAGAAATGTAGTCGGTAGAATAGAATATGTTGCATATTTGTAGTAGCCAATGTATGATGGTCAAATTGAAACACATCAGGAAGAAAGAATATAGTGAAACATATTGATATAAAACACTTAGTAAAGATGTATGGTTTACAAACAAGCCCCTTAATAATAGCAACAGGATATGTTGTAGACTCAGAGTTGTCCTGCAACATGTACAAGTATTTTGCTAGAATTTGTAGCAAACTAGTGGTAGCTTCATCAAAAGTAATACACCAAAGGCTAGCTGAATGGTTACAAATATAAATACATATATTCTAAATTCAAGCTCCATTATTTGGCACTGAATATTATAGAGAAATAGAAAAATTGTAAGAGAACTATTACGAAAACACTCAAGAACCATGGAAAATGGGAGAATATCAAAACCTAGCATTAAATAGATCTTTGAAACTAGAGGAAAGAATATCATAAAATATATTCACACAACACAAGCAATCTATGTAACAATTGGTTGAATGGTCTTGTAGCTTTAACTACAAAAGATAGTGATAGTTGCATTCTGATGAGCTCAAGATATGCTCATAATTTGAGTATCATGATGTATTTTTAATAGGATTTTTAACTCTTTTATTAAAGAATTTTTATCTAAAATTGGGTAGTATCCTATAGCAATACATTCTTATATTCCTACAGCCTAACATCTCTACGTGTCTTATTAATTACCCTATTTGACTTCCTGAATGACTGATATAATGTATGTGGTTTTTGGAATAATGGGATAGATTTAATATGTGATTAATGAATGTATCGTTTCGTTTGCCACACATTTTTTCTTTCACTTCTACTACTGTGTGCATCACAGGTTGTTGAAGGGAGCATGAAGGAGTCAAGTGCAACAGACTTCGGCCTTGTAGTAAAGTCCATTTCCAGCACTGTGTCGAGGAAGTTGTTCTAGCAAAGACTCTCTGTCTGAGTTGTTGGAAAGAAACCTAAATGATCATTTAATCTGGAAAGAGTGGAATGCTAAATCTTCTCCCTGGATTGGGTTGAACAGATATGCTTTCATTTATGAGAAGTTAGTTCCTCGATTTCAAGGTATATTTATGTCCACGTCTTTCTCTGTTAGAGTTGGGTAGTTACTTTCTTTTCTTGTTTAAATAAGTGTTCCTCCTGTGTGAGTGAGCAAGCATAGCATGTAAAATTTAGTATGATAATAAGAAGTAGAATATGTAAGAGTTAGTATTATGATAAGAGATAGAGTTTTTTATTAATTTTCATATGAGCAGAACAATGTATATCATTCCAAGTTTATGGATAAAAGTTGATGAAGTTTTGAGTTCAATTCTTGCATAATTAGTTGATGCTTGCTAAGGGGGCCCACTTAGTAAGTATTTATAGTTGGTTATTTAATCATTTATTTTCCTATTGATCATAAGTTAGATTTCATTCTTGAAAGTTTCAGTGCAAACTCAGTCTTATATTGTTCCTGCAGCATCGAGAATTCATCCCTATGTTTGTTCATATAGCATAAGGCTAGTTCATAGTTTGTTTCTTAGTCATAGTTGTTATGATTTATGCTTTCATTAAGTTTAGAAGGCTTTGCATTACATTCCTGTGGCATAAGTAGAATTCCTTTCATGCATTTGTTTCTGGTAAATCATGACTGAAACTGGTTCTTAGTGCACATACAGTGCTACTCCATTTCAATCAAGTATACATTCTATGGTTTGACAAAGTAAATGAATGACCATAAGAAGATATTAGTTGCCTGTTGGAATGTCTAATTCCTAGGTTAGGATTTGTCATGACTTTTATATCCTTTTGTGGGCATGACAATTTTTGGTGCCATTGTCGAGGATGGTGTCAAGTTAAGAACCTGTCATAGTCATTGTTAGCAGTAGTTTAGTCTGTTATTCAAGAATTTTTAAAATTCATTCCATTGCATGCATAGAAGAAGAGATGCTTTGGGAAGATTCCTCTCTAACCTTCCATTCTTTGATAAAAATCGTGAAATGGCTTATAATCTATTTAAGGAAGGAGGATATCAAGATATCAATCCATTTGCTAAAAACCTACTTTTTGAACTGCCATTTGATCTAACTGATGAAGAACTTGAAGAAAATCCATTTGTTTTGATACTCCATCAAGCAACTATGGCATGTAATCCACCCAATCGACCTCCTACTTTTGAATTCCCCATCATTGCTCAACAAGATAATGATAACCTTAAAAATATTCCTTCTTCATTACTTCCCAAGTTCTATGGAATAGTTACAGAGGACCCAGAAACTTTCTTGTTTGAGTTTGATATCCTCTATCATAGCTATGACTACACTTCAGATGCTCACAGGCTGAAGTTGTTTCCTGCTACTTTGAGAGAAGGAGCCCTTAGATGGTTTATGATTTTGGGAAGAGGTGTTGTTGATAGTTGGGCAACCATGCAAATAAAATTTCTTGAGAAATACAAGGAATATTGTAAGAGTGGTAGTAAGGGAGATGATATATTCAGAATTCAACAAAAGGAGGATGAAAGTCTGGAAGACTATATCTCAAGATTCTTGTTTTCCCTGAAAAAGAATTAAGACCATACTCTCAATGAAGAATCTCAAAAACTACTCTTCCTAAGAGGAATTAGTGATACCTGTATAGATGCCCTGGACCTGATGGGAGGAGGAGATATAACCCAACTATCTTGGGATGATATAAAGAAGATATGTATCAATTACTCTCGAGCAATTGTTAAAAAGGGTAGAGGTAATTAATCCATAGTGGGAAAGTATTCTACTAATGGAGTTTCATGGATGGAGATCACAAATTTTTTGTTCGACTTCAAGCAGGATATCATAAACAATATGGATACACAGTTGGATACTATGCAAGCTTAGAAGAAACATGAGGAAGCTGAAGCAATGTTGGTTGACTTATGTCCACATTGTAGATAGAAGAAACGTGACTGCAGATGTAAGATGGTGGCTAACCTGGAGGCTAAATAGTTACCTACTGACTTTAAGATGGTAGAGAGTGATGATGACCAAGTATTCTTCATCACACAGAGGCAACCATGGGCTCAAAGACAAGGTATGCCTCAAGATCCTTTGACTTTTGGTAATCCTTATTCTAATCACAATAACCAATGGCAACCTACATATGACCCAACACCACCTTGGAATACTTCTCAAACCTCACTAGCCTAGCTATCAGATTCCTCAATGGCAATCTCCTCAAGGGGGTTGGCAGTAGCCACAAGGACAATGGACTCCACCCCTAGGCAACTGGCAGTAGAATCCTCAATGGAGAAGTCCGCAGCAATGGCAAAACCAATCTCCTGGCTCACTGCAGCTTCAACAGCCACAACCTTTGACTCTCATGCCACCTCTTGTAGTATGTGCAGCAAATACTAGCCCTCCAAAGCAAACCCCTATGCCTGCTCAACCATTGCCAAATCCTAATAATAAGCAACAATAACATCCTATGTATTTTTTAGAAGCCAATCAGTATCTAGCTTATGCCCTAAATATTCATGATATCCATCTCAGATTTGGAACCACACTTCCTGCTCCATATCTACCTATAATTATAGAGATTCTAGATTCTACCTCTGAATAGCCTATTGATTCTATAGAACATACACCTGTATCAGATACTATCTCTAAGGAGCCTGTCCTGCAACATCAGGCCAAACCACCTTTTCATCAGAGATTGCAAATTACTACATCAAATTCTATGGAAGAGCCTACCTTTGATATTTTGGATCAACTAAAGAATGTACACATTCAAATTATTATTTTTCAAGCCATTAAAGATGTCCCAATTTATGGAAAATCTATTAAGGAGGCATGTTTAAAGAAACCGGGAAGAAAGAAAAAGGATCCCAAAACCATCCATGTTCTAGGAAAGTTGGTAGATATTATGTTGGGGAAGATAGTCATTCCAAAATATACTAACCTTGGGAGTCCTGTGGTACAAATAAATATTAATGGCCAAATAGTAAAGAATATTTTGATAGAGTTTGGTGCAACCATCAATGTAATGACCAAGTATACAATGGAGTGCTTGAAAATCCCAAAAATTTAGTCCACACCTACCCTCCTGCAACTTGCTGATAGTTCCATAGTAAAACCTGATGGAGTGGTTGAAGATATCATTATCACCCTTGAGTCTTGGGAATACCCAATAGACTTCACCATATTGTCCACTAAGGCAACTTTGGGAGGATATCCTATTAGCCTAGGTAGACCATAGTTAGCTATGACTGATGCTTTTATAAGATGTCATTCAGGAGATATGACAATTTTTGATGGTTAGTCAAGAAAGAAATTAGCTTTGTATCCACCTGACCAACCTCAGCCAGACTTGTCTCAACCAATTTGGCAAGATTTAGGAAAGGAAACTGAAGAAGTAAATTCATTGGCCCACCTAATGATGCTACAAACTAATCTATTTTCATAGCTCCAGAGTGAGGATGACATGCCTTTACACATTTTGCAGTCCAACCCTAGTTCGAGTAGCCCATCTGTCACAGATAGCTATCCTCAGCAGTGTTTCCTGCAACAACTGAATTCTGAGAGCCTGCCACCTGAATCTCTTGCAGTTTATCATAACTTTCTTCCACATGAAATACAAACACCACCTTTATCAGCAACCTCTAAGAATGATCTTACCAAGCAAGTAGAAGTGTCTCCAGGCCGCTATCTAGACATCAATAATAAACTACCCCAATCTCAACAAGTTGCCCTAGTCACAATGTTGCAAGATCAACACAAAGCTTTTGCATGGGACTATGGGGATATGAAGGGAATAGATAGCCTCAAAGGAGGATAAACCCAACACTCAGGGAAATAGTTAAAACAGAGCTCCAAAAATTTCTTGATGCTAGTTTTATCCACCCCATTTCAGATAGTCAGTGGGTTACTCAATTAGTGATTGTCCCTAAAAAAGGTGGAAAATGGAGAGTTTGTGTCGACTATAGGGAGTTGAACACAACAACTAAAAAGGATCACTTTCCACTACCATTTGTTGACCAACTACTAGACTCATTGTCTGGAAAAAAGTATGTTTCCTTTTTGGATGGATATAGTTGCTATAATCAAATTAGAATTGCCCCTAAAAATCAAGACAAAACAACTTTTACCAATCCATGGGGTACTTTTTCCTACTCTGTCTTACCTTTTGGACTGTGTAATGCACCTACAACATTTCAAAGGGTAGTGATAAGTATTTTTGCTGACATTTCTCATGATTCTATGAAAATCTACATGGATGACTTCACTACTTATGGAGTTACTTATGAAGAAGCATTAGCCAATTTGGAAAAAAGTGTTGAAAAGATGTCAAAAGTAGAATTTGTTTTTAAATAGTGAGAAATGCTTTATGATGATGCAAGAGGGAATTATTTTAGGCCATCATGTCTCTCAAGCAGGAATTCAAGTTGATCCTACAAAAATAGAAGTTATTCTAACTTTGTCAACACCTACAAAACAAAAGGATGCTAGAAGTTTTCTAGGACATGCTGGATATTATAGAAGATTTATCAAAGATTTTAGCAAAATAGCGAGTCCATTATATGCCTTATTGACCAAGGATTTTGAATTTAATTGGACTAAGGCCTATGAAAAATCTTTCCTCCACCTTAAGAACCTACTTACTCAGGCACCTATTCTTCAAGGACCGAAGTGGAGTCTACCCTTTCATATACACACAAATGCTTCTGATTATGCCATAGGGGCAGTTTTAGGATAGAAAGAGAATTCCATTGAGCATGCCATATATTTCATTAGAAAAAAATTTCAAGGCCCTAAATTAAACTATAATGTCATAGAGAAAGAATTGCTAGCAGTTGTGTATGCCCTGAATAAGTTTCGACATTATTTCACTGGTTACCAAATATTTGTTCATACAGATCATGCAACAATAAGGTACCTCATGAATAAGCTTACCATATCTAATAGATTAGCAAGATAGCTCCTATTGTTGTAGTAATTTGATATCACAGATATTGATAAGCCAGGTCGAGCTAATGTGGTGGCTAATTTCTTGTCAAGAATTCAAACACCTATAGCTAACACTCCTGAGGTAATTGATGATAGCTTTCCTAATGAACATCTATTTTTTATTGCTGCTCAAACTCCATGGTATGCAGATATTGCAAATTATTTAGCAGCCAACAAAATTCCAAGACACTTCTCACTAAAGGAAAGGCAATTGCTAGTAGAGAAAAGTTTTAACTTTTTATGGATTGTAGACTGTTTATTTTACACAGGACCTAACCAAGTCATGAGAAGATGTGTTAGGGAAGATGAGACCTATGACATTTTGCATGTCTATCATGATGAGCCATGTGGAGGGAACTTTGTAGCAAAGAGAACAGCTATGAAAGTGCTTAATACAGGATACTATTGGCCTACACTACACAAAGATGTTGTAGCCTACACCAGGAAATGTGACAGATGTCAACATATGGGGAGACCAACAAGTTCTGATGAAATGCCCCTAAATTCACAAGTGGTAGTCAGTCCCTTTGACAAATGGGGCATGGATTTTGTTGGTCCTATTAATACTCCATCCAATGGAAAATCATACATTTTGGTATGTACTGATTATGTCACCAAGTGGGTGGAAGTGAAAGCAATGAAACATGCCTGTGACAATAAAGTTTTTGAGTTTCTGTATGAGAAAAATTTTACTCGGTCTGGAGTCCCAAGGGAACTTGTTACTGATCAAGGAGCTAAGTTTATATCCAACTTAATCACTGCATTGATGAATGATTACAAGATTAGGCATAGAAAGTATAGCCCCTATCACCCTCAAGCTAATGGTCAGGTAGAGGTTACGAATAGAGAAATTGAGGCAATCCTTACAAAGATAGTCCAATTACACAAGAAGGATTGGAGCAACTGCCTTCCTAAAGTAATCTACGCCTATAGGACATAGAAAACAACTACAGGGTTTACTCCTTTTGAGTTACTTTATGGTAAAACTGCCATGTTGCCAATTGAGTTTGAGCATAAGACCTTAAGGACTGCTCTCCAGCTTAACATTGATATTTCTGAGGCTCAAAAGGAACGCCTCATGTAGTTGAATGCATTAGATGAGATAAGGAAAGCTTCCTTGTAGTATATTGAAACTATCTAACAGTAAAGAAAAAAATGGTATGACAATCATATTCGAACTAAGCAATTCTCTGTCGGTGATTGGGCGCTACTCTATGACTCCATATATAAGGAAAATCAAGGTAAACTCACAACAAGATGGCTTGGTCGTTATGAAATAGAAAATGTGTTTGCTAATGGTTCAGTGCAATTGGCTACAATAGATCTAGTTTGATTCAGGTTATTAGTTAATGGACACCATATTCAGTTGTATCATAAGCCAGCATCCAAAGATGAATTTATGCAGTAGTTTGTTTCGAATGCAGCCACTAATCTTCCTGCAGCGAAAGGCTTCAGTCTTTCTCTTGCAACATCTCTTTAAATTCCACGTTGCATGCCCATAATAAAGGTTTCCTTTTAAAGGAAGTCACATTCTCCATTTTCCATCCATCACCACCATTCATTCTCTTTTCTTCCACGTCATCCATCCCATCGTATTGCCCTCATTCATGGTTTGTATTACAGCCATCATTTCTTGGTGCATTGTGATCTTTCCCAGCATGTATGAGCATTAATTAAAAGGTACGTGATATCTTTTGTTATCACATTGTTTATTTATTTCATTAATTCATCAACTGCTATGTACATATCAGTCATTATCACCCATTCTTTGCATATCCTTTTGCACATGTGTGGACACATGTCAAATTTTTAATAGGGGGCAGGATAATCCATTTCAAACCTTTTCTTATGTCATTGCCACAACTAATAAGATATTTTTATTCTTCTTGTACTTTCCAAATATGGCTACGTGTTTTATCCTAAACAACATTAACTACTTGATATGAGTAGTTCCTAACAATCATTACATGCAATTATCTTTCGATTCATTCTTGAAAAAGAAGAGAAAAGTGAAGACATGACATAAAGAAGCAATTTTCTTTTAAATTTTCAGAAAAGGTTTTGGTTACTAGAATCTCAGTAGGAGTGATTTGCAAATATGGGTGGTCAATTGGTAAGACACGAGCCTATAACTCATGAGCTCTTAACACAAAATCCTCAAATAGTTTAGGCATTTAGTAATTGTGGTTGGCTAAACTATTTTCTAAGATTAGATTCTTTTAATGAGGAAGCTGCAGGTGAATTTTTAAGAACTCTTTTAGAAGGGGAAGCTTTAGTATGGGGTCTGACAGTGGCTATAATAGAAGAATGAATTGCTGAAGTAACCAGTCTTCCTATAGCAGGAGAAAATTTCTCTTTAGATGTTGTTTCTGCTAGGGCATAATTTATAGTACCAACTGATGGACCTTTGGAGGTCTCTAAACAAGGATGCAAATGAGTGTCACTGCCCTTTCCATATTCAGAATATGCTACATTTATAATTAGGTACTTAACTTGTGAGGGATTCTTCTCCTATTTACATTCCTACCATTTTAAATTATTGAGCCATATGAGGCATGGGTTAGCTATTAATGTCCCAAATTTTTTGTTAAATTTTTTAAAACAAAGTGCCCATGAAACCCAGAGGGGAAGGGACAACTCTATTGCCCATCATGCCCTCATTAAACTTTTGATTGAGCATTCCTTGAGGGATGTATCACCCCTTTCTTGGAAAGAATTTTTTTCCCAAAAGGGTCTACAACTTCCAGAGCCTCCTAGAACACTCCCTGCAACACCTACCCCTGCAACATTTATTTTTGTAGCCTCCACACTAGAGCCCTCTACTAGAGTACAAACCAGGTCTACTAGTAGAAGAGAAAAAGGAAAAATGAAGGTAAGAGAGTCATCTAGGGTAGAACAAACCCCATAGTCTGACCCTCATGTTCAAAGACAACAGTGTCCCTCTTCTGTAGCACCTTCTCCTGTAGTAGTTCCTCCTACAGCAACACATGTTGCCACTACAGTTTCACCATCATCTTCTTCTATTGAGTCTAAACCCTCTAGGAAAGTCAGAAAGAGGAAAGCCATGAGAGTGCCTCCTGCAGCTACCACATTGCCAAAAAGAGTTTCAGCAAGGAAACAGTGTAAAGTCACCTCAATGTCTGCTCAACCTGAAGTTATAATAATTTCAGAGGAGTCTGAAGAATACAGTCATGATGATTCTCAAAATGTACCTGAGAATGTTCGACATAGTCCACCTATTGTTCCTGAGGACATGAAAAATGAGCCAATGGAAGTTAACAAACCACAACATAATAGTAATGAATGGGGAATGCCAAGTCTTGATGACTTGGCTGAGGTAGCTAGGAAAATTTCAAAGGAAGTAAAATCTCCTCCTATGCAACAACAAGAATTCATCCTGTAGCAAGAGGATGAACAACCAAAACAATTGGAAGTGTCCAATGAAACCTCATTGCTCCTTGCAACTTGTCAAGCAATGGTTGTCTATAAAATGACATTTTTGATTGAATTTCTAGAATACCTTAGGACCACATGGAGGTCGGTCACATTTCAAACCTTGAGTTTCCACCACTTAGCCAAGACTAAAATTCAACAAAGTCTTTGGGAGGAAGAGAAGAAGAAACTAAAAAGAGAAATTGAAAGGCAGAAATAGGAAATCCAGGAGATGAAAAAGAAAATGGATGAAATGATGAAAATAACTGGTAAGATTGTGGAGTATAGACCACCGCCTAGGGTCTATGCTATGTGCCTAAAATTACAATTTATTTGGTTTCAATTAATGAGAATTTCAAGGAATTTATATCTTGTTATTCATACAACCAAAGAATTTTATGATGCATACCAGGTAGCCCCTAGTTGGCTAAAGAATTCTTTATGTGAATTTTAGTTGCATGGATTGATAATTCCCTCTGAAACATAGGGGAATCCACTTCTTTATATTGGTGATATTCATTTGAGGTCACTCATGTCATGGGTGGCCAATGAAACCAATTATGGTAGAAAATTGGAAGCCTATGAAGAGGCTGAAAGGGACGAGCCTATCCCACTGCGATCAGAAAGCACAGATCCATACACAATGCTAAAAAATTGGCTCACTATTGCATATGGGTTCAACAATCAAACAAAAAGAATAAAAATATTTGATATCATAAAGCAAGTGTATGAGGAATTCAAAGGCCAACCATATCTGTTTTGGAAGCTTGCCTCTTCCAGAATTGAAAAGAGATGGGAGAAATTGACTGTTGGGATAAGGAAATCTAATCCACATAGCCTCCTGAATTTTGAAGCATCCCTTGGAAGGACAGAGAAGTACATACAACTTGGTCTTCATAAGAGGTTTGAATTATGGTTACCAATAACATTTCAACCTCCAGTTTTAATGTGGCCACTTTATCCCTATCAAGTTACATATGTTAATAGGGATACAAAAACCCTCAGATATGAAAGATGGCAACATTTCAGAGGTTTCCATTATAAATTTGGGACTATGACAAAAATCCATACTGCTCCTATGGATTTCAAGGAAACATCTAGGAAACTTAATGCTAGTGGACCATCATTAGGTTAAGGGGCAAATGATGAGCTCAGGATATGCTCACAATTTAAGTATCATGATGTATTTTTAATGGATGTTTTATCTTTTATTAAAGACTTTTTATCTCAAAATGGGTAGTATCATGTAGCAATACATTCCTATATTCTTGCAGCATGACATCTCTACGTGTCTTATTAATTACCCTGTTTGACTTCCCAAATGACTGACATAATGCATGTGGTTTTTGAATAATGTGATAGATTTAATATGTGATTAATGAATGTATTGTGTTGTTCGCCACACATGTTTTCTTTCACTTTTGTTGTCATGTGCATTGCAGGATGTTGAAGGGAGCATGAACGAGTCAAGCGTAGTAGACTATGGCCTTGTAGTAAAGTCCATTTGCAGCACAGTGTTGAGGAAGTTGTTCCAATGAAGACTCTCTGTCTAGGTTGTTGGGAAGAAACCTAAATGATCAATTAATCTGGAAAGAGTGGAATGCTAAATCTTCTCCCTGGATTGGGTTGAACGGATATGCTTTCATTTATGAGAAGTATGTTCCTTGGTTTCAGGATATATTTATGTCCACATCTTTCTCTATTAGAGTTAGGTAGTTAGTTGCTTTTCTAGTTTAAATAAGTGTTCCTCCTATGCAAGTGAGAAAGCATAGCATGTAAAAGTTAGTATTATGATAAGAGATAGAGTTTTGTGTTAGTTTTCATATGAGTAGAAAATGTATATCACTCTGAGTTTATGAATAAAATCTGATGAAGTTTTGAGTTCAATTCTTGCATAATTAGTTGATGCTTGCTAAGGGGGCCCACTTAGTAAGTATTTTTAGTTGGTTAGTTAGTCATTTATTTTCCCATTGATCATAAGTTAGATTTCATTCTTGAAAGTTTCAGTGCAAACTCAGTCTTATATTTTTCCTGCAGCATCGAGAATACATCCCTGTGTTTGTTCCTACAACATAAGGCCAATTCATAGTTTGTTTCTCAGTCATAGTTGTTATGATTTCTTCTTTGATTAAATTTAGAAGGCTTTGCATTACATTCCTATGGCATAAGTAGAATTCCTTTCATGCATTTATTTCTAGTAAATCATGACTGAAACTAGTTCTTAGTGGACATATAGTGTTGCTCCATTTCAAGTATATGTTCCCTAGTTTGACAAAGTAAATGAATGACCATAAGAAGATATTAGTCGCCTACTAGAATGTCGAATTTTCAAGTTAGGATTTTTTCGTGAATTTTATATCCTTTTGTGGGCATGGCCACATTCCTCAACTTCCATCTGGGAATAGTCACAAAACCAAACATCAGCATGGGGGCAATAGACCTGGGTAGTTTGTTGCAGAGAGCTTCAAGCAGATCAAGGAAAAAAGAATATCATGCAACATATTCATACAAGATTTGAGCTATCTTCTTTGTTAATAAATATTGAAGACAAACAATGAAATTGTATAAGAGTTGTTAGTGTTGGTGTAAATAACTATTTTAATTATTACACTTTACTTTAAAATCTTACTTAGGGAATGCATATCATTGTAGGTTGCACTTGTGACACCTAGTAATTTGCATCTTGCATCTAGGTTTGTGCATACATTGAGAGATGTAATTAAGACACTTAGGGAAGTGTGTGTAGGAGAAATTCCACTCTTTGTGGTGTTATCCAGTTATCACCTTTTTATCTCCACTTTTCATGGCATGATAATTCCACTTTAGGTGGGTGATCCACCTTTCATGGAATTATCTATTATTTCCTTCTACCTACTCTACACATGATTGTGACACTTGTCTCAATCATGACCCTTCATTGTGTCCTAGCTTGCCTTTATATAGCTTGCCTTTATAAGAAAGCTTTTTACATGCTTGTAATTAGTCTATCTTCATGCATACTGAGAATATAGTTATCATATTCTCTCATCTTGTCTCTCTCTTTTATGCTATGTTTAGTCTCTTGATCCTGTTCTTTCTTTTCATAAGTTCTTACATGGTATCAAAGCAGTTGGAGGTCCTTTACATAGCCATTATTGGGAGATCTTAGTTCTTGTGAAGGTGGTCAAGAGGAAAATCTGAGGAGAATTTACATTTTGGTGCATCCTAGACCATATTTGACATCAAATTCCAATTCAGAAAGTTGTTTTCAGTCAAGATAGCCTTTCGTTTTGTCAAAATCCGACCCCAGGAGCTCTAGATTGGAAACTCTAGATTGGAAAAATTCGCCAATTTGGGTATTATTTCAATTTTATGAAATTTTCAATAGTTCTGGAAAAAATATTTTCTTAGAAAATTTCTAGTTTCAATATTTTCTAGAAAAAAAAAGTTTGTCAGAATATTTTTGAAATTTTTTAATAAAATTAAAAACACTGCTCCTTGAAATTTTTATTTGGGGTTAGGCTATTTTTATTTTTTATAAAAAAAAAAAAAAATCACCTATTTTGATTTTATTTTCATTGTAAAAATTTAAAGAAAACAAAAATAAAAAATCAAACTTCGAAAAATATATATAGGGTAAGTCCGCGTACCACAGACTGTACCCTATCTGCAATTGTTCCATGTACTTTGTACCTGTGGCATCCACACTTAGCCCATGGGCCCCTATCCCCAATAGACCGATCAACTCTTTGGCAATTTGTGGTTCTTTGGTCTGCAATCCCACTACACCATCGACATTTCCAAAGCAGTCAGGTTTTTAAAAAGAACTGACGGTCATTTATCGAAATCTGGTGAAATCAAATAAAAAATCTAGCTCCATTCTTCAAACTAGTGGCAAAAAAAATTCTAGTGTTGGCAAAAAAATCATGGCGACCTTCAATAAATTTGTGGGCCCTCATTTCACATCAGCGGCAATAACCCGTACCACAAGAAGAATATTCTGACAATGAAGTATATTCTAACTCTGGGTTGCTGCACCTAATGATGGCCATGTGGACGTCAAAATTAGGCTCTTGCAATGCATGACAGTCATATGACTATCAATTTTCACATACCAAGTGCCGACATCATCATTTTCTAAAAAAAATTTGCCCCCCTCACCAATGGAGTTTTTGATTTTGCAATCGGACTTTGAAGACTCATAACTTGCTCATTTTATCTCCTTTTTCTGAGTAATTTTTTTTATTTGGGATAATTTTTTATGTACTTCACATCAATGTGCTCAGTTTCTGATTTTGGTGGACATATTTTCTAGAATTTGCAGTTTTTGAACACTGTACCTGTCCAATCCTTATATTTGCAACTTCTGGGGCTCTGTATAGGCACATACAACTATTTTTATGTGTTTTTTTCTTCTAAAAGTGCATGATTTTTTGTCTACTTCTTGAATCTACACTCAATTTGGAGAAATATTGAGTAGATTTTATACTTTTAGCATATGGTCCTTTTTGGCCTATTTGGCACTTGTATTGCATATATCTGAATTTAGGTCTTTGCTTATTTGTTCTAGTCTGTTCTTAGCCTATTTTTTTAAAGTTTTAAATCAGAAATCATAAGTCCACTTAGCCAAGTTGCAAGTGGCCTATTGTACACACACTAAATTATAAAGTGCCAAAATCATCTTTTTGGGGGGTGCTTTGATTGAGTGAATTTGGGGGGTCTCTTGTGTGATTGTGCCTATTTTCTCTCTTGTGCTCTTCCATTCCATCATGGGTTCATCTAAAGTTCCACTTTTAACTACACATAATTATGCTACATGGAAAGTATGTGCATGGAGTAAACTAATGGAAAAAGGTTTAATTTACTATATTGATGGAACAAAAACTACACCTACAGATCCTAAGGAAGATCCAACTACATATATGGATTGGATCACTAAAAATTCTATGGCATTGGGTACACTTAGAAAGTTCATTTCAGATGATCTCATTTTCCATGTTGATAAATGTATTATAGCCAAGGAAGCTTGGGATAAGCTTGCTACTTTGTATGGAAAGGTTGATAAGGTTAAGGGGTACAAGCTTGAACATGCTCTCCTAAGCCTTGATCCTAAGGATTTTGACACAATTCAAGATTATTTCACTAAGAAAAATGAGCTAAGAGCACAACTAAAGGATTGTGGTACTGAGAAAGAGGATGATAAATTGGTCTTCAACTTGTTGGACAAGCTTCCATCTAAGTATGTAGCCTTTGTCTCAAGTTTTCAAATTCAAAGATTGACAATTAGCAACTTCACATCACCATCTTTTGAGGCTCTCACAGATCTTTTGATTCTTGAGCAAAATAAATTGATGAAAATGGGAATTCTCAAGTCTTCAACTTCAAAAGCATTGGTGTTCAATCATGGAAATAACAAGCAAGGAAAAGGGAAAGACAAAAAGCAATGTTCACCAAAGCCACAAGGAGAGAACAAACAATCCAATCCTCCACAACAGAGCTCAACTTCATCTTCATCAAAGAAGTACAACTATTCAAGCAAGAGGGAGAAACCAACATGTGCATATTGCAAAAAGTTTGGTCATGAGGAGCACCGTTGTCATGTTAAGAAAATTGATGAGTTGAAAAATATCCTTAAGAAGAACAACATCAACTTTCCAGATGCATATCAAGAGAAGGACTCACATCCTTCCACTTCTACTTCTAAGGGAAAAGACACAACCCTCAT
>VDFB02271358.1:408631354-408761443 GCA_007258455.2 Sequoia sempervirens | reverse complement strand
ATCAACTAGATACTGTTAGCTAACTTCTTACCATAGTGATTTTAAAAATACTACAAAAAATTTCACCATGCTAGGGTTGTACAAGAGTTGCTATGTTATGTTTTTCTGACAAAAACAACAACAATTTGTGTACATCCCTCTTTTGAACCCCTTAATCTCAACCATTTTAAAAATAAATTAGTAGTTTAGAAAGTAGACTTGAAGCACTTCGATCCTTGTTTTTGTTCCATCTCAAAATTTTGAGTGTAGCTATCGTCAATTTCACGTCCAAGGTTAGTATTTCCTGATTTTAGAAAAAAAGTGGCCACTTAAGCCCCCTTTTTGGGAACCATCTTGGTGCACTTACCCGGCTATTCAAAAGCAGGTCTAAATTAAGTGTGAAATTGTCTCTTTTCTAAAGAGTGTCCAATTTTCTATGCCACAACACCCATGAACCTCTTCCAACATACTACTTACACCAAACCATCCATAATACATACACATCATTCATATCCATCCACAAATCCCATTTCTCTTGGACAAAATTTGGATGCCAAATCTCAAATGCATAAAGCCAAAAATCCACAAAAATCAAAGGATCAACATGTCCCATCAAAAAGACATGCAAAAACAAAGAAAAATAGGATCCAAAATAAAAATAATTTAAATACCAAAGGCCACAAAGGCCTATGAAGTAAAAATCAAATTCAAAAACCATGCGGATTCCAAAAATACTTATAGAATTAATGCATCCCAAAGAAAAATAAAAATTGGCATCCAAACTTTCTTATCCAAAAGCTCCATCCAATTCTAAGTCCTCCACCTCGTCTAATAATCCTTCATCACCTCCATCCATTTAGGGTTCATATATCCCAAAATCTACACCCTCTTCTCCATCTAAACCTCCAAATTCAAAGCCCACTTCTTTTCCACAACTCCACTACCCTTCAAGGTGTATTCCAATGTTGATCTTGCCAACATTTCCATCCACTCATCTATAAGTCTTCCATCAATCCAAATTTACTATCCAACATCCACTTTCCATCCTTCCATCCATCTCATCCAATATTTTATATAAATCCATATCCCTCTCCATATTCCAATCCATTTTATCCCCTTTACCATCATTCTACCAATGTTTATGTGAATACATCTAATTACCATTATAACACATAATCAAGGGATACCATCTATGAAACTATATTCTTAAATCCTTCCTCCCCATCCCATTACACTCTACACTTTGGGGAATGTTCCATCCATACAACATATTATCCACATCCTCCACTATCATTCATCATCTATCCATCATCCTTGTTGAACACCCAAAATACTGAGGGGGGGGGGGGTGAATTAGTATTCTCTAAAACCACTTAAACATTTAAACATCTATTTGAAACATCATATTCAATTTTTAGTAATGAAATAAACCATGAAAGTAATCATCAAAGTGCATAAAACATGAACACCAAATTTTTATGTGGAAAACCCAAAAAGGGAAAAACCACGGTGAGGATTAGCTCACAATATATTATAACTAGTCATAACATATTACAAAATGGCTCACTGCCTTTTGGACTCACTATCTGGAGGACTCATTGTCTAGAGAATAAGACAAGTAGAAAAGAGGGGTGGCTCACTTCCAAGATTTGAACTGCTAATAATGCATCTATAGTATGCAAGAGATACAGTTCCACTGGAGCTCAAAATACTAAATCAACACACTTCATACTACACCACTTCCACACTCTGATCTACTTATATTCACATCACATTCACACTATATTGGAACACTTCACATTACATTAAATTCATCTCATATCTACAACACCAAAATGAACTTACATTTATATGTATTATATTCTCAAACACCTACATCATCAATTAGGTGGGCCTAATTAGATGAAACTTGTAATACATCAACCTGATGGCTCAAGATTCAAGCACACATACCTCAAAACTTTCAATGTATCAAAATAGGTGAGTAGGGACCTATAATCACTCCCTTAAGTTTTCTCAATTCATATTTTAACTTTCCACAAACCTAAACTCTTTAGGTCAAAGCCAGATTGTAAAGACTGATGATACGAACCATTTTTTCATTCACAAAACAACATGAAAATTGCCAAAACACTTGACACTTGGAAAACACACTCGTCTGAGACCTGTAAAAACTCCTACAAAACTGCATAACTAGATATTATTCCATGGTGGAATGCAGAGCATTCCAAACATGTAATCTATACTGGTAGCATTGTCATTAGAAAACCTGATACTCTATCAATCATAACTTTTACACCAAAGGACATAAAGACATGAAAATTTGGATTTAACATCCTCCAACATATACCAAAATTTCCTTAGAACTGTAGACCAAAATTATTCAATATGGAGCAATGCAGATCTAAAAATTGATACTTTGCACACTAAAAACTGCATTTTGTGACAACCAAATATTCAACATATTTGTTGAGCATCGGATAAAAAAATCTTACACTTGTATAATGGATTACCATCACCATACTCACTCATGCTTCACCAATCAATTTTACCTCAATTTGGACTTCAATGTTGACATCAAACCATAATTTTGACATCAATGACAACACTGTACATGATCATGATCATGTTTCCAACAATCATATCAATGACAAACAAACTTACAATGCGTTGGTTCTCCCTTGTCATTAGAACTCATCCATTCCTCTATACCAATCATCCTATCCTCCATCCAATCTTATCTTATCCAACCATCCTAATCCAATGCAGTCAATCCTAATACATTCAATCTAGCTTGCAATCTATTCCATCATCTATAAGTAATCCATTATCTTAATCCAAATCAGATTATAAACCATTGATCCACTTTAATCCATTATCATCGTAAGGATGTATCCTTCCCAATCCATGTGTTGTTCTTATAGTTAACAAAACAATCCTTGGGGTATGCATTTTTCTTATCATTAACTTTTCTATCCTTATCATCACCATCACTAATAATCATCAATCAATCCACCAATCAATTTCCAGCTTGACTTGGAGCATAGTCCTTGGTTGCTTTTGGTTTGTTGTGCATGATTGCTTGTTGCTTGTGTGTTATCATTGTTTTCATTTATCATGGTCTCTTGTACTCTATTACCATAGGGGTATCATGGTCTTCCATATCATAGTGTTATAAGGCATATATTTGCACTTGACCTTTTTGATCACGCACTTGACACATGTCATCTTGGTTCTTTATACCTTGGTGTATAATGTTTTAGTGTCAAAAAATGTCGTCATTCACATTTTCACACTTAATTTGGGGATGATTAATGTTAAAATGAACTTCAGGTCACCTTGATCTAGTGTTGTGATGTGTTTTACACATTCACATTAGGTATTGGGCCCTTTTAAAGTTAAATAAACCTAACTTTCCCTTGATTTAATGTTGTAAAGTGTATTCATTTACACCTTCACATTAAATTTAAGGCCCTTGGGCCTAATGTTTCCTTAATCTAGTGTTGTAATGTGTTGTACACATTCACATGGGATTTAGGGCCCTTTTAAGCTAAATAGACCTAATTTTCCCTTAATTTGATGTTATAAAGTATATTTATTTATACTTTCATATTCAGTTTTGGGCCCTCTTGCATTTATGACCTTTATATCATCATTAATAGGCCTCTAAGACCCTATATTATGCATATTGAGGCTTATTTCAACTGAAATCTTGACAAGATCAATAAATATACTTAATTTCTCAACTCCCTGATATTTTCTCTCTAAAAAGGCCCTACGGGATCCATACGCCACCTTGGGTGTGAGTCTCACCCAGGTGGGACCTATATGCCATAGATGGCATATGAGTCCCACTTTGCCCCTTTTTAGGGTTTTGAGTGGGAAATCAAGGTTTTAAGTTCAAATTTTATGAATGTCGACCTCTAGGATCTAATAAATGTTAACTTGGATGCATTGCATATATAAGCAAGATCTCAAATCATTATTTCATTAGGCCTTCATGATATCAAATCAAGCACTCAAGATTTAAACATTCCAATACTTCACAAGAGCATCAAGAGAGTTTACAAGAGCATTTCTAAGGAATTCAAGGGTAGATTTCTTCATCAATTATTTTAGAAATTCAAGATCCATCATCATGTCAAGATTATCAAGCATCAAGCATGTTGTTGAGCTAGTGTTGTGATGTAGCAATGAAGATCCATTTACAAGCATTGTTTCATATCAAAGTTTAAGATCTAGATCTACATTCTACATGGCCACTTCATGTTAGATTTTTTATTCATGTTAGAAGACATCACTCAAGGTATCATTGTTCATGTTTCATGTTCCATGCTTCATGCTTCATGTCCTTATTTCATTGTTTCATTATTTGGTTTAATTACCTAAATGAGGTCTGACCAAGGAAAACCCCTATTCACTAACAATCAACATTTTTTCTTCTCTTTACATGTGTGATTGTAGATCTAGGTGTCTTGGAGCATGAAGGATCTTTGAAGACTAAGTTATAAGGTTGAAGGAAGTTGTTGAAGTTGTCTCCCCACTTGCAAGATCCCAGAAAGTCTTCTATAGGTTTGAAATTAGATTTTCAGATCAGGAAACAAAGTGGAGTAGAAAGAGAAAAGATTGGAGAGTAGAATTAGGTCATAACCCTTTGAAAAAGTATACTGGGACTGATACGCCACCTTGGGCACATGAGTCCCAATACTACCAATTTTTCAAGGTTTCAAGAGATTTAGATTAGGCACTGCCAGATTCCAGTTTTGGCACAAAAAACCCAGTCTGGGACTAAATCACCTAGACTAGCATGAGTCCCACTCAACATTAATGTAGTGTAGGAAAATGCATACCCTTGCATTTCCACACTTGTTTGGGCCTGCCTTTCTTTTTTTATCCTTATTTATGTCTTAATTGGTCCTATTTTGCATCCAAAAGCCTAATAAATTATATCTTTCTATGGCTAATCCCGACAAACATCAAAAGGGAAATGATAATTTAATGATTTTGGTTGTGTCCCTAATTTTTGCGTCAATACTAATACATCACCTAGGGTGTATTTGTTCCCCAAATTTCTTGGGACCTTGATTTTGAATGCACC
Source organism: Sequoia sempervirens (assembly GCA_007258455.2). Classification (NCBI taxonomy): domain Eukaryota; kingdom Viridiplantae; phylum Streptophyta; class Pinopsida; order Cupressales; family Cupressaceae; genus Sequoia; species Sequoia sempervirens. Next base: position 408,756,366 of record VDFB02271358.1, on the reverse strand, counting down.
TTAAAAAGGTCCCTTTTTGAGTCTGTGCCCCAAGATTCATGCTGGGCGTCTTAGTCCCCTTGAAGGCATTTTTGGAATTTAATTTCAAATTCTAGTGGGATTTAGCCACCTTTAATTAATGAATTCATATGTTGGCTTGTTGTGATGTAATTTTGGGATATTAAGCATGGATAAGTATAAATACAAGGTTCCTTCGTTCATTTTTATCCAAGTCTTTTGTGAGAGCATTCCTAATAGCATAATTGAGTTCATAAGAGAATTCGAGAGCAGTTCATCAAGTATTTGGAGCCATCATCAAGATTCAAACATCACATCAAAGATCTTCTTGCATCATGTGTATTTTTGAGCTATCATTTGTGATGTAGGGTTTTGATTTAAGCAAACAATTCAAGTCCATATCTATCAAGCATTCCTTTGATTCAAGATCTACATTCAAGCTAGCCATCTCACACAAGTTTGTAGATTTCATAGTGAGGGTTTGGTGAGTTGTAAAATTGCATGTTGTTCATTCATCATTTCCCTTCATTATTCTATTTCATTTCAATGTTTAATTACCAACAAGGGGTTTGACCAAGGAAAACTCCCATTTACTAACAATCAACAAGTTTTTCCTCTCTTGTGTGTTTGTGATTATAGATTTAGGTTGAATACTTGAAGATAATTTGAAGTGAAAAGTTGCAAAGTTGCATTGTAAAGTTGTCATCTTCACAGAAACTCACCTACAGTCCAAATCCAAAAGTGTCAGAACCTGAGATCCAAGAAGGAAGTGTAGACCTTGAGCCTCAGGACCACATTTAGAGATTCCAAAAATTTAAGATGGGACTAAATCACCACCTAGGGCATCTTAGTCCTTCTAAAGGTATTTTTCATAAGTTCCTCCAAATCCGGTTTCGACATCTGAAGATTTCACATCTTCCCCCCAAAAAAAATGGGTCTAAGACAACAATAAGGGCGTCTTAGTCCATAGCACATTTTGACAACATTTTTGCATTTCTAGAATCCTTGTCAAATTTCTAGACTTCCCAGGTACACACATCCTAACTTCCTGTTGCATAATTTCATCATTTGCATCCTTCATTTAGCTTGCATTACTAGGTTTTGTGAGTTGAATGCTAAAGTGTCTTTTCCAAGATTTTTCTTGGTGGTGAACCCCTTCCTAGGTTTTCCTTGTTGAGAATTGGCTTACCTTTGAGGTTGATAGTCAATCCAATTTAGATATCTAGAACATTATTGAGTGACCGAAAGAGAATAGGAGTGGGAACTCCCCACTTTCCCATTTTCTTTCCAATTTAATTGAAATCAGTGTTTCTAGCATTTCCATTCCTCATTCAAGCCTCCATAAGTTTCTAGGTGCACACTTTTGATTTTACAATTTATTTATTTATTTATATGCATTTCTAGGTCATTCATTCAAGTTTCATGCATCACTAGGTTTAAAAATTAGATCTTGTATTTCATTAGTCTTTCCAAGCCCTAGCTTGGTGGTGAACCCCTCTTGTAATCATAAACCATACACTAGGACACCCTATTGTAAGATCTCTACAACATCCTTGAATGATATTAGGGGAAAAGTGGTGTTTTATTTCCTCAACCATAGAGCATCCATTTTTTTCAACTAATCAAATGTCAAGTACAATACAAATCTAGGATGCTCATATCATTTCGGCATGATGATCATCCATCCTCCCTCTCCATCCATGTCTTCATCATCCTTATTTCCTCCCATCCATCCTTATTTAGTTCATCCTTTCATCCTTCATCCTCTAGTACTCTCATCCATTTTGAGAGAATGCACTCATGTTCTTTGAACCCACATGTCCTCTCGAGGGGGTATACCACTACCTCCTCATCATCCTTCCTCATCCTCACTAGTGATTGGAGCATCATGCCACTAGTCCTTATCCCTTTCCTACCCACTATGTTTTATTCTTCTTTGAAATGATGTTCTCTTAGTCACAACATCATCTTAAAGAGGGGAAAAATATAAACACTTGAAATAATATTTAATTTAATAAATATTTATTATTTATTTAATTAATTTAACTTTTCCATTATCCTAGTAATTAATTAAATAAATATTTATGATTTATTTAATTATTTTCCCATTACGTTTATCCATTACCTTTAATTAAGTAAATTTACATTTATTTAATTAAATCTAAACTTTTTCCCACATTCCTCTAAATTCCCTAAGCATGCTTAATTTAATTAATCCATGATTAATTAACTTTACCTACATTCTAATCACCATTAGCCCATTCTCCAACTTTTAACCCTAGCCTAGTTAGTGAACCTATGGTTTGTTAAATCAACCCATCTCCATTAAGTTAATTGATCCTTGGTTAATTAATTTAATCCATATCCCTAACTATCATCAACATTTCTTTCTATTTTTTAATTATCTCCACCTCCCTCAAACTTGTCACTATGTGACAAGTGTCCTATCATACCCATCCTACCCTCTTACACAAATCCACTAACCTCTTACACAATCCCACTAAATCTTCCCAATGTGTGCTCACACATGTGTGAGCACACCTTCCTCTTACACCTCTTTCCCTCTTATGACACTTGTCACAAGGATAATTCTCCTCTACACCATTCAACCTTGATCCAAACCCTATTTCTTATTAAATCATATCCCTTCATCAACAATGCATCCTATCCATTGACTCATCTCATCACAATTATATATTGTAGGGAAAATATGAGGTTCGATCTCAAAAAGAGCATCTGAGATCAATAGTTCCTTCAGTAATTTAAATTTCATTAGATTACCTCAAAGACACATACTACCATGCCATAAAGCAGAAATAGACGTAGTTTATTTCCCACATTGATCCTTTTAAGATAAAATCATGCAAAATAACCAGTTTCAACAACATCATTAACAAATTTAGAAAATAGAACCAACAACCATGAAAGATGAGACAAAAGACATGAACACACAAATATACATGGGGAAAACCCTTACAGGTAAAAAACCCCACACTCCAAAATCCCAAATCACCATTGTATTATTCAACAACAAAATACAGTTACAATACAATATCAAGCTCACAACCTTTACAAGAGATTTACATCTTGCTCCATTTTGGAGGGAATCTAGTAGCATAACCCGTCGCGACCACCTCTCTCAGTGAGAGACATCTCTTTTGGCTACACAGCCTCATGACTTGACCACAGGCCTCTCAGCCTCTCTGTCACATAGCTGCTCAACCTTCACCTTCTGCAAGATTCATCTCTCCTCTTTGAGATAGTCTTCTTCTCTCTTTCTCCCAGCTACCTAGCCTTTTAGCCAATCCCCTCTCACTAGTAATTTCCACTCTCATTCGACTCTTCAATTTCCACACCCCTTTAGGGTTACCTATTCACCTCAAGCCACATTCCATCATCTAGTGTCTAATCCTGGCCATCAAATAAGCAGTCAAACAAATATCCATTGTCGATCTTAGGGTTATTCACCTAACACCATGCTGCCCAGTTGAATCTATATTCATTACCGTCTCACTAATGTTCACCGAGCACATGGGCCACATGCCATCTGTCCTCCATGTCATCACCACCTATTGTCCTTCATCATGATCCACCATCCTTATCGGGTACCAAGTGGTCCCCACATTCGTCAACATCCAATTCAATATATTCCTAAAAAATCAAACTGCAAAACCTCTTGTTGGAGGTTGTGAAGTTTCCAGAACCCGCGACTTACCGAAAAGGGATTGCTCTATCATGAAAAACCTAAACTTCTAAACCTCAAATTGGAGGTTGCAAAGTTCTCAAAACTCGTGACACACCAATAAAGGGATCACTCTATCGCTCAAAACCTGAACTTTTGAACCTCAAGTTAGAGGTTGTAAAGTTCTCAAAACCCCTAGCATGCCGACACTAAAGGAAGTAGCCTTTGCTTCACAGTCACTAACTTGGGAGGTTATGAAACTTTAGAACCTTGTGACTTCAATTAAGAAAACTTGAAAACCAGCGACTTAACTTAGTGCAATGAAGGAGGAAATCACAAGTGCTCTAGGAAGTCGATCAAGCTAGTAAATTTGAGTCACATTTCTCAACATTCTCCCACTTGATGAAGAACTTATTGGATCCTTCCAAAGAAAACTCATGAATCTTAAAAAATGCTTTCACGCTCCAACCAAGACACCTGCAATGACATCCAAGATGTCCACCAACTTAGGAAGTAGTTCCAGCCATCCACCACGAGAAAAGGAATGAGCCAAGGTGTATATGCACCAATCTCAAGAACACAAGCATCAGATCCAATAGACGACAAGGGATTCAACACTACCACTATTCCACTATGCTCAAAAGCTATACAAAAGAAACACAACATCAAATTAAAAGCTCAAAGTAGAACACAACCATGAAGTCATCCTCCAAAAACAAGATAGAACATCAGTTAGAATAGCAACCAAAACCCTGACTCCTCCCGTCCAACTGATCAACCCACATGACTGAAAATATCACCCACAACAAGTGTTAATACATCCAATCACACATACCTCCAAGGTATCAACATCAGTAATCTTATGCCACTCCATAACCAACCCATCAACTATAAATACAAGCTCCATGTGTGAACCAGTCGAAGAAGACAAAACACATCCCGGAACTCCCACTGCATGGGTAATTCCAAATCTAAAAAATAAAGGCATAACGATTCTACTAATAACATCAAATAAGAAGTGTAAAACACATCACGTAGTACCAAGGAATCATCCACAATTATATGCACAATCTACAAAAAATTCTAGAACAACTCTCACCACAAGTCTGCATAGCTCTCCCAAGTTCTCCACACCCAACAAAGGAAAAATATTAAGAACAACCTCATTCCATTGCAATGTTAAACCGAACATCTAGGAAGAGAACCAAGACCAAGGAGAGAACCTCTGCACATCATATACCTATATAAAATCCTCCTACATACACCTCTAAATGCCAACTATGTCAAGTATGATCTCCTTCAAAACCCCAAGAGAAAATCCTTAACTACATCCAACCGTTCAATCACCAAGATCAAACATAACATATATCATGTAATTACATGGATTGAAGCTTCTCAAAGAAGATCAAACTACTCATTTCCCATTTCAAGAAATCAACCCATAAAACCATCTCCTTAATAGCCCTTCAAAATAATTGCATGACAAATATACAAGGAGATAACCATGTTATCCATCTCTCATAATGAATCCTTCAAAATCATCTAATAGTAGTTCAAGATCCATATCCATGAAAGAAAGCATAAAACACCTAAGAGAAACAATGGGTAATACCTCTCAAGTGATAATATGTTGAGTAGACCAAGAGTGGAGAATGAGAATTCTCCTCTAGGGTAACTGAGTCATCATGACTTCTCCAAGAGAAATATCCTCATTGGTATTTGTTGAACTCATGTCCAACCAAGGTGTAGGATCCTCAAATTTTTTGTTGAAATCTCACTAGGAGTAACCATCGAAAATTCTTCAATCATCTCAAGAGAAATAAAACCTCACCTTATTCTTCATGTATCCATAGGCACCTACAAACAATCATCTCATGCTAAACTCCAAATGAATCACTGCACTATCATGAAGTTCTCAAGCATATGACCAATGCACCCAATACACAAAAAATTACCAAACCACTATCAAAATATCCAATCATTTGAATTAGGAACTTATCATGGCATCATTATCTAAACATCCCCCTTAGGAGATCCCATGCTCCAGGTGAACTAACCATGGTCTCAAGAGAAATGCAACATGTCAAAACTCTAGTGTGCAAACAAGAGTCTATCATGACATTAAGAAAACAAACTCTAAACCAAAATCACTTGTCAAGAACTCCCAACACCTCAACCAAAGACTCCAAGAATCCTCCATGGTTCCAATATGTTGCACATCTTCAAATAGAGTCCATGCAAATGCGAAATAACCCTTCTATAGCAACAGGATCTAAGAGCTCCTCCTAGTAAAATCTGCAACACTAGAGAAGACCATCCACCACATAGTGATGAATACATAGTCATTGCTAATGCTCCCACTGAACCATGAAAACTAAGCTCTCAAACATCATGACCAAACATCTACTAATTTGAAGATCCTCTAGGTCCACACAACAACATGTACATTTGACAACAATACCAAGCAACATAAAGATCTCTAAAACCAAGTAGAAATAACAATCCTTTTCAAAAGCTTACACAAACCAGTGTACTCAAGCTATCCATGAAATCGTGATACACATGCTACAAGTCCCCAACACCAACTATCTAGGTAATCAGCACCATCCATCCTCTCATCTCAAAGCAACCACACCAATGCACAAGTGACCACAAATAAGGCCAACTAATAGGTTTGCACCAACACATAAAATATCTTGCAAATATAGATAGTCCACTTCTGAGTTGTCCCACAACAAACATGTAGGTAAAGATAGCCCACAACATTCCACAACTCATAGATCCATTCAAAATAAAACATGCAAACCCATCATCAGACTGGAAACTGCAAAACTAATATTTCAAGGAGAATAACAATGTAGACAACTTGACTCAAACACCAAACCAAGATCAGATCCGATTTTCCAATCATGTCCATAATGAGCACCATAGTCTAGGAAACCAGCAAGAAACACCAGAAGAATGTTGAGTGAAAAATCACATACCAACACTCCCATGCAGAGAAAGTATCTCACCTCTTCAAACCATGTCGAACTACAACTATCTCATCTAGTCACACCACAAAAACTAGAGTCTAGAAAATAGCTTAATAGAAGCTCCACATAACCATAAGTTTTTTTTAACCATGTAAAACCTGCAAAAGCACAGAGCCATGCAAGTGTAAAGCATCCTTTAAAAGCAAGTAGTAGTTCAGGGACTCCAAGACAATTTCAATCCAACTCTAAAACCACCAACATGCTATTTCAGAAGCTTCCAAATCACCTAATGATCAACTCCATAGCCTTCATACAATCAGGGTACATAAGACTATGCCTACCAATACCAAGAAAAAACACCCAAAAAAACCACATTACTCCATGACTGAACGAAAACCCAAACTTCTCCATATCATCAAGGAGCCACTCACACAAACACCCAATATGAAAGCTTTTTCTGCAACACAGTCGCAAAGCAAAAAAATACCACCCCATGCATTAGGGTTATACCACTACCAACAAGGAACCTCAGATCACAACATTCTAGTATGACCAATCCCAGTTTCTCTATCTTCACCATATTTCATGTTGTGAGTTGTCTCATGAAAATGAAGAAAAAGTGCACAAACTTCCACTCGCCAAAGGATCAATACAACAGTTGATTCCTCTAGATTTCCTCAAGCCTACAAGACTAAGAAATCTTCACATAAGGAATACCCAGAACTAGCATCTTCAAGGAGAAACAAAACCCAGAAGATGGCTCTGATACCACTTGTAGGGAAAATACAGGGTTCTATCTCAGAAAGAGGCATCTGAGATCAGTAGTTCCTTGAGTAATTTAAATTTCATCAAATTACCTCAAAGACATACTACTAAGCCATAAAGTGGAAATATATGTAGTTCATTTCACACATTGATCCTTTTAAGAGAAACTCATGCAAAACAACCAGTTTCAACATCATTAATAGATTCAATAAACAAAACCAACAACCTTGAAAGATGAGACAGAAGACATGAACACAATGATATATGTGGGGAAAACCCTTACAGGTAAAAAAACTCCACACTCCAAAAGCCTAGATCACCATTGTATTATTTAGCAACAAAATATAGTTACAATACAATATTAGGCTCACAACCTTTATAGGATATTTACATCTTGCTCCATTCTAGAGGGAATCTGGCAGCATAACCCATTGCGACCACCTCTCTCAATGAGAGACATCACTTTCAACTGCATAGCCTCATGGCTTGACCACTAGCCTCTTAGCCTCTCTGTCACACATCCGCTCAACCTTCACCTTCTGCAAGATTTGTCTCTGCTCTTCGAGATAGTCTTCTTCTCTCTTTCTCCTGTCTACCCAACCTTTTGGCCAGCCCCCTCTCATTGGTAACCATCACTCTTATTTGAATCTTCAACTGCCACACCCCTTTAGGGTTACCTATTCACCTCAAGCCACATGCCATCATCTAGTGTCTAATCCTGGTTGTCAGATAAGAAGTCAAAAAAATCTCCATCATCAAACTTAGAGTTATTCACCTAACACCATGTTGCCCAGTCAAAGAGACATTCATTACCATATCACCAATGTTCACTGAGCACATGGGGCCACATCCCATCTATTCTCCACATCATTGCCACCTGTTGGCCTTCATCATGATCCACCATCCTTATCGGGTCCCAAGTGGTCCCCACATCCGTCAACATTCAAGTCGCTATATCACTGAAAAACTAAACTTTAAAACCTCTTGTCGAAGGTTGTGAAGTCTTAGAACCCATGATTCACCGAAAAATGGATCGCTCTATCGCTCAAAACTCAAACTTCTGAACCTTAAGTTGAGGTTGTGAAGTTCTCAAAACTAGTGACACGCCGACAAAGGGATCGCTTTGTCACTCAAAACCAAAACTTCTGAACCTCAAGTTAGAGGTTGCAAAGTTCTCAAAACCTATGACACACCGACACCAAAGGGAGTAGCCTTCGCTTCATAGTCACTAAGTTGGGAGGTTGTGAAACTTTAGAACCCCATGACTTTAGTTAGAAAACTTGAAAACCAACGACTTAACTCAATGTGATGGAGGAAATCACAAGTGCTTCAAGAAGTGAATCAAGCCAGTAAATTTGAGTTACATTTATCAACATATATATTGAGAAATTAACTCTCATTCTTCACAAGCCACATTCACCATATCCTTATGTTGCCCAAATATCTATTGAATCCATCTCTATCATACCATCATGTTTCAGAATTTGTGAGCAACCATATACATACCACCAACCATCAATACTGAAGAAAATCTACAAGTAGAGGGTGCAACTTGTGAGCTCAATGTATGAAGAGGATAACAATGAAGGTATGATATCTTTATGTTTATTTCATTTATTCATTTTGATCCATTTTCCTTCATTAATCATTTTTACCTTCTTCAACAACATTTTATGTTGGCCAGGGATCCACAATTAACCATGACAACATAGGATGGACCTAAATTGAAATTACATGAAACATATAACTGGTAGGTCCTAAATTAAATTTCATTCCACCAAACCAAAATAATGTCATGAAAAACCATAGGATCCTTAGCCTAGAACTATGTTAAAGTATCATACTATCTCCAACTTTCGCACGCTACTAGTTGTTTCCACATAGTTCTTGAACACTAACTGGTTAACTGATAAGCACAATGACCCTTCTATCACTTCAATCTTATTGAGTGTTTAACATATCTTTTAGAAACTCTGGAGTATGATAAAACATGTGTAGACATACTCTTCATTCGAACCACAAAGCCAAACTCACCTTCAAGAAGAAATGAAGAACATGATTGTATTTCTAGAGAAATCTCTCTACCTTGAGTAACTGACCACAAAAATTTTGCATTAGACTTTCTGAACACCTCTATCACCATGAATAGATGAAAGCATGATAATGCAAGCATACTATAGTCAATATTCTTCATTATACCCAAAATGCACTGATAATGATAATTCAAGTATGATTACATTCACTATTTAGATAACATTACTCCTTTGACATAAATGATAACTTATGTTCAAAAATATCCCCCTTTGTCATTGATGGAAAATAGTAAAATGTTGGACACACAAGATGAAAAATCTAATGTTTTAGGATCATGAAACCACCTCACATTGATTTCCACTTCCTCCCCTCAGATGATTTAGCATTTTGAGAACAATTTCTCACCCTTTTACATAAATAGCAAATGTTAGTTGTATTTTGTATAATCTAAATCCCTACTTTCCGAACAAACTCCCCTTGAGTCCATACCACGCTACTTCTAAAACTATTCCACAAGACCATCAAGCCTCCTTGTGGCAGGGAGACAATGATCTCCCCCAACCTGTGCTTCCTCTTGATTCAAGAGGAGGGAGCAACAACTCCCAACAGCTTTCAAAGACACTCAAAATTATCCTTAGGAATTGGTTTTGTAATAATGTCTACTGCTTGCTTCTTGGTTTCAACATACTCCAACATCACCTCTTTTTTGTGACCTCCCTCAGAAAATGATACTTGATTGCAATGTGCTTTGTCCTTGAGTGCATTATTAGATTCTTTGAAATGTTTATAGTACTAGTATTATCACACAAAATGGAAATGGGTTCATCAAACTCTATCTTTATCTCCTTTAGGTTTTGCTTCATCCATAAAACTTGAGTGCAACATGAAGCTATTGCAATTTATTCTACTTCAGTTGTAGATAAAGAAACTGAATCTCGTTTCTTACTTAACCAAGATACAATACTGTCACCAAGAAAGAAAGCTCCACCACTTGTGCTCTTTCAATCATCTATGCTTCCTTCCCAATCTACATTTGTGTATGCAGTTAGAGTGAATTTTTTATTCTCGGGATACCACAAACCAAAACCCATTATAGCCTTCAAATATTTGAATACCCTTTTTACCTCTTTCACATGAGTTTCCTAAAATATAGCAACCATCCCAAATGATTGCATTATATTCAGTCTAGGTGTAGTCACATACAACAAAATTTCAATCATTCATCTATACAAAGTCTAGTCTACCAAATCAAATTCATCATAGATTTACTCAATTTACATCTAGTAACCGTATGTGTACTCATCATTTTTCATTCTTCCATCTTAAACCCACTTAACATTTATTTTATGTACTTTTTTTTTGGGAGATGAATACCCCTTTTTCTGATTGAGAGATCTATAGACCAAGAAAGAAAGACAATTCACCAAACATTGACATTTTAAACTCACTCTACATTGCATCCCTTAACCCTTTGCACATATTATCACTACTTCCTCCAAATATAATGTCATCAACATAAACCACAACAATCAACAATTGATCATCTTTAGTTTCTATGTATAAATTACTATCCACACTACCTCTCCTAAAACCTTGTTATTGTAGATACCTATCCAATATAGAATACCAAGCTTTAGGAGCTTGTTTGAGTCCATAAAGTGCTTTCTTCAATTTGCACACAAAATTCAAATTATCTGAATATTGAAAATCTTCTAGTTGCTCAATATAGACTTCTTCTAACTAACCATTAAGAAATGCAGACTTCACATCCATCTAATACACTTTGAAGTTCTTGAATGCTGATAAAGCCAAAACTATTCTAATTTCTTCCAATCCTACTATAAGTGTAAATGTTTCCTCAAAATCAATCCCTTCAACTTGAGCATATATCCTTTACACACACATTTGGCCTTGTTTTGGATCACTTTTCCATCTTTTCTCAACTTTTTTCTAAATACCCATTTGGTACCAATATTATTATTGCCTTTATGTCTTGGAACCATTTCCCAAGTTGCATTTTTCTTTATTTTAGTTAACTCTTCTTTCATAGCATCTATCCATATTTTCTCTTTGCTTGCCTCTATATAAGAATTTGGTTCAATATTTGATAATAATGTAAAGTGTACCTATTCATTTGCTTTCTCAATTATTCTCTGAGTCTGGACCCCACTATGCTTATCTCCTATAATCTAGTTTTCTGAATTATTTTTCTACACATAATTAACTAGATTCTTTATAACTATATTCTCAAAATCAATTTTTGAGTGTTCATCACTACAGCAAATTGGATCTTCATTATCTTCAAATTCTAGAATATCAGTAGATTGTATTGTCTCATCAATACTTACATTGACACTTTCAATAATCATTTTCAGTCTTTTTTATAACATCTATATTCCTTGTTTGTCATAAAACAGCTAAGAAAAACACCTTCATTAGATCTAGAATCAAACTTACCCAAGTGTTCTTTATCTATTTTTATATGTTACACCCCAATTGTGTAGTTACTATTTACTATTACTACATAGGGTAAATATGAATGTAATGTGAATTATGAGATGAATAAATTATGCTCGTACCTTGTTATTAATGTGAATTTTATCTCATTTGATGTTATCTCAATTGATGATATTTCATGGAAAAATAATGCAAATATGTGAAAGGATGGTTATTGAATTATTATTCTAACTTTGGAGATGTTTTATGTATATTGCATGTGTTGTGAAAAATTGATTGTCGTGTGCATATGTTAGTGGATGCAGATATATGTTTCATTCCTCCAGGCGGAGGGGAAGTATCACTCAGGAGAAGATCTTGGTTGGGTAACTGGTAAAAGTAAACTATCTGAGCATACACACGCCACATTAGAATGATTGAGTTGAGTCATTTTGTGGTAAGTTGGTAAGTCATCCTTATTCGATATGTCTGCATTGATAGAGTCTTGTTTACTACTTCATGCATTATTGGGTGATGTTTATCTAATTGATCTTTGAAGATCTTTCACGTACTACTACGATTATATTGACAAGTGAGATGTGTGTGGAGTATGTGTATATATATGCACATGCTACATGTCAATGGGACCTAATGACATGTATATGCACATGTATAGATGTACCACATGTAAATACTTATCAATATGGTGGTAATTGTGAATGGCTATATGTGAATCAAATGTGAACATATATATATATATGTATGGTATATGCATGTATCCATATGTATATGTGTATGGATACACACGTACGTTAGCAGATGGACATGGTCATACAGATGCATCGATATAGATATACCTACATATAAATGTACATAGAGGTATATACTTTTATACACATATATATGCATACATTCAATTTATTGTGTTTATTATATGTAAATACTATCTTGCTTGTACTCTTATATATGTATATATATAGCATATCATATATATATATATATATATATATATATATATATATATATATTAATAGAAATCAACTATCACTTACCATGATAGAAGTCAATTTATAAAGGCTGGTTATAGTTGATAATGACTATGATATTGGAGGTCGTTTATCATTTAAGACTATCTTATTAAAGGCCAATCAAATAGCTTATGATTGTTTTGAGAAGTTGATTTTCACTCTTTCTGCCATGTGATATGAAATATATGAAATGCATTTTGAGTTGTCATATCTCAATACAAGCTTGGACTTGGTTGATGTCTTTGATAGAGATCAACTTTGACTTAGTAAAAATTTCTGCCATGTTTAATATATCTGTTGGAGATTTTGTCAAACGTATTTATCATCTTAAGCCAACTCATCTCTTATGTCATTAGTGCCTGGTGTTACGATTTGGAAGTTGATTGTTTATGAAGGGAAGGAAACTACGCCAACATTGAGGAGTATGGTATGAAATTGGGCCCCCTCTGGAAACCATATTGTTGTAGATGTCTATTTCATAAGACAATTCAAATTAAGCATATACGGATTCAATTAGTCTTTGATTGTTGCCAGTTTTGCAAGTTGACCTATAGATGATTTTGTTGAGTATGAACTTAGGAGGTCGCCACCTTTATGCTATGATTCATGTCTTGCTTCGCATGGAGCTTTCTTTCTATTAACATTCTTAAACTTTAGGCTATGAGGTTACCAAGCTTCTCTATAAATAGTTGAACCATTTCATTTGGAAGGGATGCATTCTTTCACATGAAGATTGTGCATCATTGCATTTCTCTTGCAAGTCTTTTTATTGTGAGAAAGAGAGAAGAAACACCATTATATTTGAGAGAGAGTTGTTACTTGAGTGAAGTGAACTACCAACTTAAGAATTATAGATCATTGTGACATTCTAGAGAAGTTGTTATCAAGCTTGTTGTTCTTGGAAAAGGTTGCATTACTGACAATTATTTGGAAAAGCATTAACATGTATGAGGACCTTCTTCTTTGTTATTTTACTTATGAATGATGTGTTTTCCACATATGTGCTATTTATCTTTCTAGTATGTGCATTCAGAGGAATTAGAATGTCTTTGAAAAGGATATTGAAGCTTTTATGCTATTTTCATGATGTGCTTGTAAGTACTCCATAATAGGAGTTTGGTGTTAAATCATAGGTATTATATACTAGGTATGATTGAACATGAGAGGAATTTGTGATACACTTAGCTAAGTTATTGATATAACTTGGAAAGATTGTGTTTACTCCTAGGATAGTTTATCCAGTATGGGAGGGAGCTTGTGTACTTACTTGTTAAAGTAGGTTTATTCCAAGTATGTAAAAGGTGATAGACTATCTCTAGGATGACAGATTATCCATTGAAGGAAATACCTATGCATAGTTTAAGATGGCTTTAAGTCAAATCGTCCTTGAGTAGTGTATGTGATAGATGACCCTCAGTAGAACATATTGAATGAAACACTTTGGCCAAAGTAGTGTGATGACCTTTGGCTCCACTATCAATTCACCATGATCCAATATTACATGCTAGTTCAAGATTGTGGGATTACAAGGTTCTAGTTATGTAGGACACAACACTATGCTCAGTTGGTTGTCATTATCAGTTACTCTACCAATCTCTTTGTCGAAGAGAAGGTCCATCTACAAAATGATAGGTGTGCAGGGGACTGCATTAAGAGTCCATGGTTGGCAGAAAAGAACCTGAGTGATGCTTCTCCTCCACAACAGGCAACAAAAGAACCAAAATTTGAAAGGAAGGATCTTGGACTATCTTACAACTATTTTTTCTAAAACTCATTGAGCTATGTTTGTAAATGTATGCATTCTTGTATTGATGTAACTTATGAATTGTGGAAATGAAAAGGAATCCTTATTGTATTATGCTATGCATCTTTGTTTTTATATTCTTAATAAAGAAAAGAAAAAATTATTGCAATGGCTTGTTACATAGTTCAATACATAAAGCACTTGCTTCCAAATATTTTGATATGTCTACTTGAAGTTGGTATTCCTCTCCACAGTTCATATGGTGTTTTACCAGTCTTTATTCTAATTTGAGCTTTGCTCAAAATATACACTATCGTCTAAACTACTTCTCTCTAATATATATCTGGTAAACTTTCTTGACTTAACATTGTTCTAGACATCTTTTTTATAGTCTAGTTCTTCCTCTTAGCAACTCCATTCTACTATGGATTCCTAGGAGAAAAAAATGGTCTCTAGATCCCATGTAACTCACAAAATTCACCATACCTATCAAAAGTGAATTCTCCATGTATGTCTAATCTCAAACACTTGATTGTCCTTCCTATTTCATTTTCAACTATTTATTTAAATTCTTTAAACTTCTCAAAATGTTTTGATTTTTCTTTTAGAAAAGAAATCCAAGTCATTCTAGAGTAATCATAAATAAGCATCATAAACTAAATGTCACCCTATAGACTCTTTTTCCTCATTGGTTTGCACAAATCTGTATGAATCAAATCCAATGGCCTTATTGTATAATATTCCTTAGCAGGGGATCTATTATCTATTTTTTCCCTTCATGACATGGTTTGCAACTGGTAGATTGAGGATTCTTGATCTTTGGCATGTCTCTAACAGTTCCTTTTGAACTAATCTTCACAATATCATCAAAATTAATGTGTATCAGTCTTATGTTCCAAACCCAACCTTCCTCTCTCTACATATGGTAAATAAATTTTGTCCATTTAGCTCACTGAGATGCTATACATCACTATCAGTCCTGCTTCCTTCTCTTTGGTATCGGTCTTTTTGATTTCACAACCTTTAGCATTGAATGAAAGCTTGTAGCCTTTGTCACACATTTGACTCACACTAAGAAGATTATGTTTCAAACCTTCCAATATAGGACATCATGAGTTTTTGTCTTTCCACCATCAAGGCTCGAAGTTCCCTTATCGATAATCTTAGCAATAGAATTGTTTCCAAGAGTTATAAATCCTCCATCAAAATTCTTCAAATGCATGAACTTACTTTTGTCTCCAGTCATGTGACTTGAACATCCATTATCGATGATCTATAGATTCTTATCCTTTTGACCATGCAATGCAAATTGAGCTACCATGGATTTATTTGATCTTTTATCCTTGGGTTTATTCTTCCACGCTATTTGATTCATTATTCTAACCTTCCAAAAAAATTCTTTTTGTTTTTGGTGGAGGAGGACTCACAAGATTGCTTCTATAATTTATAGCAATATGTCCAAAATTGTTGCATTTGTGACAAATTACATTGAAATTGTACAATGGTGCAAATGCATTACTGCTAAATTAAAGTTTTTTATTCTTACCATAACCCTTCTATAATTCACAACCTTATGACCAAAATGATTGCAACCAAAAAAAAAGAATGATTGAACCTGGTATTGTATCCTTGTCTTTTGGAGGATTTTCTTTCGGATATTTTATTATACCTTTGCACTTGAATTAAGCCATCATTTGCACCTTTCTATCATTGATTTCCGCACTTTGCTCAGAATTTGAACTTTTGAAAGCAATCTCTTCTAGATTCTCATTAACAGACTTCACGAGTTGCTCATTCACCTTGCTCTTTTACACATCAGTAAAACCAAGCCTGGTTTGATATGCAGTGATCTCTAACTTCCAATTATCTGATCCAACATCTTAGTACTCTTCCCAAACTTCATCTTTAGCTGATGATTTACTTTATCAAGATATCTCCTTAGTGACACAATTTTTGCTTCAAGCTTTTCACAGCCTTCATCTCTTGACAACAACCTTTTAGCCAAAACTTCTTCAATTCTCTTTGCTTCTTATTGTAAATGATGACTTTGGATTTCCCTCACAATGCTTTGCTCCTCCTAGGGTTTTTCACCTAAAATGAGAAAGGGGATTGGATGGGGTCTAAAATGCAAGGGTTTACACTCAAAGTCTATGTAAATGAAATGTATTATGCCTAATTGAGATGTTCTAATGCTCTGATAAAAAATGAAGTGATCTAATGATGCACAACATAGGAAAATGTAAAGTGTTGGAAAACACAATGTGATATGCAAAAATTCCTAAAAATGCAATTAAATGATGAAATAACATAACAAAATGAAAGAGGAGCACCTGGAATCTGAAGCTTGATGTCGGGAGATTCTGGAATCCTAAAAAATTGACTGACAATGTTGACTGGGACACTTACACCAGGTGGGGCGACTTAGTCCCAGTTTTAGGAAACTTTTCCAGAATGGGAATCTGCTAAATGGGTATCCAAAAATGTTAAAATCAGTTTTCAAGCCCATAAGCTGGAATAATTCACCACTAGTGGCAACTTAGTCCTACAAATCTCAAGAAATTTGGGACAAAATCTAGAAGTCTCAGGTCTGCACTTTCTTTTCTGACAAGTGTCCATACTTGATACTGTAGAAAATGGGTAAGAAAACCTCTCCAAGCTTGAACTAGGGTTGTGTTGACTTGATTGAATTTGTAGAATTGTTGACCACCTTTCAACACCTAAATGCTTGATAAATTTGCATACAAAAGTCTACAAACACACATGCAAAAGGGGAAAAATGGTTGAGGGTTAGAGAATAGGGGTTTGCCTTAGTCCAACCCCACTTTGGTAATTAAACCCTAAACAATGAAATGAAATGAAAAGAGTATGATAAAAAGATAACATGCAAATGTCATAAACTTACCACGCCTTTGATGCTCAAAATTTAAATATATGCAATGAAGTTCTCTAATAGATTGACTTGATAATGCTTGATTACTTGAGTGCTTCTTAAATGCTTGAGTGCTTGTGAATTAGGAGAGTGTATGAGGAGATTGTAGGAGATGTAAAATGAGGAGAAAAACACTTATGTATACTTGATTTTATTAAAAGTTCCTGAAAGTAACACATCACAGGTTGACCTCAAGGGTTAGAGGACAAATTACTGCTAGAATTTTAAAATTATTTTGAGTTTTGTGCCAAAAAGGACTAAGTCACCCCTATTGGCGACTTAGTCCCACTTAAGCAAAATAAGTGGGTGTCAAGAATTTTGGAGCATTAAAAGTTGTCCAACAGGAATATTCTCAAAAACACACTTGAAAACGGTCAAAAAGTACATTAAGGGGTCAAATAAAGCATAAGAAAGGTGTAAATAGTGATATTAAGCCTAGAAAAGTGTGAAATCTTGTTACAAGACTTTACAACACTTCAAAATAGGACTTAATAAGTGATGAAAAGGTTATTTTTAGGTGAATTATAATGAATAGAGTCTAGAAAAGTGTAGAAATATTTTACAACACTTCACAACACCTTCACAAGACATCATAATTTGAATGATTAGGACCTAATGTGAATGTTTAAGCCACATTAAAACATTAAACCCAAACAAAAATCAAGCCAAAGTCCATTAGAAAGACTCAAGTGAGCGTAAAATGTCAACTATACATTTTTTGGCGACACTTATACTTGGATCTTCAGGTCAATAATCAACTTCTCCTCCTTCTCAATATTTTGAGATAAATTATTTTCTTCAATCTCTTAATCTCTTTTCCAACATAGAGTACAACTCTTCCAAAAGATCTACCTCATCATCATTATTTATGGAATTCATTTCTACATCATCGTTAGTAGTTTTATAGCCATGAATACAAAATTTTCTCCTTCATCTCCAAAGATGTCTTGATCCTCATCAAATAGTTGAATAGCCTCATTGATGAAGAAACTCTTTTGTTTCGTCATAACTTTATTCTCATTTAAGAATGACTTATTTCCATGCTTTTGCTCAACATTGTTAGAATCCTTGTATGGAAACCTAGCCATAAAATTTCTTACATCACTCTAATTAAAACATTTGAAGGGAAGCTTACCTTTATATTTTTTGAAACCCCTATGTAACGTCCTAAAAAAGTCTGCTTCCTTTGAATCTAATCCATCATCTGAATTTGGATCAACTTACTTATTAGATGCTTCGAATGCCACCTCCTTCCTTGTGGAGTTTTCATTATCAATCCTCATCTCATAGGCAGTTAAGTTTTCATGTAACTCATCCATAGTTAGAGAATTCAAATATTTAGCTTCAATTCAACAATAGAAAATTTTGCATGAAACCTTTTAGGAAGGGATCTTAGTACCTTTTTCTTAATCATACCTTCTTTCAATTCTTCACCAAGACCTTTGATAGAGTTGAAAACCTCATCAAATCAAAGTATGAATGTAGCAGTGTTTTCCTCTTCCCTCATTTTTATACTTTCAAAATGACCAAGTTGATGAGTTTGAAGCTTTGCTTGTTTGACCTTGTCATCACCTTCATAGATATTATACAATTTACTCCATAATTTTGTCATTGTCCTGCAATGCATGATCTTCACAAACTCAGAGTTAGACAAACCACATAAAATAGGGTTCCTTGCCTTAGCATTTTTCTCACAATCCTTCTTTCTAACTTGATCTCTTAGGGGGATTTCAAGGATCTCATATCCATCTACAACTGATTTCCAAAGCTCAAACCCTAAGACCATCAAATATGCTTCCATTCTTACTTTCTAAAAAACATAATTGGATCCATAAAAGAATGGTGCCTTATTTGCAGAAAAGATTATTCTTGAACCACTGAGTGTGCCAACCCAAATCTATCTCAAGTTGTTAAGCTTCTTCAAAAGAACTTAGCTATGATACCAATTGAAGGGAACACTATCTATTAAGGTGGGGGGGGTGGTGAATCAATAGATCAAATCTATTTGAAACTCTTTAATTCAACATATATATCCAAACATGAAACATGAATCAAAATATCTACTATCAATCAAGTTTTCACAAAATCACACATTCACACAATGAATGCCAAATATACATGGAAACAAAGAATGGAAAAAACCACAGTGAGAAGAGCTACTTGGAGCTACTATCCAAATCTATCCTCACAAAGTAATGAATAAGTTATAGACATGAAGTAGGCACCAACCTACTGAAGACACCAATCCCATATTGTGTTTGTAGGAACCAACCTATTGGAGAAACTAATCCCCAAAACAAATAAATAAACACCAACTCACTAAGTAGAACACCAGTCCTGCCAGATTACAAAGATAAATCTTGTGAAACTTCAATGTTGATTACACAACTTACACAAGATTTGATCTTGTTTCAGACATTCTCCTACACTCCTTATGATCTTTAGATGATGGTGCACAATGATTAAGATGCAACTCACATTGAATAATACTTTCTCACACAACTTCTCTC
This sequence comes from Sequoia sempervirens, assembly GCA_007258455.2. Taxonomy (NCBI): domain Eukaryota; kingdom Viridiplantae; phylum Streptophyta; class Pinopsida; order Cupressales; family Cupressaceae; genus Sequoia; species Sequoia sempervirens. The sequence continues at coordinate 408,736,266 of VDFB02271358.1, read as the reverse complement.
ATGCTCACATACTTTCATCACTTTTGAACACTGATCATGTGAATTGAGATCTAAATTATATGGACACAACATTACATTAACAACATTTCAAGTCAATTAGGGATTCACAATTAACCACCTAGATGACATATGATGGACCTAAATTCAAATTACATGAAATGTGCAACAAGTATTTCCCAAATCAAATTTGATGCCCCCAAACTAACATGATGTTGTGTGCAACCACAAGGTCCTTAGCCTATACCTATTTTAACATCCCACACTATCTCTAGATGTTGCACACTACTAGCTTGGCACACCAACTGGTTAACCGATAAGAATAGTGACCCTTTTTCCACTTCAATATGAACTTGCATGTTGAATATATCTTCTAAAAAATATGGAGTATGATAGAACATGTGTACATACATACTCTCCATTCAAACCACAGAGCCAAACTCACCTTTAGGAAGAAATACAAAACATGGTTTTATTGCTAGAGAAATCTCTTCACTTTGAATAATTGACCACAAAGATTTTGGATCAAACTTCTGGAACACCTCTGCCACTGTGAATTGATGCAAGAATACTACAGCCTATCATCTTCATTATACTCAAAATGTATTGATAATGATAATTCAAGTACAATTACATTTAGTGTTCAGCTAGCATTACTCCTTAGATGTCAGTGAACACATACTGTCATCAAGGACATTACTCCCTGACATTATTAGACTTTGACATCAATGACAACTTTTGTTCAACAACCTCTTGTAGCAGTTATTTATGTTTAGTTTCCTATCATGTTCTTGTAGTGTAAATATCAAATGGGAGAATTTTAGGATCTATTGTAATATTCACTTTGCAATCCTATGGAGGACTAATTATTCTTCATGTTGATTGGGGCCGAAGCCCCCACCCATGGGGGGTTTGGGGTGGATTTAGAACTTCCCTTGCCTCATCCTCCTCCCTCCTGCCACCCTAGTCGAGTGTTAGGGGGAAAAGAGATTGGGGTGTTTTTTGGTATTTTTCTAGTTATTTTCTTGGCCCATGGTTTTAGTGCCAATGGTATTGTAAATTACTTTTTTATGTGCTTATCAATATTTGCAAATGCATTAGGGGTTGAAAGGAGAAGAAAAATATATATTTTTAGTAGGTTGAGTATTATTATGCTACTAGAATATGTTGAAGAAGTTAGAGTGGATTATATTGGTGTAATTTTATTCTTAAGATTAATACAAGTTTGGTATCTCTTTGGTGGTGCGTTATTTTTTAGAAGGGTCTCTCCATGTATATCTAGTATTATGGTTTGCATTTTATGAGGTTTTTGATTTACTATATTGCTTCGACATTGTTTCATTGATATAATTTTTTAGCTCAATCACATTGTAATCAAATAAACTCTATATTGCTCATTATTTCCATTGTGTCGTTTACCCTATATTTTTAGTCAATCTTGAGTCATAGGGAATTGATTTGTATGGATACTGTAGCAATCTTGAAGTAAGGATTAAATGTATGGAAATCAATGTCAATATGTCAAAATAAGAATTGGATAATATAAGAATACATGTCAAATTTAATAAAAAAATGTACCGCTTATAATATATATAGACATTACCATCAAAATAAATACAAAACTAAATAAAAAATGATGTGAATATACCAGTTTTATATTACACTCTTTGTATATTATAATTTTCATTATTATTTAACAGAATAAAATAATATTAATTATATAAATTAATAATTAATTAATATTTTGAAATAATTATAATAATATCTCTTGGCTTGTTTTGGATGGATGTATTCAAGATACATATAAAGAAAAGTTTAGAAATTGACACACAATTGCGTAACGCGAAAGGAAATTTCACAGTCAAATATGTCGGACGCCTTTGATTCAGCAACATCAAACTGTTGGATTGGCCAGTATTATCTTCTGATCAAGATCATTAAACCGCCGGATTGACCAGAATTAGTTTATAATCAACATCATTGAATTGCTGGATTGACCAGAATTATTTTATAATCAACACCATTAAACCGTTGGATTGACCAGAATTATTTTATTCAGAGTTTGAAGGAGCTTCCATGAATTGGTGTAACGACTTGAAGTAGTCTAGATGAGACCCACCTTCTCCGAAAGTAGCTCAGATTGAAATTGTAATTTCCATCTATTGAATAGACTTAAGCCTGTCAGTCCTTATGTTCCAGAATGTTTTATGAAGAAGATGCTTGGAATTATGATTGACGACATAAAAATGTATGTTCATAACACGTTACTGGACTTCTATTTCAGGAATGGTTCGTTCTTCGTAATCAGGTATTGAATTTTTCACAAGTCAATCATCAAATCATAATTTATATGCTAGTCAAGGTCAATTCAAAAATCTTTATCTATAGCATGTTTCTGTATTTCAACAATCCCTTAACAAATAACTACACCTGGCTTGCATTTCTTCAAGTTTTAAGCCATTCAAGCTCGGAGCTGATATCGTGACGAGCTGAGCATAAGGTGGTTAAAACCAGATGGACCAACGTAGAAGCGAGGTACAAATAAGGTCCCTGGTCGATTGCCCATCAAATAAGTAATGATATTAAATTTTTACAATTCATGATATTTATAGTTGTTCTAGATTGGATTGTGAAGAGTTTTTTTAATCAATATTTTCAGATCACACCTCGTGATCTATTTTTTTTTATCTCCGTTCTTTATTATTCTGATGATAGATTATCAAATGTGATCTGAAATATTGATGGAAAACTCACACACAATCTAATTCAGAAACAGCAGCGATACCTATAAAATGTCCATTTTTTAAATTAGATTGTGTGAGTTTTTTGAATCAACATTTCAGATCACATTCTGTATCAATTTTTTTGTCTTTTTTAGCTTTCTATTATCTCGATGACTATCGCGGACATTGATGCAAAAAACTCACACAATCTAATTCAGAAACAATAACGATGCCCATAAAATGTATTCAATTTCTTACAAACAGATTTGAATTGCAGCTCGTGGCCGAGTTAAAGCGTGCAAGAGAAGAAAACCAGAAGCTCACGTTCATGATAAAGCGTACGTACAGTAAATACCACAGCTTGCAAACACAAGTCAAGAAACAGCAGGTACACAAGATTTGAAGATTTCTGATGGCATCGATGACTTCTAAAAAGTTGTTACTGTTTTCTTATTCTTCATCTTCTCGAGGTTTTGTAGGAAGATAATAAGAAATCTTTTCTGAAATCCATAGCCAAGACTCTGAAGTTAAGCATAGACTTCGAAGGGGACAGCATAAACGGAACGTGTAGACGAAAAGATTATGATTGTAGCATGGATTTTAGCAGTGCATGTGGTTCAGAACACAAGAACTCCAAATTTTGCATGGATGACCTGCATCCGACGTTGCCATGCAAGAGGAGGAACGTAAAGTATGCGCCGCCGGAAGAGAGCGACTGTGGAAATGAGATTTCATGTAGGGAAGAGGATTCTCCGAATAAGAAGGCCCGTGTCGATGCAGGTGTGCAGGCGCCTAATAAAATCATAACCGTGAGAACAAAATCACAGGTAACTACAGTAAGTTTCCATGGAGGGGGGGATTTTTAAGCTGCCGTTAAGAGAAAGAATGGAATTAATGTAAGAATTTATTGTAAGAGAGTGTTTTTTTTGGATTTAACTGTGTTATATTTTTTATATCAATGTTTCGGATCACACTCTGTGATCCATCATCAGGAAAAAGAACTATAGAGTATTTTTTTCTGAATTCAGGTAAACGATGGCTGCCAGTGGCGAAAATATGGGCAGAAAATGACGATAAACAACATTTGGCCTCGAGGTTATTACAAATGTGCGGTCCCTACTTGTCCAGTTAAAAAGCAAGTCCAGAAGTGTGCCCAAGACCCCACTATTTTGACCACTAAGTACGAAGGAGAACATAATCATTTGCTGAGTGAGGAAGCCATGACTGCCATTAATGCAGCAAACAAGGAGCTTCCATTTTCTGCCTATATTACTACAATGGGTTCCTCTCCAACCATCACTCTCGATCTTACAGAGAATCATGGATTTGCATTCACTAGAAACCCACTTAACGATAGACAGTTTGAACCAGTAGCCAAGTCATTCATATAACAGGAATATGAAGGCAGATTCCAATTGTACTGTAGGATTGATTGCGGTTATAGCTGATTCTATTATCAAATTGGGTATACTGGTCCAAGCTACGAGTACCCAATACCCCTGTCACACATTAAAATGATGTCTACTGTTAAGAAAGCCTGTTTGTAAGTAGTAATTTAAGATATTATCTGCACTCCAGGTTTTGCTTAATAATATCACAAGTAGCGGATGTTATTGAATTCTTGAGAGGATAAGAAAATTATTAGTTTTAAGAATTATGTGGATGTGATAATTAAAAGATTTTTATAATTCAATGAAAAGAAGCATCTTGGAAGGTACCTCACTTGGAAATCTGAATTACTTAACCATCTTGAAATCTACAAGGTGTTTGATGATTGTTTTCAAAGATACTTAATATTGATACGATATATATTAGTTTATTTTATTTCTAAATCATACACATTGTTATACATATTATCATTTTTTAATGGAATTTAATGGTTATTGTTCATTTATTATCACAATTTATTTTTATACATATAATGCAAACATTGTCTATGGAAAGATTGATTAGAACATTCAAAAACAAGTATAATATGTATTATAACAACATGAAAATGCATAAATCTCATTATTGTACTTTGGAGGAGATCATATTAACAAATTATATTTGAAGAGAAGAAAAATGAACAAGGGTAAATAAAGAATTCAAATGCATGCAAATGAAATCTTTTATTTTATTTTTCCTCATATTGAGTTAGAAGAAGAGTTGCACCCAATACTCTCTTGATGTGCTCCTTTGATGTATGGAATGTGGTTACTTATAGAACTACCAAGATAGAAAATGCAACATCATAAGGATATAAAAGAAGTAGATTCAATAGGAAAATGGATAGCATAACACTAAGCTAATAGAAGATGCTCAAATGGGGCGAGAGGCCTTTCATTTATATCTAATTTCTAAGAGAAAAATCAAGGGTCAAGATGCATTGGTTGATAGATGGTTAGGATTGATTGAGGATTGGGGTTTGGATTAAGGCTTAGCCTTGGAACAAGTATCACAAGAGGACTAGAGGTGTAAAAGGTAAGTTTGACTTTTTCATCTTCTCACATGTGAGAGAATAAAAGTGGGAGGTATACTTGTCACGTGATGATAACCTTAGATTGTAGTCCATGTGAATAAATTCAATGGCTGAAATTAAATGTACAAGGATCAAGGATTAAATGGATTTAAATATTAGAGGAAAAGAAGATGGATATTAATTGATGATTTAGTTGGAGGGTTTTGGAGATAAGGTTGACTTAATTAAGGTGGGGATAAAGGTGAAGAGTAAATTACTTAAATAAATAATGATTATTTATTTAATTAATGGCTAAAACAAGTAAAATAAAGTGTTTTTGGTTGTAACCTAATTTAGGTGTCTACAATATTATAGTCGATTTTGTGAATATAACATCATAAAAATATATTTTTTACATATTTATGATTACACATACACAATTGAAAGAGTAATTTCATTGTAAGTACCAAAACCACTACATTACTTCGATTACACTGCCTTGATTTATCACAATCAATCACATGCAATTGAACATATATTAGATTTTTCCCTTGAGTGTCAACTTATATATAATAACTAGCCTAATATTAAACAAAAATTTAAAACCAAAATATATTTTTGTTCTTGCATTGATAATTAGGAAAGGACGCTATCCTTCATGCTACAACATAAGTCAATATGATTTATTATATCATCATTCATCTTATGGTTTAACATACCAATTTGAATACTAGTCAATGTGATACTTGGATCTCCAAGTAACCAATTTATTTGGTTATAGCTCACTAATCTAGGATGAATTACGAGACAATAGTGAACATCAAACTTTCCCTCTCTACTATAGAAACACCTAATATTAAACAAAAATTTAAAACCAAAATATATTTTTGTTCTTGCATTGATAATTAGGAAAGGACGCTATCCTTCATGCTACAACATAAGTCAATATGATTTATTATATCATCATTCATCTTATGGTTTAACATACCAAATTGAATACTAGTCAATGTGATACTTGGATCTCCAAGTAAACAATTTATTTGGTTATAGCTCACTAATCTAGGATGAATTACGAGACAATAGTAAACATCAAACTTTCCCTCTCTACTATAGAAACGCCTAATATTAAACAAAAATTTAAAACCAAAATATATTTTTGTTCTTGCATTGATAATTAGGAAAGGATGATATCCTTCATGCTACAACATAAGTCAATATGATTTATTATATCATCATTCATCTTATGGTTTAACATACCAAATTGAATACTAGTCAATGTGATACTTGGATCTCCAAGTAACCAATTTATTTGGTTATAGCTCACTAATCTAGGATGAATTACTCTCATTTAATTGAAATTAAGTTTATCATCAAAATAATCCATTTGTAAGAGTTTTTGGGATTAAATTTATATCATAAAAATTCTTTGATGGTCTTTGTTGTCACTTGAAATCACACTTGTTGGATACAACCTAGCATTTAGTGATGTGCATGGGAATGATTTCAAGGTGTGGGACCTTACAATGTAGATCAGACTGGTCATTGGAGAAGGTTGACTTCCTTTCTAAATCTAAATGCAAAGTGTTGATCAAAATCAAAACTATAAAACTAAAGTCCTAATTCTATTCTACTGATTATGGAAGGGGAAAAGGGAGAAAAAATAATATGGAAAAGTAAAAGGTGATGCACCAAGATTTAGAGTTGTTTCCTTATGCTCATAATAGCACAAGGAACCAATGAAGAATATCAAAGCTCACATAGGTCTCTTTTCATTCACTATCTTAAACAAGTATAGAGGTAAGATAAAGATCATACATGATGTATATGTCTAAAAGTCTAATAACACATCAAAATATAAATGTAAAAAAGATTCACACTTGACACACTGTAAGAAAAGAAGAGGTTAAACATTAATCTTATTAATTTAAATGCATGAGCTTGTTTACAATATCAGATAAATGTAAAAATTCAAATCTTTGCTAGAGAAAAAAAAAAGATGAACCCTAAAAATAGAGAATTCACCCCTAAATAGCCACTAGGAAGAGATAAGATAGTCACCCTATAATTCCTAGTTGCACACCCAAGCAAGCACTTGTGGACATATGTCCTTGTAAAATCCAATCTGCATGACCTAGAGGCATGAAATAACATTCTTCACACCCTTTCCATGCCTCAATTTTTAATCCATGGTTTTGAGCATAGATTTTATGGCCAATCGCAAGGAAATCCATGTTGCAAAAATTAGGGTGAAGCCACAATAGTGGTTTACAATTTTATGGAGGAAGGAAAACTAAGAAAAAATGACCCCCTGGCAAAACAATTGGTTTTAGGGGTTCGAATGAACCTACAAGTTCGACCGAACCCAAAAGGGGTTCACCCGAACTAGGGTTCGACCGAACCCACTAATTATTGGGCCCACATTTCCCACCCAAAATAACATTTAAGGAAATGCATATTGAGGGTGGTTCACTCAAACTAGGGTTTGAGCGAACCCCTAGGGGTTTGTACGAAACCCCCCTTATTCCTCATTCTCCCCCTGAAACACAAAAAAAAAACCTAAATTTTTACACTTCAAAGCTCGGGTTGAGGATGAAAATGGATGAATATTCACAAACCCAAATGGAATTAGGTAGTCCTCAGAACAATCTATCCAATGAATATAATTTTAATATGTTTTGGTTTTATTATGTATTTGATTTTTTAGTTTTATTAAACATAGGTTTTCATCAAAAATGAAGGTCTTTGTTCTACACATGTGGAAAAAAAGCATATTATAAAAAAAAAATTGAAAAATATGAGTGCACTAGATATTGAGGTCCTTGATCCAACAAAAAAAATTGAATTTCGATATATACAAAAAAAGCTACGTGTTATACGGTCGCACTATGTCTGAATTGTAATTGGTTTGACTTCAAAACTTGATTAAAGAAAAAATATTCAATAAAAAACTCTCTCCAAGTGGAAGCACTAGATATCGAGTTAGAAATCTAAATTTGAAAGAATTAGAATTTTATCCTTCATGGAAAAAATTTATGCATTATATGGTGTGCGTCACTTTTTGAAAAATGTTGTTTTCTAAAAAAAAAAAGTTTTCGTGTGAGATGGAAAAATAAGTGCAATCTAATTCCAAAAATTTTGAAAAAAATATTTTTAGAATCTACAGACAAAATGTGACAAGACTCTAGTTTGCATTATCTTCAAATTCCTCACGGTTTACCCACTATAGGTGCCCAAATGTGAAGATTTAGTTAAAAATAATAATTTCAATGTCCAGTTTGGCCAAAAATTGTAAACCACTATTGTGGGATCACCCATTATTTATTAGAAAATGGAGTACAAAATTGAATTGAGGCATGGTTGGTTATGTCTAATAATTTCTATAAATTATAGAAGTTGGTGAATAACCTGAATGGGAATTAATGGTGTTATAAACTGATAGGTGGAAGAAATAAGCGTCAACATCATCATTTTCCACTTTTTGGCAATTTGTGTCAATGAAATAGAAGGTTTTGGGAACCTTGTTAGGATCCAATGGATTTTTGGTGCCTTCATCGATGACCAACATAACCATCTTTTTGTCTCTCTTTTTTCTTCTTGTCTCTTTCGGTTTATCTTTTCCTTTGTCTCCTTTTTATTGTCCATCTTTATCCTTTGGATTTTTTTTATCTGTTGGTGCCTTTTTTTGATGAAGGAACAAGTTCCAAGAACCTTATCAAGTGCCAAGGAAGATTCTAAAACCTATTAAAGTTGTCAAAAACTTAACTTTTCTTGCTCCTTGAAAAAATTTCCTCTTTCCTTCTATTATGAGCACTTGGATCCCTTTTCGAGAAACCTAAGGGGGCTTCACAAACCTTATGAAATATTTTGATGAACACAGATTTTTTCTAAGGCACGAAGTTTCACATGTTAGGGAGTGGAAGCAAGTGTAAACTTGTAAGCTAAATCTTGAGGTTCCAATTTCTAAGTCCCACCTTAGGTCTATATTTCTCATAAATAAATATTGGTAGGAAGAACAAGGGAAATGGGGTGAAAGGGGATGAAAAGGAATGAGGACCTAGAACCATTGGTTGCACATTCTCACCAAGGCTCGAGGCCTTATAGGAACCCATAGAAGATAGGGCTCAAGGAGTGGAAGGGAATGAGAACTTATAACCATTGGTTATAAGTTATTGTCAAATCCCAAAGCTTAATATGGACCTACGAAATATGATGCTTGGCGAGTGAGAGGGAACAAGGACCTGGAACCATTGGTTCTAGGTTCCCATCAAGGCCCAAAGCCCAATAGGAACCAAAAGAGAACACCCTTATACTTAGCCATTTTAGGATTTTGATTTTGAGTGATTGATTGAAGCAATAAAATGGGAAAACACAACGATAAGAGGCACACCTATGCATGACTAACCCATTAGATCTCTCATATTAATTATAATTAATTGGAAATGCAAAGGGGAGCATAAAGTGGCAAAAATCTAGTGACTTATATGGGATTTTTGTTTACTAAACATGAGATATAAAAGCTTTAAAAATCTATTGAGAATAGAGAAACTAAAATGAATGCCTCGAAATCAAAAAAATATGAATGAAATGTCTAAAATGCACTTGGAGGGAAGAAAAAAACTAAGATTGTATATTCTCCTAACGAGAATGTAGAGTGTGCAAGAATACTTCTTTGGAAACAATAAAAACAACTTAAGATGTTTTTTACATGATTAACACAACCTCAAAAATAGGGTTTGAGGTGTATCCCATTGATTAGGATAAGAAGAACTTCACCATTCAATTTGGAGAGTTGGAAATAATTGGCCTCCTTGTAGCTAATAATTTTTTATAGTTCACTCTAGATGGCATCAAACTTTGTATGTCTTCTAGCCTTGGATCTATCTACATCTCACTTTAATACAAAATCTCCCTCCTTGAACAATTTGTCAACTTACTTCTTATTAAAAGTCTTTTTGACATTTACTCAGTGAGTTTCAAGGGTTTGCATCACTCTATTCCTAGTTTCTTCCAACTCCATCAACTCAACCAACCTTACTACCATGATATAATTTTCTAAAAATTCTAGCTATTGGGCTAAATCAAGAGTAGACAACTCAAGTGACAAAGGAATCCTTGCTTCCCTTCCATAAAAATTTCATGAATGGATAGTTGCTAATAACTCTTTTGGGAGTGATCCTATCGGCCCAAAGTGTTATCCTAAGCTTGATATACCAAGATCTCTAGTTGTCTTCAATTATTCTCTTGACAATCTTGATTAAGTTCTTATTAGTGGACTCATCCAAGTTGTTACCTTGAGGGTAATAGTTTGAGGATTTTTTCAAGTAAAGACTATGCTTGAATTCCCATTCACTAATTTAGGTTTCTACAAAGGCCTTGGAATTATCATAAACGGTGGTTGATGGGACACCAAACCTTGTGACTATTTCATGAAGGAAGCTCAAGATACACTTGATTCAATAGCTTTTGTTAATAAAATTTCCTTTGGGGTGATCACACAATAGCGTGTCCCACATTTTAGTTATTTTAGGACATTAAAATGAGAATTTTTCACCAAAATTTCACTTCCTCACACCTATAGCAACCAAATCATTAAGAATATGAAGATGACATGAACTAGTAATTTTTGAGATTTTATTTGTAGATTATAAATATATTTTTTCAAAAAATTAACAAATAATTTGAGAATTTTTATGTATCTTTTAATGACTTTTTATTTATAGTTAATATTACTTTTAAAGAGTGATGTCACTTTGGTAAAGAATAACTTTATTTGTAGAAAGTATAAAATTATAAATTTTCAAACATAGATTCATAACACCAATATCTAGTACATAGATAATTTTTCATAATTTTATGTTGCATAATTATTGTTTTATAAAAAATTTAAGTGAGATTAATTATAATCCAAACATATGTTACTTTAGTAATGCATAATTTTTTTTATATTTATATGAATTAACTTTTCTTTCTTTTTTGAAATAAGAACATCAAATTTACCTAGTGCATAGGTATTTTTCCAAAAAACTAATAACCTATATTACTATTTTTCCATGTGTTCCAAACAGAGACCTACACATTTTTTGAAAAACCTACCTTCACTAGAAAATAGAAAAATAAATATAATAACCAAATTAAATACATTCAATATTATACTCATTAGAATTTAACTTACTTCAAGTGCATGAACCTACCAAATTATCTTGTCATATTCATTCCCTTTGCTAGTCCAACCTAAGGTTGGAAACAATTTTTTTTTAGGAAAATCTTAGACCTAAGGTGGAAAGGTCACTTTTAGGGCCTTCATTTGAAGGAAATACAGGAACTTCATTCAAATGTGTTCCATTTACAAAAACAAATAAAAAAGCTTCAAATGAAGGTAATTTTCAAAAATAGAAAAAAGAGGACCTTCGTTCAAAGGTCCTTTTTCCATTTTTAGAAATTACCTTTGTTTGAAGATTTTACACCTTCAAATTAAGGACTACCTTCGAAAAAAGGTAATTTTTTACTCATATTTGAATGAATACCTTCAAACAAAAGTGTTTTTTGAACTTTTCAACTCCACCTAAATTCAAAAATATGTGGCACACAATTAGGACTCACTATTATGAGTTCACCCTTTATCCACCTTGTAAAATAATATGTGGCTATTCAAAACCACCTATGAATAGCACTAGAATGTGGATTTAATTTTCTAATGAAATCCAAGCCACAATGAGGAAAGGGTTGGTCTATTTGAATGGGATGGAGAGAAACAATATCTATCCTTTTCTATCCAAAAAAGAAAGCATATTTCTTAGAGTTCCTCACCCACATTTGGGTATCATTGAACATGGTTAGTCAATAATTTCCATTCTTTCCCCATCTTTATCCTAATCCTTTAATTAAATAAATATTTACTATTTATTTAAAATTTATTTATCCTTTCATATGATCCATTTAATGAAATGAATATTTTATTTATTTAGTTAATTCTCTTTTATACTTTATCCTTTTCCATTTAATCCTATCCATTGATTCCATTCACATCGATGTGACAAGTGTCCCTCTCACATGTCTAACTAAGGTCTTGTCTAGATTGATTGAACCTAGACACTTTCCAAAAGTCAAACTAACTTTGCATCTTATCTATTTATCTCATATCCCACCTCTTGATCCTAGCCATTCACATAAGGATGTTTCCCTAATGTACATCCTAAACCTAGTTCTTATCCTTCATGTGACACTTGTCATATGACTACATCCTAACCCTAATCCTCAATTAATAATTTAGTCATCCATCAACTAATGCATCTTGGCCCTTAATTTTTCTCATGGAAAATTTGTGAATGAGAGGCGTTCCATCCCATTTTAATCAATATTCTCTCATGCTACTATTATGCTATCCAATTTTCTATTGAATCATCATGATCATACTATCATATTTTTGGTTTTATAAGAAACCACATTCCATCTATTAAGAGTATATCAATAGTTTTTGGGTGCATCCCATTTAGCTCAATCATGGAGTTTGAAGGTGATTTGAGGTAAAGGGTTATGTTTTATGCATGTATCTTGTTTCTTTCACTTGATTTCATTTTATTATCCTTAGAATACACTAACCTTCTTCTATCACTAACACACATTCTTCCTCTTATTTAAAAATTTAACAAAAATCACTCATGTCCCACCATTAGAAGCCAAAAAATGACTTTTTATCTTAACCGTTCATTCTAATAAATCTTGACTATCCACTTATACTTTGGCCTTTTTTTCACAAAACCATGCCTATGTTTCATAACAAATTATCGATGTTGCTCAAAGTGGCACATGTGTTGCTCAAAATGATGCATTTGTTGTTCAAATTTGTTTCCTAGATGCTAACCCTAAAGGAGAAGTCTTATGAAAATGGGCATAATTTTTTCCTCACAAATTAGATTTTTAATATTCAATTTAAGATGTTGGAAATTTGGTTCAAAGATATTTTTTGTGGTGCAAGTATTTTTTCATATTTCACTCCAAAAATTAGGTATAGTCATTTAAATTCAGCCTTTCTTTTCAATATTTAAATGCTCATAACTTCTTCAAATGAAATCATCTTTGAGGGGTTCTTTTAAATATATCAAAAAATCATAAGGAATCCATTGGTATAATAATTTTTTACTTTAAAATGTGATTTTTGGAATTTTCTCCTCACATTTGAAATTGGGCTTAAAATTTACCATTCATATTTTGATTTGGAATCTAAAATAAACAAGTGTTTTTTAATCCCTAAGGCTCACTTACATATTCTTTTCTCTTGCACCCTAATGTGATCTCCAGAATAAAAAATAAGTGATTTTTTTAATTTTTTAGGGGGTGTGCATAGGGATTTCATCGCCTTAGGGGACAACCTCAACTCTCAGGTTTCAACAAAGTATAAAGAGAAAGGGGTGAATCAAAAGGCACACCTCTCAGAAGTAGAATATTATCAATCTTGGCTAGAAGCCTCTGAGAAATTTATACCTTAGATAAGTAGAGGTGGAGAGTGGGTTACCATCTCCTCCCAACTATTTGGAAATATTTTCTTTCATCTATTAATTTGGTCTCACATGCCCTTGTGGTATATAGAGGATACCCCTAGTTGAGCTTGTAAAGCCTATTTGAGACTTTGTTGGCCTTATTTTATTGTGGTTACTTATGCCTATAAGGATTGATAACCCCACTTGAGTTAGGCTTGTTCATGTGTCTTATGTTCTTGAATGTTTAGAACACTTTCCCCACTTGAAACTAAAAGGGGACACTTATCCATATTGATTCATAAGATTTTGTCTTTTTGCATTATTTCCTTATGAATTTTATTATTAATCATAAAATATAAAAATGTAGAAAACTCAAAAATCCAAAATAATCAAAATAATCAAAATATTCCAAAAACCAAACAAATCTTTTCTTTATTTTCTTAGGTCTAGGTGTCCTCCAAATAAATATTCCATATCATCTCCAAATCATCCCATTTCATCCCAATATTCTTGGCATAATCATCCATAATCATCATAATCACCTCATGGTAATCATCCATAACCATTCTAATTATCCCCCTTCTCATCCTATTCATCCCTTTCCATCTTAATCATCCCTTATCATCTTGATTGAATGCCTTCTCATCTTAATCATCCCTTTTCATCCTAATCATTACATGGACTAATCATTCCAAATCATCGTAATCTCTAAAATATCCCAACCAAAATTTATGCAATTTTCTATTTTTTATGACGTAAGAAAGATGCCCTAATTTTCTAATATTTAACTTCTACTCAAACCCTAGTTTGTTGATGTAATTTTTTGAGTAAATTTATACATGAACATAAGTATTCATTGATCCAAATAATAGCCAAACTCATAGTGGATCATAAATAACATGAAACCAATGACATATTCTACCAAACTTCCATCGATATGAACCAAAATTTTGATATTAAGATATCTAGTTTGCTGCTACAACTCAGATCTAACTAATGATGTAAATACATAAAGAAATGGGCTCCAAACATGCCCAACAACATATGGGAGTCTATTGATATGAAGCAGCCCCAATTTATGTAATTAAATGTCCTCCTACTCTAACCCTGGTTGGGTGAAATTGCTCCAACCATAAAATGAAACTATTTGATGAAGAAACAACTCTAAAACCTTACTAAAGGGGAGCATTATCCTACTGGTCTACTAATAGATTTTGCAAGCCTAGAAATCTAAAGAATAACCTCCAACTTCCACAATTCACCCCTTCAACTAGATGCCTAAATGTTGATGCAGAAATCTCAATGTGATCCTAACAATAATCACCATTAAAGCCCATGTGAACCTTCATCATGAAGTCCTCCATTGAAGAAGCTATGGTTTTATCCAACTCCTATATTCATAAGGGTTTTTGTCCTTAGAATATTCACCAAAGTGTGGATCAAAAAAGCAGAGATAAATTTGTTAATGAATTAAATGCCTTCAAAAGACCTAATATTTATATCAAACTTCCCATTTTCCCTCCAATCTGGCTGACCTAATTTGGGCCCCAAAATTTGAATTTATTTTTTTATTATTTTTTTCTTTTATTTTATTTTTTAAAGTTTATTTTCTCCTTATTTCTTCAAAAGGCTTCCCAAGTCCCATTTGAATATAAAATATATTTGTGCCACAAAATATTCAAAAATTAAATATTAGTTTTCCTTCTTTTGGGTGTCTAGAATCAAAAATAATAAAATATTATTTTTTCTTTGAGAAGGGACATTACAATCCTCCCTTCCCAAAATTGCTCTTCCTCAAGCAATGACAAGCCTACCACCATGTAGATCCCATATCATCATACTACCATATGTATCAAAATTGAGGAGATAGATGTACCTCAAGGATCTATCAATAGCCACCAACTCTCTAACTTTGAAAGTTTCCTCATGAATGTGCAAGATGCCCCTCAAAGGTGCATAGAAGAACATAACAACCCCACCTATGTTACTGATATAAATCAGAACCACAACCTTCCAACTAAAAATCAAACCCAAGTGAGTTCCAATTATTCAACACCTAGGATACTAAGAGGGGGGTGAATTAGTATTCTATATAACCAATTAGTCACAAACCATCCAATTAATAAAGTATATCTAACTACAGTAATGAATGTAAACATGAAAGAGATCACAAGACCACATAACACATGAACACCAATATTTTTATGTGGAAAACCAAAAAAGGGAAAAACCATGGTGAGGATTAGCTCACAATATATTATAATTGGTTATAAGATATTACTGGGGCTCACTGCCAGGACTCACTATCCTTATAAAGCTCACAGCTAAAAATAGATACAAAATAGAAATGGCTATACAACCAAAATATGAATTGATACAATGTTCACCTTCCTTGTGTTGAATTCAATTCCTTTGAAGCTTTGAATACAAAATACTGCTTTGCTTAGCAATCGCTCAACAATTTTGCACTTATTTGAATTACGCGTATGCAAATTCACAAGTTCTCACAATATTATATCCTTCGCACATCACATTACTGTTTCATCTCATATCATCTATCCCAACAACTCAAAAATGTTCTACATATATACCCTATTACATCCGCATACATCAATTAGGTCAACCTTATTAGATTTAGCCCTATTGAATTCAAAATCACTTTGTTGGCTTCATACTTGAAACAAAAACTTCTTCGTGCTCAAACCAACCATGCAACACTTAAATTTGGTTGAAAAAAATTTAAAATAGATCCCCTTAACATTTTCATTACATGTTAATCTTCATAGCACATATATCAAGTATTAGGTCAGCCAGGAATTAGACCTAGTCACAAAATAAACCAACTAATCACACACCAATGATCCATCTGATAAAATAGATATGTGCCATCTAGAATATATAGTGTACAAACATCTATAAACCATCTCCCAAAATTGTACATTTTGACTCCAAACACTAGAGGAATGTGGTCCAGATTACTCATATACATTTACATTGTATAAAGCCAAAAACTGTATGTCAAACTTCTATTATTTGTAACTTTCAACTTGTTCATCTAAAATTGTTGAAATATTGATTATAGATGCATTTAGAATTCTTAAATAACATACTATAACCTCATAAGCTGATCTTATAATATGAGAAATTCTAGACCAAATTACTGGATCAAGATGTCACCAAAACTGTTTACGGGATTAGACAAAATTGTCAACAAACAATATTGGCATCAATGACAAAACATCAAAGGGTTTATTCTTCATTCTTTCAAAAATATCCCCCTTTTTCATTGATGGAAACATGTGCCAAAAATGAATCTCCAAAAAAAACTTAAAACATATACCACCAAAAACTTCAAGCATTCATGATCTCCTTCTTTAAACATTATCTCCCTTTTATACCTTCATCAAAACTTTTACCCAATTCTAATTTTTCTTTCAACTCTTCTCCCCCTTTGACATCAAGGAAAAAGGGTGTTCCAATGACACACAAATTGTATATATGTAAAAGAAAGCAACTAAAATATATTGACTCACCCTTAGGGAGTTATCCCAAAATTTGATTCGAACATATGTACGGGTATGTGCAGGATCATGATGGGCCAAAAAGTGGCAATATGATGGGTATGTGGTTGACAACTTTTTTTTACCCAAAATTGATGAAATTAAAAGGGTTTTTAAAGGAGCTTCTTAGCTTTCCACCAATATAAATTATGCTTTACTTTGAATTTAATAAGTAATTATTATTCATTTTCTATTTGAATTATGACTAAAGTCCTGATTGATAGGCTGATTGAAAAACAACTATAGCTTTCAAATGGTATCACATTTTTTGAATCCAAAACATGTGCCACATTTTATGTTTCACATAATAGGATTAAAAAAATAAAAATTGAATTTCATGAAGTTTTGACCAAGTTAAGGTGGTCAGACATACAATTTTTTTATATTTTTTAAAAGTTGTAATAAAAAATTCATAATTAATTATTTACTTGGAAAAAAATTACAAAAAAAATATGCATCACATCGGTACATGAGTCCTCTATTTATATTAAAAATATAATCATTTTTATTGTGGCTATGTGGGTGACACCTACTTTATTTTTCCAAATTTAAGTACTACATTGAAATTTCAAATTTTCACCAAATAGATTTTTTTTTAAACAAACCTAGTAGTTTAGAAACTACATTCAATTTTCTATTGATTCTATTCATACATATTTTTGAAATAATATAGACAACTTATTCAATTTTTTACATCAAGTTGCCTAACTCTGATTTTTTTGAATTTTTTGCCACTTAAGGGCCTGCTTTTTCCATCATGATCATGCACATACCCATACAAAGACAACTGAAAACAATTGAAAATAATGAAATAGTATATAAGAAAAATGTTCATCCAGAGGAGGCACCTTCTAATTCATCAATAATTTCTTGCTAGGAGGATTTTCCTTCATTCCAAATCTTCTTAGTTGTGGCAAGATACTTGTATATTGTTTCCAATTCAACTAAGATATCCTCTCCTTCTAGAGTACTTGGAACCAAATTTATCTTCTCAAGATTCTTTGCATCAGCAAGTGCATTTGACACTGGAATGTGCTTGGTCTTCACCAAGTCCCCAAGTTGTCCAAATCTCTTTATTATATCTTCTTTTTTCCTTTGAAGAGTGAAAAAATTGCTTTGTAGATTTGTGATGAAATTCTGAGAGATGTAATCTCTATCTTGTGTAGGGTCAAAGGTTTTGGAGGCATTAGATATGTGTGACTTTATGGAGTCCATTAAGTCCTTAAAGCCTTGAGTTACATCAGGCCACCTCATGCAATATAAGACAAATGCCTTGGATTCATCTTCACATACCTACACATCCTTCAAACATTCCTTCACCTTTCCATGTGTGGATGCACATATGTCTTATTACTCAAGAAGTCTCTTCTCAACAAGTCTTGATTCCACTTCCTTCTTAGTCTTCTCCTTCAAACCGGAGGCATACTCCTTGAGAGAATCAACTAAAAACTTCAAATTTTCAATAGGTGTCAAAGAATTGTCAATTGTGACACTAGGGGTAACGTTCTATAGAGGCTTGATTTCATCATTGATCAATTCAGTCCCCTTCGGATGAGTCTCAATTATCTCCTTTCTTTTGGAGGCAAGAAAATAATCTCTGAGTTCCATCCTCTAAATAGGTGAGATCTTATTCAAATATACACAGCCTTGATGTGATGGGAGTTGAATCAACTAAGGGGGAATGGCTGGTTGGAACCTCTTTTGTCTTGCCAAAAGACCCTTAAATGCATTACCAGATGATTCTCTAGATAAATTTGTTAGCTCCATTTTATTTTGAGGTTCTTCTTCATTCTTTCCAACTGTTGTTTCTTCTTTATTCTTCTCTTTCTCGTCTTCCTCTTCTTTATCTTCTTTACTGGAGGGTTTTTCTTTCTTCTCTTTATCTTCATCCTCCTTTTTCTTCTCATCATATTTCTTATTGTTATTCTTTTTTTCTTGTCCTTCTTCTTCTTCTTCATTTTGATTCTCCTCACCTTCATTTCTAGCATCCTCATTTGTCTATCATGGGGATCCCCAACATTATTATTAGCATCATTTTTATCCTAATCTTGTTCTTGTCCTACATTCTTGTCTTCAGTGTTAGCACTGGTGGTAGTGTTTGTGTCTTTTGGAGGATCATATGTCTCTGAAGAAGCATTTGTATCATCAACCAATGGTGGTTTGAGCACCACATTCTTTTTATCAACAAATTCTAAAATGACTTCTACATTATGAACATTCACTTCTTCTACAAATTCTTTGAAAACAGGAAAATATTGTTTTAGGAAGAGGAATATTTTCCTCTACATTAGTAACCTTATCCTTATCAAGCTCCTTACCTTGACTTGTACTGGATGATGAATCAATCATCATGAATTTCTCTGTTATTTCTCTCACTGTATTCACTGTTTCTTTTTTTAGCTTATTGGTACTATTCTTTTCTCTAGCCATAAGAATTGTGACCCTTTACTTTACTCTAAACTATTTAGTGTATACTTCCAACAAAGTAGCCTTGTCATCCTCAGATAAGGAGGATCCGATTTCATTGCAGGCATCAGTTTTAATCTTTTTCTCAGCTTTAATAGCTTCATGCCTTCTTTTCACCAAATCTTTCCACACAACACTAGCTAGTCACCTTCTTCTTCATGTTATTCATATTTGCATCTAAAATAATCAATGTATTGAATGATGACATCTATTATAGTTTATTTTTCTTCCTCATCTACTTCATCATACAATTTAGTAGTTGCTTCTAATATACCATCATGCTCTAACATATTGTTAACCAAAGACTCTAGCTTTATTGGTGAACGAGCTCTTACCAGAGGAGTCTTAGACTTCTTCTCAGGCTTTGAAGTGCCTTCTTTTGAATTATTATCCTTTTTCTTCTTAGGATTTTTGTGAGCATGTATAGTGAAAGCCTCTTTCTCCTTTTCTATTTCCTCTTCTTCAGAGGTATCCACAATATTGATCTTTGCCTTCTTTGATTCAGTGGTAGCTTCTTGTGAGGCACCTTTTCCACTGGTGGAGACACTTCTTCTTCCAATCCAAGTTCAATTTCTTCTTCTACAACACCACTCAATTTCCTCTCTCTTGATGTTTTTTGTTTCTTCCTCCTTCCAGAGATATCAAGGGGTGCTATTAGAGGCACATTCTTCCTTTTTGAAGTTTTGGTGCAGGGTCCAAAGGGTGTTATTACATCTTATGATATCAAAGCACTAGGCTTCACCTTCTTTCCTTTAGTAGTAGTAGAACCATAGGATTTTGGAAATATAAAGGCAGGGGTGGAAGCTATTCTTCCTAATCTTCATGGTTTGAAGGACTCACCAGTTGTACCAACTTCTTTAACATCCCTTTCTACAACAATTTCCCTTAACCTATCTACTTCACATTTTGAAATTCCATACAACCCAAAGTATTGTTCTACTTTTTTGTTTACTCTTTCGGTTCTTGCAAGTGCTAATGTTTCCAAGTGCACCTCAATTGACTTTTTCTTCATATGTGTCATGCCTAGGCAAGGAGGAGTCCTTAGGACTCTTCAACACTAATTCCACATATCTTTCAACATCTTTCTCTAAAACTTCATAGCCAAGAGGCTCAATCCATATTGTCCTGGGTTCAATGACATCTATTATACATTCATTTGTAGATACAAGGAAGGTTATATCATTTGCATACTTCTCTACAAGATTCAAGGAATCCTTTCTCTATCATGTATTTTTTTTTGGAATACTGCAAAGAATGCAACCAATGCATTGTCTTGAGCCTTGAAGTCACCAATTTTGTGCATGTAGTCAAAATTTTGATGAACTATAGGCTTGCTTCTATCCCAAACCATTTATTTTCTTTTGGGTAGCTCCCTCAAAAACTAAAATAACAAACACACAATCAGAGTTCCAAAATTGAATGTGTATTTCTTCTCTCTTGTTTGTTTGAGGTTCTCCAAAATTTGTTGTTGAAGAAACTCATAGGTCATATTCCTTTTCATTTACCACCATATATCTTCATGTCACTACTTGACACCTCATATTTTGAGGGGGTTGTTATATTTCTCTAGTATTGCTCCCCCTAAGCCCATGCATGGGCTTAGTTTTCAAGAGAATTATCTGCACTAGAGGGAGGTATAGATGCATTTGATTCATCTTTTTTCTCAGGTTCCTCTTTCTTTCTCCAAATCTTCTCCATTTCCTTCTTTACATCAATAGGATAAAATTTCTTCATAGGTTCATTCCTCTTTCCCAAATTAGTCTGCCTTCCACTCCTACTTTTTCCAAATCTTGAAGTTTGTATAGGTTTTTTACAATTGTAGCATGCAACATTTTTCTGACCAAACCAACTTCCATTCATTCTTGATCTTCACTAGTTAGTGTTATGTCCAAATACATTGCATGTATAACAGTAACCATTGAAGGATTGAAACATTCTAGACCAATATTAAATCTATTCATTATCTCTTACTTCTGCACTGAGTAGCTCTATGTCCAAATTTTTTGCATGCAAAACATTGTCCAAAAAAGGATCCAACATTCTGATTCATTCTACTTTTACATTCTATAGCCTTATGTCCAAATTTATTGCGTGAAAAACAAATACCATTGAAGGATGGGTACCTTTGAGCATTTGGTTATCTTATAGGAGGTCTTCTAGGATTGCTTCTTTGATTTACGAATTGTCTACTATTTCCTCGAGTCTTCTTTTTATTTTTAGCTTTGTTAGGAGTCTGATTTTCCTTTGAGCTTTCTCCTTCTTCAAGTCCCAAACCACCTTTATCCTTAGATAGTTTCTATCTAACAATTAGTTCATCAAGCATTGTAGTACTTGTTTTGAATTTTTCCTCATGAGATCTTGCTTTCTCTAGATCTAATCTTAGGGTTACCACTTCTTGTTTCAGTTTTGTACATTCATCAGTCTTGCTTTGTATAGTTGCATTTAGACAATACTCAATCCTCTTCTTTTCTTCCATTTGTTTTTTCAGTCTAGTGATATCTTCATTTTCCTTCTTTAGTTTTTCATTGACTTCTCTATGGACCTTTCTTTGAACTTCTTAATTTTTTCTCTCAACTTTTTGATAAATTCATTTGCTTCCCCTAGGCTTTCCTTCAAACTTTTATTCTCACTTTCAACTCTGTCAAGATTTTCAAGAGCAGCTTTAAGCTCTTCTTTGTCAAACATGAAGTCATATTCTTCATATTGAATTGCAAAAATTTCTTCTAGAGGAATAGGACACCTTTTATTATCCATTTGTTCAAACTCCAAGATCTCCCTCAAACTGTTAGACTTCTCAAAAGGAACTAGGCTCTAATACCAATTGTTGAACAACCTAAATACTGAGAGGGGGGGTGAATCAGTATTCTATATAACCAATTCATCACAATCCATCCAATTAACAAAGTATATCTAACTACAATAATGAATGTAAACATGAAAGAGATCACAAGACCACATAACACATGAATGCCAAGATTTTTCCATGGAAAACCCAAAAAGGGAAAAACCACAATGAGGATTAGCTCACAATATATTATAACCGGTTATAAGATATTATAGGGGATCACTACTAGGACTCATTGTCCTTATAAGGTTCACATCCATAAATA
The DNA here is from genome assembly GCA_007258455.2 of Sequoia sempervirens. NCBI lineage: Eukaryota > Viridiplantae > Streptophyta > Pinopsida > Cupressales > Cupressaceae > Sequoia > Sequoia sempervirens. The sequence continues at coordinate 408,713,493 of VDFB02271358.1, read as the reverse complement.
GATACAAAACAAAAATGGCTATATAGCCAAAATATGAAAAGATACAAAGTGCACCTTCCTTGTATTGAATTCAATTCCTTTGAAGCTTTGAATACAAAGTACCGTTTTTCTTAGCAGTTGCTCAATAATTTTGCACTTATTTGAATCACACATATGCAAATTCACAAGTTCACACAATAATATATCCTTCACACATCACATTACATGTCATCTCATATCATTTATCCCAACAACTCAAAAATGTTCTACATATATGCCCTATTACATCCACATACATCAATTAGGTCGGCCTAATTAGATGTAGCCCTATTTAATTCAAAATCACTTTTTTGGCTTCATACTTGAAACAAAAACTTCTTCACACTCAGACCAACCATACAACACTTAATTTTGGTTGAAACAGATCTAAAATAGATCCCCTTAACATCTGCAATACATATTAATCTTCATAGCACATAAATCAAGTATTAGGTCGGCTAGGAATTAGACCTAGTCACAAAATAAACCAATTGATCACACCCCAATGATCCATTTCATAAAATAGACATGTTCCATATATAATATATAGTATACAAACATTTATAAATGATCTCCCAAAATTGTAGAGTCTAACTCCAAACACCAGAGGAATGCAAACCAGGTTACTCATACCCATTTACACAGTATAAATCTAAAAATATTATGTCAAACTTTTGTTATTTGTAAATTTCATCATGTTCATCAAAAATCGTTGAAATATTAAACATAGATGTACTTATTAGTCTTAAATAATATATTTTAACCTCATAAGCTGATCTTATAATATGAACAATTCTAGACCAAATTACCAGATCAAGATGTCACCAAAACTGTTTACTGGATTAGAAAAAACTATCAACAAACAATGTTGGAATCAATGACAACACATCAAAGGGTTTCTTCTTCATTCTTTCAATACCAATATCATTTCCAATGTCATATAATGATAGACTATTGGAAGAATGAAGAACATATCATTTTGTAGCTTTTGTGTTGTCATTGATGTCACCATGTTATATGAGTTGCAACTACAAGATTAAGTTATAGCTCAATCCGGTATTCTGGACCGGTATCTGAATCAATATGCAGTTACTATCCTTCGGTATTTGGGTCCAAAATCCTCTGCTATTGATTATCTTTGCCTGTAGTTTTGGGAAATAGTTTTTGGATATTGAAAGTTTGTACATTCATAATGATCTCGTTTGCACAGGTGCTCGTATGGAGAGTTAGCATTACTCTATTGTTGCATTTTTGCTATTAGGTCTATCTCTAGCTAACCTAATGGATAGTTGGTGATATGATGAATTTATTTTTTTATTGTGGATGTATGTGTGACCTATCTTTGGTCCATGCTGACATGTAACATGTTGCACGTTTGGATTGTTTTTGGAAAGTTTTTGTATATGCTTGAAGCCAACAATTGATCTTTTTGGTGAATAAAGGTTGCATCTAATTAGGCCGACCTAATTGATGCTTGCAAATGTATCAGATATATATATATATATATTGGATAGTTTTGAGATTGTTGAATAGAAGTATGAAGCAAAGTGTGTGAAAATGATGAAGTGTGTTAAGTCACTTTATCGAGCATCAAAGAAACTGAATCAACACTTGTTAGGTGTATCTTATTAGTTCATTTTCTGGCTATAAGCCATTTTGTCATTATATCTCTATAGGTATTGAGCCTCCCATTTTTGACAGCGAGTCCTAGTAGTGAGCCACCCTTTTGTAATATATTATAATCAGTTATACAATATTGTGAGCTAACCCTCACCGTGGTTTTTCCCATTTTGGGTTTTCCACATAAAATCCTAGTGTTCATGTGTTGTGTGCTTTCATGTTTTGTTAATGCTCTTACTTATCTTTACTGTTATATGCATTGGTATAATTGTATAGTATTTGTTCAATAAGTTTAAGAAGATACTAATTCACCCCCCCTCTTATTATCTTGGGCATTCAACAATTGGTATCATAGCTTGGTTCCTCCAAAGAAGCCTAAAAACTTGAGAAAGATCTTGAAGATTGAACAAATGGATGACAAAGAAGAACTTTGGGTTGCTCTTGAAGATCTTGACAAGGCTAAAACTAAAAATAGAGATTTGAAAGAAAGTATTGATGAGGCAAATGAATGTGTCCAGAAGTTGAAAGAGCAATTGAAGAAGTTCAAAGAAAGACATAGAGAAGTAAGCGAGCAATTGAAACAAGCTAATGAAGAGGTTACTAGATTGAAGGTGCAAGTGGAGGAAAAGAAGAGAATTGAATAATGTCTGAATACAATGGTGCAAAGCAAGACTGATGAATGCACTAGACTTGAACAAGAGGTGGTGAACCTGAAAGTAGATCTGGAGAAAGAAAAACACTGTGAAGATAATTTCAAGACAAGATACACCAAGCTTGATGAGTTCATTGTAGGGAAGAGACCTTCTAAAGACAAAGGTGGTTTGGGAAATGAAGCTGGTGAAAGCTCTAAGGTTGTGAAGACCTCAAACACAGTGGATAATCACAAGACTCAAGATAAAGGAAAACATAAAAGAAATCCAAGAAACTTTGCTAGAAGACCACCTATTAGAAAGCCAAATGCTCAAAGGTACCCATCTTTCAATGGTGTTTTCTTTTCATGTAATAAATTCGTTCACAAGGAAATAGAGTGCAAAAGTAGAATGAATCAGTTTTCTAGTTCCTTCTTGGACAATGTTTTGCATGCAAAAAGGTTGGACATAGAGCTAGTGAATACAAAACTCAGATGATGAATTGGTTTAATGGAGGTAGAATGAATCAATATTTTAATGTCTATTGCTATACATGTAACAATTTTGGACACAAAACAAATCAATGTAGGTCAAGGGTTAATGGAGGTCAAAAAAATCAAAAAAATGTTGTTTGCTACAATTGTAACAAATCGGGACACCTTTCAAGAGTTTGTACAAGTAAAAAGGGAAAGTAGTCTGATCCAGTAAAGAAGAATGAACCAGTGAAGAAAATTGAAAAGAATGAGGTTAAGCAAGAAATGAACAAGATTTGGAGAAAGAAAGAAGAGCCTAAAACACCAAATGTGTATGTGTCCCCATCTGGTGTAGACAATTCCTCTAGCAATTAAACCCAACATGGTCTTACAGGGAGCTTTAACAAAAAAATGTTTGAACCCCCTGGATATTCGGCGTGTCAGTCTTTGGCATGAAATTATGATGTAAAGAATGGATAAGAAGAGGTTATGAAAAAATAACTAGAAGAAAAAGTGTAGGAATTTTCATTTACGAAGCAAATTAGGGTTTTTTAGTGCAGTGAAGAAGGGTTTTTATCAGCTTTTTGAAATCTATTGCATTTAATACGAATTAGGGAAGATCCTTGATTTATAAAGTGAATTAGTAAGTAATTTTGGTCATTTATGCATTTGAAGAAATTGGAGAGTGTTTTGGAGCATTCGTGAAGTGATTTGAAGTGTGAGTTGTGCAAACCCTATTTTTGGTTTTCGTGAAGGAAAAAGGCATTTTGCTTTTCTGTGTTGTTGTGGGTTTGTGTAAATATTTGTTCTAAACTCTTTTTGAGCTTGATTTGTGGAGAAATGGCAACCCCCGTAGTCTTTAGTGTGTCGAAAAGACCTAGACCATCATCTAAGAAATATTCTATGAAAGTTTTTGAAGACAACCCTATGGGTCCCTTCTCATTGATCCCTCACGGGGTTATGCCAACTAAAGATACAAGAATGTACATTCAAGTCAAAACTAAGGAGTATAATCACAACAAGTTGATATGTGTATGGCAGAATGAGCTCACTAGGGATGGTTTTTTGGTAAAACCTGAATATTCAAACATTGTTGTGAATAAATTGGATAGATGGAATTACCTTCCTAATTTTAGCTCCATTGTTGATGACAAGTATGTTAAACCAGCTCTCAATAGAATGCATGACAAGTTCTTGTGGACTGATAGACCCCACCTCATAACCAAGGAAGCAATTAAGGCAGTTACTAGACTCTATGACACCGGACCAGTACTCATGCTAAAATCTGTAAAGAATGAAGTGGTGATGGAACTCATCGGAGCTACATATGACAGGAGAGATCTTACTACAAAACCTATCATTAATTCTATTGTGAAGTATGCTGCAATAATGATCAGACACAAGATCTACTTCACTAATAGAGATAACTCTATATCTGCTACAACAATCTACACTGGATATGATATGGAAGCTAATGGTGTAGATTATGATTTGTGTGAACTTCTCTGACAACAGTTGTTTGAGAACTTGAAGATGACCTAGGAGAAGAAATATGCTTTCAAATTTGGCTCCTTGATTTTTTGTTTGATGTTCTATTTCCTTAAGAGACTTCCTAGAAGAGATGATGTGGTGTTTTGGGACACATCCAAACTGGTAGCACATAAAATACTTGATTACATGTGCAATTTGGGTGATTTCAAGGCTCGAGATAATGCTTTGGCAGAATTCTTTTCTGTGTTCAAGAGAAACATGAATGAAAGAGAGGGGATTCCTAAGAGAGTTGTTGAGAAATACAAGAATGATATAATATTTCATGTCTCTTTTGATGAGTGCATGATTGAAGTTGTTGAACCCCAGACCATATGGATTCAACCATTGGGCTATGAGATTACAAAGGATGAAGCCAAGGGATATGTGCAGGTTTTGTTGAAAAGTTTGAAAGATGTCAATGAACCTAGAGTTGGGACTTATGTAGAAAAATCTATGGAAGTTCACTTGGAGGATAGGAAGCCTATAATAAGAAAGAATGTAGATAAAAATATTAGAGAGGAAGGCTTCACTAATGAGAAAATTGCACAAGGTAGAGCCATGAGAGAGCAAGTAGCTAGAGAACCATCAAGCCCAAGGAGATCCAGCAAGACTACTCCTTCAAAACCATCTGCAACTCCTGCAGTGAAAGTTGAACCCAGTGATTCTAATAAGGGAAAAGGCTCATCTCCTTTTGTACCTAATACTAGATCTGGGAAAAGGAAAGAGACTCCTTTGGTGGTATCTGGAAAGAGAGGAAAGAAGGAAAAGGCTAGAAGGGAGAAAAACCTTAGCATCATTGAAGATCTAGAGGAACAGGAGGAAGACCCTACAACAAAAATGGTAAGGAAGAGACGAGGAAGCATGTCCTTTGGTGAAGGTGCTTCTCAGGAAGCTAGTGTTGGTTCAAAAAGACTTCATGTATTGTGTCATCCTCTAAGGAAGATGAAGAATAGGAATTTGGTGTTCATGTGCACACCAAACTAGAATTGAAGAAAGAAAAACTGTCAGAAGAAGCCTCTCCAGACCAGGAAGAACAAAAGTACTCTCCAGTAAGACTTGTTTCCCCTTTTAGATTACAGGCATTAGTTAATACCTTGATACATTTTGAAGATATGTTGAAGCCTACAACAGAGTATTACGATCAAGTAGGTAGAGAGGACAAGAAAAAATTGATTTTAGTTGTTGTTTAGTATGTTATCACTATGGAAGTTAGTTGGGATTATGTAAAGAATAATGTGCTTGAGAAATTGTCGAAAGCACTGATGAAAAGGAGATTAGAGGTTTTTGATCTAGAAGAAAAGATCATAAATTAATCTTTTGAGAAACTTGGGTCCTCTTTGACCCCGAATGATTTGGAAACTTTGAAGAAGATATGCTCAAAGATGTTTCGGATGAAGAAAAGAGTGAACACTTTAATGAAAAAGGACAAGAAGCAAATAAAGAAGATAAGGAAGGAAAATGCAGAAGCCATCAAGGGTATGGCTGAGAAATGTGGCATGTTGGGTGCACTACCATCTGATTCTAAACCCAAATTAGGAGAAGAAATTCCTACAGATGTTAAGGAAGACATTCCTTCCGGTATAGGTGATATAAGCATTCCTTCGGAAAAAATGATGCAAATATTCCTTAGGATACAGGTGTTGAAAATGATCCTCTAGAGATGGAGAAATAGAATGAGGGAGATGCTAGGCTAGAGAAGCATGATGCTGACCCTTTGGAGAATGATGAAGTTGAAAAAGATAATGCTAAAGGAGAATAAGATAAAGATGAAGGTGAAGGAAATGAGGAAGAATGAAATAGAGCTAAAGATGAAAAAGAAGAGAAAGTAGAAGAAGAGAAGGAAGAGGAAAATTATGTAGAGGAAGAAGAGAAAAATGGGGAATCTACCGAGAAGAATGAAGAAGATCAAAGGCAGGTTGTAGAAACTCTAAGGTCCCTCGGAGAATCCTCCTTCGGTGATGATGTATTGAAAGGCTTTATATCCAAGTTGATCAGGTTCCAGCGAGTGATTCCTCTAGAACTTCTACAACTCCCTACAATTCAAGGTAGTGTGGACTTAGATAAAATTTATCTTGTTCATAAGTTGGTGATAGGGGATGCATTGCATGCATCTAATATAAGAGAAATTCTGGAAACTCACCAAAAAGGAACAAAGCTTATTAATGATGCTCTTAAAGTGTTGCAGGAGGCCACACCCGATACTTCAATGGATACATCTCTCACTCTAGTAGATAATTTGAAATTGTTATTGGAATCCTTTAAGGAGTATGCCTCCAAACCTGGTGAGAAGACAAAGTAAGAGGTTGAGGAGAAGTTGGTAGAGAAAAGGTTTTTGGAACTACATGACAAGTGTGCTCTGGCACACACAAATGTTGAGAAGAATCTGGATGTTGTGCAAACTTGTGAGTTTGAAGCAATTTTTTTCTTTGCTTATTGCTTAAAGTGGTCAGATGTCACTTAGAATATTAAGTCTTTGATGGACTCTATTGAGTCTCAATTGATTGCTATCTCCGGTACCTACAATGTATCTAAGTATAGAGACAAATCAACTTGGAATGCCATCTCTGCTCATAGAGACAAATTCTTTATTCTTCAGAAGCAGAAAGAGGATATCATCAGAAGATTTGGTCAGTTGGGTGACCTTGTGAGAATGGAATACACTCTGATTGCCAATGCCTTGGAAAATGTAGAGAAATTAGAGAAGATAAATCGTACTCCTAGTACTCCAGATGATACAGAAGAAAGTTTGGTGGAATTGGAATCCCTAAACAGAATGATGTTGTCTACAAAGAAGAGTTGGGAAAATGGGAAGGTAGCTTGTCAAGGTATTCTTAAGGAGCTTCAAGGATCACCATCCTCCAGTTAATGTTTTTTATTTTTTATATTTCTTTTTAGACGGCCCTTTATCCTTGATGTCAAAGGGGGAGATATTTTTGTAATGAAGAAAGGGGGAGAGAATGTTGAGATGAGGAAATGAGAAGTGTTGTACATAAGAGGTTTTGTAAAATTTGGCACATGTTGCCATCAATGAAAAATGGGGAGATTGTTGGAAGAATGAAGAAGAACATCTCATTTTGTAACTTTTGTTTTGTCATTTATGTCACCATGTTATATGAGTTGCAACTACAAGATTAAGTTATAGCCTGATCTGGTATTCTGGACCGATATCTTAACCGGTATGCAGTTACTATCCTCCGGTATTTTGGTATGCAATCCTCTATTGTTGATTATCTTTGCTTATAGTTTTGGGAAAAAAAATTGGATGTTGAAAGGTTGTACATTCAAAATCTCATGTGTAGAGGTGCTCGTATGAAGAGTTGGCATTACTATGTTGTTGCATGTTTGCTATTAGGTCTATCTTTGGCTGACCTAATGGATAGTTGGTGATATGATGAATTTATTTTTGTATTGTGGATGTATGTGTGACCTATCTTTGGTCCTTGCCGACATGTTGTAATGTGTTGCATGTTTGGATTGTTTTTGGAAAGTTTTTGTATATGCTTGAAGCCGACAGTTGATCTTTTTGGTGAATAGAGGTTGCATCTAATTAGGCCGACCTAATTGATGCTTGTGGATGTATCAAATATATATATTGGATAGTTTTGAGATTGTTGAATAGAAGTATGAAGTGAATTGTACAAAAATAATGAAGTATGTTAAGTTAGTTTATTGAGCATTAAAGGAACTAAATCAACACTTGTTAGGTGTATCTTATCAGTTCATTTTCTAGATGTAAGCCATTTTTTCATTGTATCTCTATAGACAATGAGCTTCCCATTTTGGATAATGAGTCCTGGCAGTGAGCCATCCTTTTGTAATATCTTATAATCGGTTATACTATATTGTGAGCTAACCCTCACTGTGGTTTATCCCATTTTTGGTTTTCCACATAAAAATCTTGGTGTTCATGTGTTGTGTGTTTTCATGTTTTGTTAATGCTCTTATATTTATTGTTATATTCATTGGTGTAATTGGATGGTATAAGTTTAAGAAGATACTGATTCACCCCCCACTCAGTATCTTGGGCATTCAACATAGAGTACCATCCATATGTCATCCACCCATGATGAAGTGATGATCCCACTCTCTCCAAAATATCCAAATAGCTTTTGTCCTCCAAGTAGCTGATAGGATATCCTTGTACAATAAGGTAGAGAAGCCATCCATAGAAAACTATGAAGTGGATCCTCACACTTCCTATTAATCCCTATGACATAATCCAGTTGGAACACAATAATTAGTAACTCAAAACCAAATATTATAGCAATACCTCCATACCTTGTGTCGAGATTCAATTTCATCTCCCAAGTATGCCTAACAAAGGTAGTAGCCTCTATTGAATGCATCACAAATATCTAAAATAGGGTAGCGTCCAATACAACCAAGGAATCAATATGATGATAGGATTGCACTCCATTATTAACCATCTTTGCATCTTCAAGTAGTACCAATGTATCACCACAAACTAAATCACTTATGACTCCCTCTTCATGTGAACATTTGACATTAGAGGTTGATCCACTAAGTGTATGCTCAACTACTCTAGCCTCCTATAGGGTTTTGGCCTCCAAGGGACCCTCAAACAAAGGAAACTCATGATGTAAATCAGGTAGTAAACAAAAAATGTTCACTTATACCTTTGTTCTTGTCCACCCAAATCTACATACTCTTCTTTCTTTCTTCGAGAGAGACCTTCCCTTTGTTTGCCCCATTGCCATGCCTTCCTCTCTTGGAATAAATAGAGATCTAGTGTATGACCCCCTTTGTTTCCTGGATTGATATAGCTGATGACATCATTCTTTGAGCATTTTCAAGTGTTGTTTTGTTTAGGCAACCAACACCTTAGCATCCTTTGCTCTTTGTAACCAACTGTAACACAACACATGAGTTATCTTGACATCTTCCATGGTATGATACACAAAATCAGACTTTTTGTGGCTTGAATTTTTAACATCTTCCTCATGCCTAATACCCTTCTCATGAGTTCCAACAAGAGGAGACTCTCTCACCTCATTTTCCCATGTGAATTAGTTGTTATCTCATGAAGATGTGATGAAATATTACTATTGTTATCAAACAAAAAATCTACATTTTCATCATACCTCTTTATAGTGTCTTCAAGGAGCTCAAGAAAATATTCATCCTTTGTTGAATTCCTATCATCAAGTGTTGGTATTATTTCACCCCCAAATCTACTTTCCTTCATGGCCTCTTCTTCAACACATCCATGTGTAAAAACTAGGTCATTATCATTCCTCATCAAGTCTCCATCAAAGTAGTGAGTAGAATCTTCTACACCATGCTTTTCCTCAAGGGTTGATCTAGAAAGTGTATGCACTTTTATAACCTCCTTAACCTCAAAGTGATCCTCCATATCTTGCAATGTTAAATCAATCTTATCCAATTCACTTTGTTCACTACATACTGGAATTTTTGAAATGTCATCATATGTATGAACAACATCCATTTCAATGACACCCAAACCATAATTTGATTCCTTTCCAAAATTATGTAAAGGTGATAAAGCAAGGCTAGACTCAATTAATGAAACATCATAAGAACCCATACCTTCATGTAGTTGTTCTAACATGGTTGGTTTGATAGCATTTGTGGCAGTATCTTCCTCAATCTTCATGTGCTCTTGATTTGTTGCTTCAATAGGTGTATCTCCTTTGTCCTTGTCCTTATAGGATTGAAGTGAAATTTTAAACATATCTTCTTTTATCACTTGGAAAATCTCAACATGCTCTTCTTTGGTGGTTGTTCTAGAACCTTGTTCACCTATAGGTTGATCAATGGTTGCCAATTTAGAACCCTTGTCAAATTCCTCATAGATATTTCTGGATATTTCCTTGGTATATGTGTGTGAGTTGCTATAATACCTAAATTGTCTTGATAGGGAGTCTTTATGTTGCTACAAGATATGATAAAAATATCTATTGTGTTAGCATAAAATCTTTCATGATGTCCTCAAGACTTGGTTTCTCACAAATTTTTGATTTCCCTTTTTGCTTGCTATAGTCCATCCAATGCCCCATATAGCAACCAAAGGAGAGATCATTTATAATCTCAAGTGTTTCCATTAATCCAAACTTTACATACCCAATAGGCTAGCAAGATCAAGGCTCTAATACCAATGAAATATCCCAACCAAAATTTGTGCATTTTTTAAATTTTTATGACATAAGAAAGACGCTCTAATTTTCTGGTTTTTAACTTTTTCTCAAACCCTAGTTTTCTAATGTAATTTTTTTACTAAATTTATGCATGAATAAAAGTATGCATTCATCCAAATAATAGCCAAACTCATAGTGGATCATAAACAACATGAAACTAATAACATATTCTACCAAACTTTCACCAATATGAACCAAAATTATTATATTAGGACATCCAATTTTCTACTACAACTTAGATCTAACTAATGATACAAATACATAATGTAATGGGCTCCAAACATGCCCAAAAACATATGGCAGTTTTTTATATGAAGTAGCCCAAATTTATGTAATGAAATGTCCTCCTAATCTAACCCTAGCTAGGAAAAATTTCTCCAACCACAAAATACAATTATTTGATGAAGAAACAACTCTAAAACCCTACCAAAGAGATGTGTTGGCTTGTTGGCCTGCTGATAGGGTTTGTAACCCTAGAAATTTGAAGAATAACCTCCAACTTGCACAATTCACCCCTTCAACTAGATGCCTAAATTCTGATGTAGAAATCTCGATGTGGTCCTAGCAAGAATCACCATTAAGGCCCATGTGAACCTTCATCATGAAGTCCTCAATTGAAGAAGCTAGGGTTTCATCCAACTTCTCCTATATTCACAAAAGTTTTCATCCTTAGAATATTTACCAAAATTCAGATAAAAAAATCAGAGGTAATTTTGTTGATGATTGAAATGCCTTCAAATGATATATCAAACTTCCCCTTTCCCTCCAATCTAGCCAACCTAATTTGGGCCCCAAAATTCAAATTTATTTTTTAATTTTTTCTCCTAATTTCTTCGAAAGGCCTCCCAAGCCCCATTTAAATATAAAATATATTTTTTGCATAAAATATTCAAAAATTATATATTATTTTTCCTTCTATTAAGTGCCAAGACTCAAAAATAATAAAATATTATTTTTTCTTTGAGAAGGGACATTACAATTCCTCCATCCTAATCATCCACAATCATCCTAATTATCCCCCTAATCTTTTTAATCCTCCATCTTCCCTAGTCACCCCAATATATCTCCAATACATCCCTAATCCATCATTTAGGAACCTAATCCTACTTAATTTTCCTAATCCAATCAAGTTCCTAGTCCTTATCTTAATCATTATCCATTCATTTCTTCTTCCTAGTACACATTAAAATCCATTATTCTTAATCTATTTTCTTCATTCATCTTATCCTAATTGTCTTCTATCCATTATCATCCTTAATCCACACCCTTCATCATCATCTTATCTCAATCCCCTTTTCATCTTCATCCCATTCCAACCAAATCCTAATCTAATCCATCTACCCCTAATCTAAAATCTAAACATTTATTATCCATCTATCTCAATCAAGCATCTAGTCCCCAATCCTTAATCAAAATCATCCTTTGAACATCAAAATTTGGTTAAGGACTTTAATCTCCTTTATATCCAAAATTCCTTCATCTTCAAAATCTTTCACCCAAGGATCCTATCCTTAATCCACTACCACCTATTTAAAATCTATTCTCCTAATAAAAAATAAAGACCTTGATTTGATCCCATCCTTAATCCAAACTTTCTTGAGAACATTAGTCTATCTTAAGTATAGTCATTAAATCCCATCAATTCCTACTTAAGAAATCTTTCTATATTAAGTAGAAATAAAATCCAATCAAATCTTAGTTAAGAATGTTAGTTTGTATTAAGTATAGAGAATAATCCTTAATCAAATCAAATAATGTTAAGGTCTTGACATTTGATCCCAAAATATATAATCTCATCCTCCATCTTCATTCTTAGGTCATATTCTTCTCATCCCCAATCTATTTCTAATTCATCATCCTAATTTCCACCCTTACCCAAAATCAATCCCAAACTTTCCTCTTCTAATCAATCCTTACCATGTCCAACCATCTACTCTATCCTCCATCCTACCTAATATATTATAGTCCAACCTCATCCATTCAAACCCAATCCAACATCATGAACCCATACCCTAACCCAAAAAGACCAAACATCACACTCAAGGTCAAGCCCAATTACATTTATGTTGATGATGAGGATAACCTTGTTGACCAAGATGAGCTCTCCACATGTACATGTTGATATTTCAAGCCACCCTTATGACCCATTATTTAAAATCAATTTGAGAGATCCTACATGGGTCATATTACATGAATCTTCCTTGAAGGGGTCCCAAAAATGACTAAATCCTAAGGTTTTGGGCTTTTGGTTTACCAAACATTTTGCATGCCTTCCGCATCACTCCCAATCCTTCATTTCTTTCACTTTTCCTTCCATCTTTTTCCTAAGGTTTTTAGGTTTTGGCCATAATCCTTAACCTCTAACTCTTATCGCTTCCTCTTGGTAGGCCTTAGGCCTATCCTCTTATCACCAAAGTCCCAAAAGGCTTTTCAATATTTTTTTAAGTCTTGAATTATTAGATTTCAAGGATCGACCTTTTTCTCTACTCCTTACCCTTTGTTCTTCTCAATCGTTAAGCCTTCCTCTTGACCCTTGATCCCCAAAATCTCTCTTTAGCTTTCAGGCATTCGTATTTTTGGATTTCACCTTCCTTCTCTCTAAAGTCTCCCTTCAAAAATTTAACTAAATGTCAAATTTTTGGGCTTTCGAGGGTCAAACTTCTCTCTTTCCTCTTACATTTTTGTTGTAAGGGGTAGAGCTTCCTCTCGATGCCTGACACCTAACAAGGGAAAACTTTCAAACTTCAAACCTTGTAGCTTCAATTTTCTTCCTTCCCTTCTTGAACAAGTGGTATTCTAGTTTCCTAATGCCTAATTCCCAACAGACCGATTCTAATGAAACATGAGGTATAAAGCAAGCTCGACACATGACCTTCAATGAAGATAATTTTTTTTTGTTTCAGACCATTTAATTCATAACCAAGGGAGTATTTTGGGCCCAAAGGCTCAACAATTCTGTGGAGTTATCATGTTTCTTGGATAGCGCCATTAATTCTCATTTCAACTACCTATTTCAAGTTTTAGGATTCAAGGACAAAATTTGTTACACCTCTTGACTTCTACAAGTGGATTTTGTGGTGCCCATTCCTCTTTATTGTTGTTGTTGTCCATTCTAATGCATCCCATGTCCTAAACCATTAATTTATGGAGTATTTTGGATGTAATTTTGGACAACCTTCTTTGCAAAGGTATAGCATGCACATCTTTTGTGGCAACCAGGCTTTCCTTGGGGCATGGATTTCATGAACATATCTTTCCTTGATCAAACTTTGAATCTTGTAACCCTCATTGGGTTAGGTTTTAGTGTGTAACCATCCAATTTATGCTTGATCTATAAAAGAAACACTTGTATTCATTGTAATATTTCTTCCTTTGGGATCCTCTCATAGTTTTCTATAGTAGACACTACATTTTTGCACTATGTCATTGTAAAGTCAGGCTTTTATGCCTTATATCAATAAAATCTTATTATTATCATAGTTATTTCTTGTATGGTTGTGTAAATTCATTTACCTTCATGTCTGAATATGTGTTCTATTTTATTGGATGATGTATTGTGCAATCTGAAGTAAGGAAGAAACAAATTCCTATCTTGGTGCATTACCCATTTTTCCTTTAATGCATTCATTCTTCTCCTTTTCCCCTATGAGTTGTTAGAATAAGAGTAGTGATAGGGTTTCATGTGTTGGGTTAGACCAACACATTTGCACTTAGATTAAAAGATAAGGTTGGCCTTCTTTAGAGACTTTACCTCATCTTGCAAGGTTCCACGCCTTGAGATCATTTCCATGGTGTCATTAGAACGTTGAACTCCTTGTTTAGCGAGGTGAAATTTTATTTGACAACAATACATTCCACCTCAAAAAACTATATCCACTCCCAATCTATCTCTTATTTCTTATCCATCCTCTTCCTTTGAAAATGGAAATCAAACCCCCATCTAAATTCCCACCCACATACCCCATCCAAAGTCCCACCCACATGCTTACAATCCACATCATCCCCATCCACCACTATTGATTTCATCCTCACCTGCTACTTCAACAATGATAAATATTCCATGCATAGATAATTTTGTAGCATTGGTGATAAATTTTCATCCTCCCCACCTCCATCCAATCCCAATCCATATCCTATTGCTTATCCTTCCCCTTCCTTTTTAAAGGGAAACCAAGTTTCTATCCAAAATTCCCCTCTAACCCAATCCACATCCCAAATTCTAATATCCAAGTCCTTTTCAAGATTCCCATCCTCATCCTCAATTTACCACTCCATGGAAGCTTCCTCTTCTTATTTCACTTGTTCATCTCCCACACCCTTACAATACTCATCATCCCAATCTTACAAATCTACATCACTCCATGTTTCTCATGATTTCCTCTAATGACTATTAGCAAAGGTGGCTTAGAAATCCCCATCTAAAAATAAAGTTGTGCAATATCCCAATGTCATGCATCCACCTTCATCCCCTCCATATCAAGATAAACCACAATCTCCTAAACCTCATGAATATCCTATCCCTCCATCAACTCAATTTGAGAAATTTATTCAACCTTCTGCTCCATCACATAATCTACACCACATGAACTATTTAAATCCCCTCATCCAAATCATGCTAACATAGATTCCCCTACATATCAAGATCAAGGAACCCCTTCTACTCCATTGCATGATCCCCCTCTAAATGATGATCTTGATTCTCTTTCCACCCCATATATTTAATATTCCCTTTCCATCTCAAGAGAAAGATATCCCCCCTCATGATACCCTTCCATCCCAAGAGAAAAGTATCCCTTCATCCCCCTCTCATGACCCCATCCTTTCCACTCCATATTATGATCCTCCTCCATCCCATGATCCTACCACAAGTTGAGATCAAATAATTCCTTCATCTCCATGTCATGATCCTAATCCTCCACAAGATCCCATTGTTGGAATTGGTTGTCATTGATGTCAACACTAGGTGAGATTGTTGCATTGGTTGTATTGTTGGAATTGGTTGTCAACACTTGAGGAGTTTTTTGTGATATCAACACTTGGTTGTGTTGTTGGCATTGGTTGTCAACACTTGGGAAGATTGTTGCATTATTTATTTTTATTGATTGTCATTGTTGACAACATTCTGTTTGGGTTGTCATTAATGTATGATGATGTGTTTGCTAATGTTCATGGTTGGATGTCATGCCTTGTCTGATAATAATGAAAGTTGTATTTATGGTTGCTATCAAAAGAGATAATTTCATGATGATATATTATGATGATGCTTAGAAGCATTAAGATGAGGATTATATGTAATGTTTATGGTGGAGAGATGTTTTCAATTATCTATAGTATGTTATATGCTCTCTTATGTTATTCCTGGAGAAGTATGTGTTGTTGCAAGTTCGTTTTGGTGTCCGCAAGTTGGTAGAAAGTGTTTGATTTAGAAAGTTTCTTTGAAGACTATTTGGGAGAAGGCTCCACATTCCTCTGTTGTTGAAGATATGGTCTTGTGGTTTGGGATTAAGTGTTTTTTCTCTATAGATGTTGTACTCCTATCTTTTTTAGGTCACCAATTTTGT
Source organism: Sequoia sempervirens (assembly GCA_007258455.2). Lineage (NCBI taxonomy): Eukaryota > Viridiplantae > Streptophyta > Pinopsida > Cupressales > Cupressaceae > Sequoia > Sequoia sempervirens. The sequence goes on along the minus strand of VDFB02271358.1, from coordinate 408,697,486 downwards.
CGATGAGGTTTTTGTTAATTGCACTTGAGGTTGGTAGCTTTGTTGGTTGTTTGGATTGATTTAGCACATGCTCTACATTTCTCTGCATTGATGTCTCTATTCATGTGGCTTGGTGAATGTGCTCTTATTTTCTATGCAATGTCTCATTTCAATTTTCATGTGTTGAAGTGGTTCGCAAGTTGATCTGTTAAGGTTATATCTCTTGGTTATACATTTTGTGCTTCTAAGATGAAGTATTTTATTTATGTTTTGTCTATGGTGGTTTTTGGTGGAATGACTATATAGAAGAATTTTTTGGAAGTGTTGTTGTATTTTCATGGAACATCTCTTTGTGATCTACACATGAGTGGTTAATCTCTTTGGTGCTACATATTGTGTTGATTTGGCTTTCTAGACAATTTATGGATGTCTGGTCGATAGGGCCTGTTGTCTTGCTTACACTATGAGTTTCAAGGTCTATGCCAACAATTAAAGTTATGTTATGATGGATTTGGGTCCTGAACTATCTTTTTGGGGACCATATTGAGTTAATTTAATTAAAAGTATGTTTTTTGGGTTGATTGGTTATGTGCTATGTGTTTCCTTGTTGCCAACTTGAGTTGATGTGTGCCACCATGTGAGTTGTTTGGGATCACATTGGAAGATTTAATAAGATTTTTTTTTGTCCTCTCTATCTTCTGGATAGGACCATGTTAGCATATTGTTGTCATTGATGTCAAAAGGAGAAAATGTAGAGGTGAAGTGGAGCTGATGTAAAGGAGGAGATTGTAGCAATTAGCCTGATTGAAGTCAAAAGAAGATTTGTGTAATACTAGATAGAAGAGGTGTAAAGACTTGGCTAATTTTTTTCTAAGTTTGCAAGTTTCGGAGTTCAGGCTTCAGGCTTATCACTTACCAAATTCCATGGTAAAAGACTTAGAAGTTTTGTGGGTAATCGGGCATCGGTTTTCAGGCTTATTGCTTATCGAATGAGTTTGAAAAAGACTTAAAGTATTGAGGGTTGTTAGCAATCAGACTTCGACATTTCATCGTAACCTTTACTTAGTCTACGGCAGTGGGTGTAAGTGTATGAATTATTCAGGAACTCCGACCCCCAAAAAGGCTTCGATGTTCATAGGTTGAGAGGGAGGCTTGTACATTACTAAAAGGAGTGATGAATTGTATGAAGGGAGGATCCTGACCCGTGAAAGGATTTCATTCTTCATTGTTTAGAGGTATGGTTGTCAGTCTACTTGCTTGAGCTCTACATAGTATGGTGATTATGGGATCCCCAATCCCTGACACCTAATAGATGACAAGAGGTAAGTTGAGTTTGCATCGATTGAAGGTTTTCTTCATTGGGTTGATAGGTGGTAGCTGCCAACCATCCCACCAAATGAATGTGTTGACTCAGGTTGACCCCGCATGCTAGTAGGATTTTGACACGTGGCATGGATGAACAGGTAGAAGGATTGGTGTGAAATTTGAGGACAAATAAGGAGATGACACGTGGCTTATTTCTACTGGTTGATTTCACCTCTTTGTTGTGAATCAACATGCAATTTTTTGGTCAATGTTTTATAAAGAGATTAAAATCTAAATCTTACAGTGGTGATTAAAAGCAAACCCTAAATTGTATGGTTGGGAATTAAACTAAAATGAAATCAAATGATGGAAAATTTGAACAATAATGCAAGGGTTTGAAGGTGCAAATACACAAGTCAATGTCATGATTTCTTAAGTCAAGGGCTTGATTTCATGGCACGAAATACATAGGTGAATGGCATGATTTCTAATGTAGACACTCAGAGGATGAAATCAATTCAATGGTGGAATGAAGAATTGAATATTTTTGTACTGATAACCAAGTAACTGTCTTGCAAAGATCTTATTTTTTATTGGATGAAAATGATGGTACTAAGGCAAGGAAAAACAAAGATTTTGATTAGGAATGTGTTGCATAGAAAAATCATAAAATGGTATGAAAACCCTAGGTTTATTTTTGCTAAAAATGGAATGTACTCTGATTTTGGACAAGGGTTTGTATGTTTGATGTTGCTTGATGGTGAAGTTAGAAAATGATATAAAAGAGTAGATCAGAAATAAAAATAGTTGGTATTTTTGAAGAAGTGTAATAGTTGTAAGTCAAGTGTGTTAGTGAGTTATAGAGTCAATTTTATAGAGTATTGAATGAATACTTGAAGCTAACCACAGTTGAAGGAGAGTGAGAAAAATGAAAGAACACAACATAAACTATGTATTGAATGTATTGATGCATTATAGGTTATGCAGAACCAATTTTATGTATATATAATCTTTTAATACTATAGAGGTTGTTACCTCATTTGTATTGAGTTGGTGCTCAGAGTAGGGGATTGGTGTCTCCATAGGGTTGGTTCCCTTAAAATTTGTAACACAACATTATTGCTTGTGAGGTTGGATTAGGATAGTAGATCCTAGCAGCATTTCTCATTGTGGTTTTCCCGATCTTAGGCTTTCCACGTACATCATGTGTTATGTGTTGATCTTTCATGTTCACGTGGTTGTCATATATTTTCATGTTTTAATATACACATCTAAGTTTAAGGTTTGAGTCTGTAAAAGGTTTTCAGGAATAAAGTTTTAGTATCTACTGATTCACCTCCTCCTCTCAGTAATTTTTTATGTTCCAACTATTGGTATCAAAGCACTAGGTTCCATAGGAGAAGCTTAATCATCTTGGGTAGATCTTTGGATTTGTGAACACAATGGAAAATAAAGAAGGTTCTTATACAAACAAACCATCTCGATTTGATGGAACAGATTATTCCTTTTGGAGCTCATTGATGAAGGGATATTTGGGATCTTTAGGGTATTATGTGTGGATGTCTATTGTGAATGGATACACACCACCAGCTACACCTCATACTAATGTTGCAAGAAAAGGGACTATGAGAACAATGAAAAAGCATGGTTTGCTATTATGAAAAGTTTGTCTAGATCTGTGCATAGCAAGGTTATGTATTTTAATACTGCATAGGATGTCCAAGATACATTGAAAAAGATCTATGAAGGAGATGACAAGGTAAAATTGGCAAAGCTTCAAGTACTGAGAGCTAGATTTAAAGGCCTAAAGATGATAGAAGAAGAGAATATTTTAGACTATCTTCTAAGAGTCAATGATATAGTGAACTCTATTAAAGGATGTGGAGAAGTGAAAGAAGATTCCATTGTACTAAAATCCCTAAGGTCAATGACAATTAGATATGATTCTAAGATTTCTACAATAGAGGAAGGAAGAGAAATAGATAAACTCACTCTTAATGAGTTACATAGTATATTCACTGCATATGAAATGAGGATGGGAGATGTTGAACCATCAAGGAAGGAAGTTGCTTTCAAGGTTACCAACAAAGAGAAGGATGTATCTTCTAAGAAATACAAGGCTGAGAACATCACATATGGAAATGACGAGATTGATGAAGAAGAGGATCTGGCAAGTACAAAGGTAAGTTTCCATTTAAATGCTTTGAATGTGAAAATTTTGGTCATTTTTTTGCTAATTTCCTTATAATAAGAAAGGAAACTCTAAGCAAGAGGTAGAAATTAAAGTGAAGAAACCCTACTATGCTAAGAGAAGGATTTTTTAGAACAAAAGGAAAATTTTATACATCTAAGAGGATAGTGATGTATCTAATGATTGCAATAGCTCAGATGATGAAAAAAATTGTGCTTTTATTGTAAAAGAAAATGATTTTTTTCATGAAAAAGAATCTGAGGGACAAAAGGATGGAAAAGTTGAAGACCTTGGTGAATATGGTGAAGAAGAAGGAGAGTTTAACTTGGAAGGAGAACTTATCTATGCCCTAGATGAGATAGATGACCTCATAAATGAGATTGAATAGTTGAAAAAGGAGAACTTAAAGCAAAAGAATCTTGCATAAAATGAATGAATAAAAAATAAGAAAGGATCTTGATGGATCTAATCAGATGATAGTAGGTCTGAAAATTCAAGTGGAGGAAGCCAAAATAATGGAAGAAGTAATGAAATCAAAATCAAAATCTGAAATGGATAAATGCACGAAGCTTGAGGCAAAAATTGTTGATTTGAGAAAGGATTTGGAGAAAGCTAAGGAGCATGTTGAAAAGGGATTGAAACTAAAAGGTGGCTATGAAATTCTAGATGAACTGATGAGTACACAAAATCCATCTAACGAGGAGAAATCAAGCTTAGGATTGGAGAAAGGGTAGAGTTCTTTTGTTGATTTTTCTGCAAAATTATATGAATGATTTAGGGTAGGAGAAAAGTCTAAATCTATCAATAATAGTGATTGCAAATAGAAAACCAAGGAAGAAAAGAAGCATGTTGTAGACAAGAAGGATAAAAAATCTGCTCCATATCATCAAAAGACAAGGTAGAATTTTAGAAGGATTGATGTTGATGGATTTACAAGAGTGCATGATCCAAGGAGGCCAAGACAATGTAGATCACCTCACCCAACTCAAGGAAATGCTATGATTAGGTATTCATCATACTTCTATGGTTATTGCTATGCTTGTAATCAATTTGGTCATAGGGCTAGAGAGTGTAGAGTTGTCCCTAAAATGAGTACAAAATTTGTGAGAAAAAAATCTTTTGCTCCCTTGATGGATATGAATATAGTTTGTTACAATTGCAACAATTTTGGTCACGTAGCAAGAAATTGTAGAACAAAGGCAGTAAGACCAAATGTAAAGAATGAGAAAAATAAGGATTTACCAAAGAATTTGAAAGCAGGGAGGAGAAGGTAGAAAATATTGAAAAGAAATCTAAGAAGGTGTGGAAGGAAAAAGAACAAAGTTCCACATAGTCAATGATTGCTCAAACAGTGTTGCATGCTAAAAAGAAAAATTTATGGGTAATAGATAGTGGTTACTCCAAGCATATTATTGGAGACAAAAGCAAGTTCATCAAACTCAAGAAATACAATGGTGGATCTGTGAGTGTGGGTGAAAATACAATAGTTAAGATAGCTGGAAAAGGCATCTTGAGTCTAGATGGCAAAAATCCCACAAAGGACATCTTGTATGTTGAACTTGGATTGAAGCACAATCTGATAACTGTGATTTAGATGTGTGAAAATGGATATAGAGTCACATTTGATTCAAAAGGCTGCAAAATCAGAAAGAATGGAAAGACAGTTGCACAAGGAGCATGAACTGATAGCAATCTCTACAACCTTTGTGAAGTGAAAGGTCAAAGTTGTTTGATAGGACAAGTTGATGAAAGCTGGTTGTGGCATAGAGTATTAGGCCACATAAACCTTGATAATCTAGTAAAGGTAAGTTTAAGAGGTCTAATCAGACACATGCCTAAAATAACTAATCCTGCAAATGTCATATGCAAAGAATGTCAGTAGGGAAAGCAAACAAAGGCTACTTTTTCAAAAAAGGAATACTCAACTACTAAGTCATTACAACTGGTTCATACCGATTTATGTGGACGTGCTAGGACAAGAGGTCTGAAAGGTGAAAGGTATTTCATGCTGGTAGTTAATGACTTCACAAGAATGACATGGGTAACATTCTTGAGAGACAAGTTAGAAGCATTTGAAAGATTTAAGATATTCAAGAAAATGATTGAAAAGGAAATAGGTAGAAGGATTAAATGCTTAAGGTAAGATAGAGGAGGAGAATTCACATCAAGTGAATTTTTTGAAAACTATGAGGCACATGGAATCAAGAGACAATACTCAACACCGAGAATTCCACAACATAATGGAGTTGTAGAATGAAAAAATAGAGTGGTGGACATGGCTAGAACAATGTTAAATGAGGCCAGATTAGCTAATATATTTTGGAGAGAAGCAGTTCATACTACAGTATATATTCTAAATAGTTCAAATCATAGCACATAGTGATAGCACCCCCTAGGAGTTGTGGTATGGCAAGCCTACATCTGTGAAGTACTTCAAAGTGTTTGGCAGTAAGTACTACATCAAAAGAGAAGATGATAATTTGGTAAGCTTTGAATCAAGAAGTGATGAAGGAATATTTTTAAGATATTCTACTTAGAGCAAAGCTTACAAGTGTTACAACATCAAGCTAAGAAAGATTGTGGAAAGAATCAATGCCAAAATTGATGAGAAAATAAAGCATACCGAATCTGATGAGAATGATTTTGATGATGAACCAGATTTTGATGAACCAACAACCAGTCATGAAGAAGAATTTAAGGAAGTAGAAGTTGAGAAGGCCCTTGCAAAGTATGTTCAAAAGGATCACCTCATAGATCAGATAATTGGTGATAAAAATGGAGTTCAAACTATAAGAAGACTTGTAAAAGATAAAGAACAAGTAAATTTCACTCTTATGTCACAAATTGAGCCAAAGATCTTTAATGAAGCCATCAAGGATGAAAACTAGATAAAAGCTATGGAGGGAGAGTTAAATCAGATTGAGAAGAATATAACATGGGAATTGGTTCCTAGACCCCTAAGTAAAAATGTAATTGGTATAAAATGGGTGTTTAGAAACAAACTCAATGAGGATGGAGTTGTTGTGAGGAATAAGGCAAGATTAGTGTGCAAAGGGTAATATGCACAAGTTGAAGGAATTGATTATGAAGAAACATTTGCACTAGTGGAAAGATTAGAATCAATAAGAATTTTTCTTACATTTTTTAGTTTACAAGGTATTCAAAGTATATCAAATGGATGTTAAATCTGCATTCTTGAATGGAAACCTAGAAGAGGAAGTTTACATTGAACATCCATAAGGTTTTCAGCTATAAGAAGAAGAAGACTATGTTTGCAGATTGAGAAAGGAATTGTATGGTCTAAAGCAAGCACCATGAGCATGGTATTCCAAACTAGACTAGTATCTACAAAAACAAGGATTCAAAAAAGGATGCACAGATAGCAATTTGTATTTAAAATCTAAAGGTGAGCATATGATTATTGTTTTTGTTTATGTAGATTACATAATATTTGGAGGTAGCAATGATAAAATGTGCAAAATGTTTTCTACACATATGCAAGATGAGTTTGAAATGTCAATGCTAGGAGAGCGTATATTTTTCCTTGGCTTACAAATTGCACAAAGTGGTAGAGGAATATTTATATCTCAAACCAAGTATGCTAAGGAAACGCTAAAGAAATTTGGCATGGAGGATAGTAGATCAGTCAATACCCCCATGATTACTGACTACAAATTGAGTAAATCAAATGCTTGTCACCATATGCATATCAAACTATGTACAGGTTAGTAATTGGAAGCCTACTATACTTGATTGCATCAAGACTAGATATAATGCACGTAGTATGTATGGTAGCAAGATTTCAGGCTACACCAAAGGAGTCTCATGTCAACGTTGTGAAAATAATTTTCAGATATATCAAGAGTATAGTTGACTATGGGATATGGTATCCTAAAGGAAAATATTTTACCTTGACAACATATACAAATGTTGATTAGGAAGGAAGTGTTGATGATTGGAGAAGCAATAGTGGTGGATCATTTTTCTTCAAAGACAAACTTGTGTCTTGGATGAGCAAGAAGCAAGAATGAGTCAATCTCTCCATAGAAAAATTAGAGTATGTAGCAACAATAGCTTGTTGTACTCAAGTTCTTTGGATGAAGTAGACACTTAAGGACATCAAGGTAGAGTACAATGAACCTATCTCTATTCTTTGTGACAATTCAAGTTCCATAAACATTTCAAAGAATCCAATGATGCACTCTAGAAAATGTTGGTGTAATTAATATTTAATTACACTTTTGCATAAGTTTACTTAGGCATATATAATTCCTAAGTTATAGGTTTTATCCTTATCTTGTTGAGCTATCTTGTTGCTCAAGATAAGATTAGGTTTATGCATCTTTTCTTTTATAAAGAAAATTATCTCTTGTAATTATTTATACTTTGAATATATCAATTTGCACATCTTTTGCAAATCTTTGCTTTTTCATTTTTCTCTTCTGTGGAAGGTGATTTTTTTGGTTTTCAATCAGATCTTGGGTTCTAACATGGTATCAGAGCCTTGATTTGCAGCCCCTTCTCAACTTTTTTGGAGGAATACAATGCAGAGCTCATTCAAGGTCCCTCAAGGGTTTCATTCCTTAAGCATCTTTATGTAGCATCTTGGATCAGATTGGGGTTTTGCGTTGGATTTAGAGCACTGGAAAAATTTAGAAATGACTTTTATTTCATTCATTTTTGTCATCGTTTGCCAGATCTGTGAGGGTTTCAAGCTCAGTGATTTTTCTGATAGATCTGGGGGTCACCTAATTTTTGGAGCACTTTGTGCCCAAACGGACCTCTCCGTTGGATTTGCAGCACCCAAAAACCCCTATTTTGATATAAAATTTGTCCAATTTGGACACAATCATCCAGAGAGGCAAAAAAAATTTACCCAAGGGCTGTACGGTCCCCAAGCATGCGTTACGAGGCTCAAAAATTGAGAAAAATGCACAAAAAAAAATGTTTTTGATTTCTATGCCGGCACACCCAGTGTAAATTGGCTCCACCACCTAGCGGCCATAGGCTCACCACCACCGTTGGTGCCCACTACCCAAGCTCCATCGGGCCGAGCTAGCCCCCGCGGGCTCCTTGCAGAGGCCACAGTCCTATGGGGGATTGGGCGCTATGCGCCCGACCCCCGCCCGGCTGCCCAGCCCCTTTTGCATACCCAGTGGTCCCATGGAGAACCAAGGGCTCTGCCCATCCCCTAGTCTGTAGCCCCTAGTCGCACATAGGACTAGGGGCCTATTTTTTTTAGCCCCTTGGGCACCCTGCAGCCCTTATTGGGCATTCTAGAGCTATGTTCACCAAATCGGGCATATTTTTTGCATACAATCTTCATTTTTTGCAAACAAGATACCATTGAAAAGCTGATTCCACCGCCAATACAATGGTATAGTATTTTTTACTATATTTTTCTCCAAATTTATTTTGCAGGCATTTGAACTTAGATGTTATTGTTTTCACTCCAGAGGGCATATCTTTTGACTCGATGATCCTTTTTTCGTCATTCTTGTGGTGTTGGAAAGATGATTCTATCCTCTACATAGATCTGAGGTCTATTTTATTTTTATATTTACGCATTTTTTTCATTCTCTCCTTCTACAATCATTGGGTATTGTAATAACGAACTGATATAAAGTTCCATTAAGGGGGGTTCTTGCATCCATTCTTCGTATTGGTGACAACTCGCATGAGTTTGTCTAGTTTCCTATTGTTTCCTTTAGCTTCTTACTTGCTTAGCTAGACACATCATTGATTTGATTCAGTTCACACTTCACATTGGGATTTTATGGTTCTTGATCCACATTGGTTCAGATCCTTCTCATTTGAGGGCCATGTTTTTATGGTTAATGTTCTAGAATCTTGATGGTACTCATCCTATGGGAAGTTTAATTTTAGTTTGGCATTGGCTTCAAGAGACATAGCTTCTATATTTTTTCATCATTATGGGCTTCATTCATCCTTTCATCTATTGTTGCTTACAGATTCCAGGGTTGATCCAGTATGTGAGTTTCCATTGTTCCTTGGCATTGGGTCTGTTGTTGCATTTATGATTCTAATATGGTATTTTGCAAACAGAAGTATCTTTCCTTGCTTGCTAGATTTGGGGTTCCAGTGTTTCTTCATCAGTGTTCTTCCAGTGCTTCTTTGTAGCAGTTCATCTTATTGAGGGGGGGTTTTCCCCACTGGGTTTTCTCTCTCTTTGCATTTGTAAATGAGTACCTAATCAGGCCTTGTTGCCAAGACTCATAATTGCATAATAATCTACTTCTCCCTAAGTTGCACTTATGGGGGGTGTTGGTGTAATTAATATTTAATTACACTTTTGCATAAGTTTACTTAGGCATATTTAATTCCTAAGTTATAGGTTTTATCCTTATCTTGTTGATCTATCTTGTTGCTCAAGATAATATTAGGTCTATGCATCTTTGCTTTTATAAAGAAAATTATCTCTTGTAATTATTTGTACTTCGAATATATCAATTTGCACATCTTTTGCAAATCTCTTCTTTTTCATTTTTCTCTTCTATGGAAGGTGATTTTTTCTGGTTTGCAATCAGATCTTGTTTTCTAATAGAAAAAAGAACATCTCTATCAAGTATCACTTCATCAAAGAGAAGGTTGTAGACAAGGAGGTTAGGATGGAGTATGTCCCCACAAAAGAGTAGGTAGCTGATATTTTCACCAAGCCTCTTCCTGTAGAGCAATTTGAATATCTGAGGCAGAAGCTGGGAGTAATTTCTCCCACATCATATCACTTAATCTTAGTGATAGGGCATGAATCTAAGGGGATCTTCATTGATTCTTTCTTCATCCCTAGACAAGGATAGCAAGATCAAGTTAGGTAAACTTTTTTTACAAATTTCTAATGACTTGATGGTTGTAGATTTTAGGATCCACACTTTCTCTTTGAACTGTTTGTCAAAGGGGGAGTATGCTTTCAAGGGGGTGTGTCTTTTAACATAGATGTCAAAGGGGGATAAGAGGAACAAATGCTCAAATGTTGACTAAAGTAAAAAGTGTACATGGATGTTGATTTGGAAGATGTCACCATGTGCAAATCATAATTTGAGATACATTTGGTTGAGCAGATTTGGTTGAGCATTAGGATTTGCCATCAATGACAAAGGGGGAGATTGTTGACATATTGTTTTCATTGATGTCAAAAGGAGAGAATGCATGGTTGAGCTGGTGTAAAGGAGGAGATTGCAACAATGAGCCTAATTGAAGTTAAAATAAGATCTATGTAATACCAGATAGAAGAGGTGTAAAATACTTAGCTAAATTTGTGATAAGTTTGCAAGTTTCAAAGTTCAAGCTTTAGGCTTATCACTTACCAAATTCCATGGTAAAATACTTAAAAGTTTTGCAGGTAATCGAGCATTGTTCTTTGGGCTTATCACTTACCAAATGTGTTTGAAAAAGGCTTAAAAGCATTGAACTTTGAAGGTTCATTGTAACCTTTACTTAGTCTATAGTAGTGGGTGTAAGTGTATGAAGTATTTAGGAACTCCGACCCCTAAAAAGGCTTCAGTGCTCACAGGTCAAGAGGGAGGCTTGCACATTATCAAAAGGAGTGATGAATTGTATGAAGGAAGGGAGGATACCAACCCACAAAAGGATTTCGTTCTTCATTTTTTGGAGGTATGGTTGTCAGTCTACTTGCTTGAGCTCTACATAGTATGGTGATCATGGGATTCCCTATCACTGAAACTCAATAGATGACAGGAGGTAACTAGAGTTTGGATCGGCTGAAGGTTTTCTTCATCGGGTTGACAGGTGGTAGTCACCTGCCATCCTGCCGAATGAATGTGTTGACATGAGTTGACCCCACGGCTAGTGGGAGTTTGACGTGTGGCATGGATGAACAAGTAGAAGGCTTGGCATGAAATTTGAGGATGAATAAGGAGATGACACGTGGCTCATTTCTACTGGTTGATTTCACATCTTCGTTGCAAATCAACATGCAATTTTTTGGTCAATGTTTTATAAAGTGATTAAAATCTAAATCTTATGGTGGCGATTAAGAGAAAACCCTAAATCATATGGCTGGAAATTAAACCAAAATGAAATTGAATGATGGAAAGTTTGAACAATAATGCAAGGGTTTGAAGGAATGAATACACAGGTCAATGGCACAATTGCTTAAGTCAAGGGCTCAATTTCATGGCACGAAATGCATAGGTGAATGGCATGATTTCTTATGTATACACTTATAGGATGAAATCGATTCAATGGTGGAATGAACTATTGGATATTTTTGCACTAATAACTAGGTAACTTTCTTGCAAAGATCTTATTATTTATTGGATGAATATGGCAATAATAAGGCAAGGAAAAACACATATTTTGATTAGGAATGTGTTGCATAGAAAAATCATAAAATGGTATGAAATCCCTAGGTTCATTTTTGCTAAAAATGAAGTGTACTCTAATTCTGGACAAGAGTTTGTATGTTTGATGTTGCTTGACATTGAAGGTAAAAAATGATATAAAATAGCAGATTAGAAATAAAAAATGGTTGGTGTTTTTGAAGAAGTATAACAGTTGCAATTCAAGTGTGTTAGTGAGTTACAGAGCCAGTTTGATAGAGTATTGAATGAATATTTGAAGTTGACCATAGTTGAAGGGGAGTGAGAAAAATGAGATAAGAACATAGAAAAAACTATGTATTGAATGTATTGATGCATTATAGGTTATGCAAAACCAATTTTGTGCATATATGAGCTTTTATACTGTAGAGGTTGTTGCCTCATTTATACTGAGTTGGTACTCAGAGTGGGGGATTGGTGTCTCCTTAGGGTTGGTTCCCTTAAAAGTTGTAACAGAACATTATTTCTTGTGAGGTTGGATTAGGATAGTAGATCTTAGCAGCATTTCTCACCATGGTTTTTCCCATCTTGGGTTTTCCACGTACATCATGTGTTATGTGTTGATCTTTCATGTGCATTTGGTTGTCATATACTTTCATGTTTTAATATGCACATCTAAGTTTAAAGTTTGAGTCTGATCAAAGGTTTTCAGGACTCAAATTTTAATATCTATTGATTCACCCCCTCCCCCCTCTCAATAGATTGTTGTGTTCCAACATACCACAATATGTTTTTGTGGTTGACTTGTTGGAATCATTGTTTTCTTCTTTTTGGCTCACCTAATTATTGTTTTGTGATCTTGTAGAGGATATAAATGGAAGATCAAATCAGTTATAAAGTGTGTGTGAGTAAGAGTGTGGAATGTATTGAATATCACATAGAAGTAATGTGAAAGTGTGTGAAAGATAGATCAAATGCTCTTTAACACCTCAATCAGTAGAGTGTTATGATGAAAAATGTTATAATTTTTATAAACTTCTTGTATCCTACTTTGAGAGTGAATCTCATCAGTTCCTTGTATCCTTCTCTACGATTGTGCACCTTAGCTTGCAAGTCCTCAAAGGTGATCCTAATTGTAATTTTATATGTAGTGAGATTCTATATTGTGAGTTAACTCTCACCATGGTTTTTCCCTCATTGCTCATTTTCCACGTAAATCTGGTGTTATCTTATGCATGTGTGTTTTTTATTTCATTTCTCATTGTTTTTTATTTGGTTAAGGGTTGAATTGTTGTATCTTTCATTGTTGTGGGTTGCTAACCTTGTTAGGGAATTAAAATGCTATATATTTCTTTGATGTTGATCTATTTGAGGGTTTTTGATTTGGTAAAGAATTTTTATTTTGTTAAATGGTTTATGTTTTGAAAAGATTGATCCACCTCACTCTTAGCCTCTAGGTGTGTTCAACACCCATCACCCCTATCCAAGCTACCCATGAACCCCACACCTATAAAATGGGTTCCTCCACTTTTATCCAATCTAGTTTTCTCCAAGAACCTATTATTCCTTTCATATCACATCCCCTTCAAATGGACTCACATATTTTTTCCACAACAACAAGTATCCCATTGGAAAAAGATTTTTCAAACTATGAAATATCAAGGAAAATGATTAGGCCTCCATGAGCAAGGCATATTAGAACTTATCCAAATCAAAGAAAATATAAATAATCATGGCCTTGGCTACCAAGCTCATAATAAATATGTTGGTACTCCTCCCAAAACCCACATCCCTCCATTTAAGTCCAAACATTCATATCCTCTATCCTCCAAATCCATATTGGGTCCTTACATTCCAAAGCCTAATCCTTCACCCCTTCCATCTATTTTGGGTCCCTATGTCCTAAACCCAAGTCCTTCATCTATTTCATCTATCTTTGGGCCTTACATTCCACCACCAATCACTCCTCTCAAAATCACTTCATCCTAATTATCTATCACCTCACATTCCAAATAAATATCAACAAAAACACATATCCTTGAAACCATTCCAATATCATTCTTGCATTAATCCATCCATAAAATCTCCTAGTTATTTATCTTAAAGTACCCATACCATTTCTCTTCGAAGCAATTTGTATACCAAATCTTAAATACATAAATCCAAAAATCCACATACATCCAAGGATCAACATGCCCCCTCAAAAGATATGCTAAAACAAATCCAAATATGATCCAAAATTAAAAAGAAAATCCAAAAGACCATAAAGGCCCAAGAATAAAAAATTAAACTCAAAAACCTTGTGGATCCCTAAACTACTCTTAGAAAATATGCATCCCAAAGAAAAATCAAAATTGGCATCCAAATCTAATCCTCCAAAATAATCCACCACTCCATCTAAAAATCCTCCATCTTCCAAATCCATTTTGGGCCCTTATGTCCCAAAATTAATATCCACTCCTCCATCTAAATCCAAAAATCCAAAATCCACTTTACATCCATAACTCCACCACCCTTCAAGGTGTGTTTCAATGTTTATCTTTTCAAAAATTTCATCAATTCATCCACAAGTCTACCCTCCATCCTTCCATCTCTCTTATCCAAGCCTTTACATAAATACATATCCCTCTCTATCTCCCCATCCATTTCATCTTCCTTACCATCATTCTACATCTATAAGCATAGCTCCAATTGGCATGGTCTAATGGAGCACATATTTGAGGGATACCATCCATGGGGCTAGAAACTTGTTTCCTTCCTCCATCTCCCTATCATGAATACATTCTCTTCCAAATCCACTTATCCACATATTTATCCTTATAAATCTTCATCCCTACTATTCTAAAATCCCATAAAAATGAAAAAAAGATGAAAAAAAATCATTCGTCCAATGGTGAAAACCACTTCTTGTGGCACCTTAGGCAAGTATCATGATGAAAACCTGGCAAATAGGCATCATGTGTAATCTCCCATCCTATTGCACTACAATTTGGGGAAAGCTTCATCCATAATACACCCTATCTATATCCTTCACTATCCCTCATCCCCTATCCATTATCCTATCTAATTTTATTCTCCCTTCCCTCCTTTGATCTTGAAAAGGCTAAGGATATTCCCATACATCATGTATCCTACCTACCGCATCTCATCCCATCCTCCATCCCATATCCCTCATCCTATTTCCTTCCTCCCATCCTATCCAAATCCATCCACCCTTCCCATATTTGATCTTGATAAGGAGTCTGCATGTTATCCTTTCATCCATACCCTATTCATATCATTTATTATCCTTCATCCCATATCCCTCATACTATCTCTTTCCATCCTATCCAAATTCATCCTCCCTTCGCTCCTTTGATCTTGATCAAAAACTAGGGGAAAAATATCCTTTTGTGTTTTGGAAAATGCAAACCTTTCTTCCTCTAGTATCCATATCCCTTATGCACTATCCTTTCATCTCATGCTACTAGTCTTCCATCCTCTATTACACTACATCTACTATTTGAGAATCTTATTCCTTTGTAACATAGTCCTTAGATCTCCATCCTCCTATCCACCCAATCAATCCATCTACCTAGTATCTAAGAAATCCATCCATACTTTTGAATCATTATACCAAGCTTGGTTCTCCATTATCATCGGATCCTATCCATTCCTCAATCTATACTAATCATCCAATCCATTTATCATTTATATTCCTTCAAATCCAAATGTAATCAATCCCAATCCATGCAATCCAACTTGAAATCTATCTCATTATCCATAAGCAATTCATCATTTCGAACCACATTAATTGAAATCTATTGATCCACTATCAAATTATTATCATAGGGATGTATCTTTCCCAATACATGTTTTGTTCTTATCATTAACAACACAATCATTAGGGTATGCATTGTTTTTATTGTTAAATTTTTTATATTTATCATAACTCAATCAATCAATTAGTTTTCATCTTGACTAGGGCATAATCCTGGTTTATTTTTGGATTTTTGTGCATTCTTTCTTGTTGCTTGTATGTTTTCTCATTTTTTCACTTATCATGGTCTTTGCACTCTAATTCCATAAGGTATTCATGGTCTTCCATATCATGGTGCTATAAGGTATATGTTTTCACTTGGTTGCTTGTACCATTTCAACATGATGATAATCCATCCTCCTCCATCCATATCTTTATCTTCTTCCATGTCATTTTACCCTTCATCATCTAGTCCTCTCATCCATTTTGAGAGCACACCTAACTCCCATCCTTCTAGTGGTTGGGGCATCATGCTTCTAGTCCTTATCCCTTTCCTTCCTAACCACTATATGTTTTATTCTTTTTTGAAATTATGCTACTTCTTTTAGTCACAACATCATCTCAAAGAGGGACAAAATGTAGACACCTAAAATGTGACCTTACCCAACCACACCTCATTTTAGCCTATTAAATCTGACCTTACCCAACCACACCTAATTTTAGCCTATCCCAAGCCATTAATTAAATAAACATTTCATATTTATTTAATTAATTTCCATCCTTTCCCCATCTTTATCCTAATCCTTTAATTAAATAAATATTTACTATTTATTTAATTATTTATCCCTTCATGTAATCCCTTTAATTAAATAAATAAATTTTATTTATTTAATTAATTCCCTTTTATCCTTTATCCTTTATCCTTGTCCATTTAATCCTATCTATTGATTCAATTCCCATGGATCACAATCTAAACATGTCATCATTTAACAAGTGTTTCTCTCACATGTCTAACTAAGACCTTGTCTAGATTCATTGAGCCTAGACACTTGCCAAAATTCAAACTAACTTTCCATCTTATTCTTCATCTCATATCATACCTCTTAATCCTAGCCATTCACATAAAAACTGTTTCCATAATGTACATCCTTAACCTAGCACTTATCCATCATGTGCCACTTGTCACATGACTACAACTTTTGATCCTAACTCTAATCCTCAATCAATCCTATCCATCCATCAACCAATGCATCTTGGCCCTTAATTTCTCTAATGGAAATTCTATAAATGAGAGGCCTTACATCCCATTTGTATCAATCTTATCTCATGCTACTATTATGTTGTCCAAATTTCTATTGAATCATCTTGATCATACCATCATGTTATTGGTTTGATAAGAAACCACATTCCATCTATTAAGAGCATACCAATAGGATTTTGGTGCATCATATTTAGCTCAATCATGGAGTTTAAAGGTGATTTGAGGTTCAAGTTTTTATGAATTTATCTTGTGTATTTCACTTCATTTCATTTTCTTATCCTCAAACTACAATAGTTTTCTTCTATCACTAATAAATTAAATCCTTATTTAATTAATTAAAGTATTACACGTTCTTCCTCTCATTTAAAAAATTAACAAAAATACTCACTCCCCACCATAAAAATCCAATTTTTTTTTTTTATCTTAACCATTCATTCCAAGAAATCTTGACTATCTACTTACACTCCTTGTAAGGCCTTTCTAACATCTAATTAACTTGGTGTTTAAAAGAAGACACACAATTCAAAGGATGGGTTTCTAATTTAAAAATTCACCAAACCTTCACAAAAGGCTTCATTTAATTATCAACCAAGGATTGTAAGGTTTTGACAGTGCTAGCACTATATGTGCATTCAAGGATCCTACTACGCCCTATATCGATGAAACATAGGTGGCCAAACATGTATTGAAAATGGTAAATATTGGAAAAGGAAATAAAGCATGAAATTGCAATATAGGAGAACTAGCATAAATCTATTGCTTATGTTGTGGTACTTACTACTTAATATTGTAACTGCTAGCTATTAAATCTGAACTTACAACTTACTAATACTTCCAACTTTTGACTCCTAAATTCTGACCTCTAACTTCTCTGAAGAATAACTTAATGTAATTCATGCTACAAAATATAATTCATAAAATCCACATGCATACAATTGGAAACTTATCTTAAATGAATTCAGTAACATGACATCTAATCTAGTAACAAAAAATAAGGTGGGTTGGAAGTGCCTCAAGTGGCCCTCAAGTGGCCCTTTCTTGATTTTTTGCACCCACATAAGATATCAAATATGCACTACTTGATCAAAAAATCATGACAACAAACTAAACTCCTTTATTGCATGAAAATTGGACTTCTTATAGTCTAACAAGAATCTCTAAAATATTTTGCATTCAACAGTACATATCTATTGAAACTTGGTAACAAAAAAACTAACAATTGTTAACTAGTAAAACAATTAGAATGTTATTACTACTAAATCTGCTCCTTAACCACAAATCATGATATATAGGTTCGAGAGGAATCTTATTCATCAAGGACTAAAAAAAAACATTAATGCATACATCCACTCTCCCTCAAGGATAGGAAGAGAACAATTCTTTGAAACAAAAAAAACATAAATATGAAATAGAGGAAGAAAAATCAAACTAGGACTCTGTCCCTAATGGTTAACTGCCATGACAGGGACATGTTTCCTAGAAATTGTCACGTCATGGGTTACTCCTATTTGAAATAGACTTCTTCTTCCAATTTCCTTTTTTATGGATAAAAGTGAATTTGTAGTGACTCATGGCTAACTATTCAATAACCACCTTTGTTTCCTTTTGGAACTATCATTCTTCAATTGTTTTGGCTCTCCCCTACAACTGTCCACAATCCTTTGTTGTAGGCTAAAAATTTAGCTGTTGCAAGCTATAGTATTCTTGGCTGTGAGATGTTATTTTTGCTACCAAGGCATTCACATAATTGATAATCAAAATTAAACCATACAAACATACTAAATCTTATGAGCATCCATACATCCACTCAAGCATATATCAATATATCATATTTATATTTCCACATATTTAGGTCTATCAAAGTGTATAAAAGGAATATGAAATATGTATGAAGTCTTGGAATTTTTTGTGAAACTTAGCAACTAAACTGATAAGAGCATAAGTGATGAAGGAAAAACCAACCATTATCTAGACCCATCATTCCCCCCAACTAAAATATTTGCTTGTCCTCAAGTAACTTTTAAGATCAGAGGCTATACCTAAATAGCTATCTCCCTTAAATTAGCTACAATGTCAACTCCCTTTTTTATATTTCAGATAATAGACTTTTTGATCTGTGAGCTTTGTTAATCTGGTGTTTTATGCTACTTCTTCCTCCATGCCTGTCTTCCCTATCTAGTGTGGTACTGGAAAGAGGAGAATAGGTGGATTAAATATGAGTGGAAACCATATAACTCTATATTTCCCTACAATTTCTATGTACTTATGATCTCTTTAGACAATAGATACAAAATTCTAAAGAGTGTGTGGCTCATTTCTCTTCAACTAAGGTGTTAGCTCTTCCCATCTTTTCTGCACAAATTTGAAGTCTAGATTAATAGGCCCTATAGCTAATCTCTTCATTCTCACATAATTTTATTCTTTGATATTCATTATCTTCTTTTCCACACCTCTATAATCTAAAAGTTATATCCACTCTTCTATGACTACATTGGGATTCCCTTATCCTTTTATGAGTTGTAAAGCAATAGATTTTTCCTTTTTATGGTATTCTTGTAAAATTTCTCCCCCTCTATTTTTAATTTCTAATATAGGAGGCCAAAGCTCTGATTTGTAGATCTCCTACAAAAATCAAGGGATTCCAAGTAGATTCATTTGAAAGAATATAATTATGTAGGTAAAATTCACAAAGTTGATCTTGCATTTCAGGTGTGGAATCATGAAAAAGTTTCTAAAAAACAAGAATTTTATTTTCATTGCAATAGGAAGGTCATTAATTAATTGAATAAATTAAAAACATAAAATATTTCTTGTAGAAATAAGGCATAGAACCTAACAAGTGGCTTGTACATTAGCAATTGTGTGGTTTTGTCTGCTATTTCCTCAATTTTCACCTTCAACCTTCACTTCAATTTCTTGTTTCTCCAATACCCTAGTGTGATTAGAAATAATTTAATTTTTATACCTTTCCCATTCTTTTTCTTTTTGGGAGAACTCTTGTGTTCTTTTCCAAATCTCCACACTTAAGGACACCATTGTTGGCCCAATGGAAGTTATGACCTAAGGAATTGCACCTTGGGATACTAATTCTTTGTTTTATGCTTCAACCATAGCAAGTTGTGCTAGTACCTCCAAATTTGGCCCATGCTCAAAACTTATAGATCTTATCCTCCAATTCTTTAATACTTTCATCCCTCTCACTATCCTTTTATTGATGTGTTTTTAACAATTCTTTCAATTGTTTTACTCTTTCTATTGCTTCCTACAATTCTTTGCTAATATTCCTTTATTTAATAAAAATTTCTCCATCATTTTTCAAAAATGTTCATCAAGTTGCACTTATGTATTCAAATCCCTTTGAAACTGGACTTTTTGGGGATCTCCTTCTCATTTTAGTAGCCACCAAAACATATTTTGAATCTGATTCAGAAGTGGTAGTAAAGTACACTAATTGTACAACTGGTGTATTCACATTTCTAGGGGATTTCCCCTCTGATTCTGATTATGTTTCAATTATAACGATATCTTCTTTCTATTTTCTACATGTGCCCTTTATTGGCCCTTTTTTCTAGAGATGATGTGACTGTCTCATTGATTGTGTGGGCCTCTTCTGCCCCTTTGTAGGTATAGAAGAAGAGGCTCAACCCTTTCTTTTCTTTCCTTTTTATGGTTTTCTAGAAACATGGGTTTCTTGTTTTTCCTCTGTTGTGGGTTGCTCAATAGAGACTGAAAGTTGTGTTTCTTGTTGTGATATAAGAGGGATTTGTTGCACACGGATCTCTCCTTTCTCAAGAGATCACTAGGGAACTAGCTAACCTTATAAAACTCAGGATAATAGATTAACAAAACAGTAAAGAACTAAGATTCAATTATACTTCAAGAAAAATTATCAGAGATCCTGAGGGAGAAAAACCAAAAGAATCTTGTCTTAGAAGAGGGAGCTCTCAGCCAAAAGATTTCAGCATAGTTCTAGGATGCCAACATGACACGTTGTCATCTAGAAGATGCGTTGGCATCTTAAGCAATAGAGAACTCAAGAAATTCAATAGACAGAAATAAATTCTACTTCTAAACTCAGGAATAATCTGTACAAGACTATCTAACTGATCAAGAAACCAAAAACTGAAATGAACACACGGATGCTTGGGGAAAACTTACCTTTCTCTAGATGTTTGAATCTTCATTCCAAGCTCCTTTCCATGACCTACACACAAAAGACCAAGGAGAAAGATGTTGGGTGGCTGTGTAGGGGCATGCCTCAATCAAACCTCGCTTTGGTGTTCCCACCTCCACAAACAACCAAGTTGGAAAGGATTGCTAAAGAAGTAAACAAAGCATGTGGTGAAAGAAAAACCCACTCAAGAGTAGAACCCACACCACGATAAGCGTGTGGTGAAAGCAATACCCGCTCAGGACTAGAATCTACACCATGATATAGTAAACAAATGAGTGTGAAAGGAAAGTGAAAGGGAGAGAGAAATAGAGAGTGTTACCCATGGGCCAAGGCCCTCTCCAGAGCACACGAACACACCATTGAGTGCTTTCTTGAAATCTATTGTTGTTGTTGGGAGGACCTCAATTCGGCATGGCTTCGTTTATGACAGCACTGCTATCAAAAGTGAAGAGATCTTAAAGTTGGAGCAAGTAGAGAGAGAGCTAGTGTTATGTCTTCCAACCCCCAAATGAGAGCCAAAAAGGGGTTTTTAATCCTTGCAAGGGTGGAAAAGAGCCATTACTTTCATAATGTAACTGCTAGGACACATGTCTCACAGGTTAGCATTCTAGATTCCACATTTTAAACTCAAGAAACTGACAGGACAATAGTGCGTCGTGCAGACGTCTACGCACTGCACGTTTGTCCAAAGCTTATATTCTTAGAAAATGTGTCACTAGGCTTCTGTTGCTCAACCACTTGTCCTCGTGGAGCTAGAATCATGAAATTCTAATCCATGGGATTTTTTCATTAATATCTCAAGGTGTCATAAATGCTAGGAAAAAATGCCAAAATGTGGAATTGCCCCTAGGTGCAATTCTGCAACATTACATTTTTCCCCCACTCTAGTGGGCTAGATTTTGAAAAAATCAGACTCACTAAAGTAGAAAAGAAAATTTTCATCCAAATTTTTGAATTTTATGAATTTGCATGTCAACAGAGAGAGACCATAGCAGCCACCAAAGTCGAGCTAACTAGTACTGAAGGTGCCCCCAGCATTCGAGCTCAACAAATAGCATTAGATTGGTCATGAAAAATTGTTCAAAGCATTAACCTACAAAACTCAAAATTTGGGTCAACTTCAAAAAATCAGAAGAAAGCTACTACGGAGAGAGGAATGATCAAGAAAAAAGTCGTCAATTCAGAAGAAAAATATGATCAAGAGATGACCTTATGCCCCCTCCTAATTTTTCCCCTAGCCTGGTGGGGAAAATTTAGGAGAAACTAGGAAGCCACAAATTCTAGGAAAAATAGGCCCTAGGGGGTCCATATATACCTAGGTGGGCCCCTAGAAGGGTCATTTTCACTATTCACTGCCAGCAAATTGTTGGCTTTTGTGAGAAAAATCAACAAAATACCGAGCAAGAGAGAGTATGAGGAGCAAAGGATGGATCAACTACATTGGGACATCACCGAGGGTCACGAGGTGGACTAGGTAGGCCACAAATTCTCATTTGTTTATATTTTTTATGCATTTTTTAGAATTTTCCTATTGGCAAGGTGTGCAGGCATATTTTTTCTATGCCCTCGTCTAAAACTTGTGTTTTAGTCCTCAATGAGTGTTGTAGTCTTATATACGCGTTGTCATCTCGAAGACGTGTTGTCATCCTCAAGGTGATCATGGTGATCAGGGGACGTATGCACGACACACAGACGTGTGCATGTCATGCATAAGCTTATTTTTCTTTGTTTTGATGCAAAATGTTGATGTTCTAACTTAATTTTTTTTACTTTTTGCAAGAGTACCCAAAGATTCGAGATCATCCAGGAGGGCAAGCATTCTAGCTCATTCGTGAGTAGAGGGACCACCTATTAGATGATGAGGTCACACTCTTAGAGCAGGTTGATCTCTAGAATGTATTCACCATGCCAGAGATGAGATGTCATGAGCAGATGTTGATAGCCCTTATGGAGTGGTGGGATGCCAGTATGTCATCTTTCTAGCTACCATGTAGAGAGATGAACATTACACTCGAGGACGTCTATCAGATCCTTGGGCTACCCATTTGTGGAAGGTGGGTGGCTCTTGACAATACGAGATCGATACAAGAGCGGTCAAAGGGCATCCACTATTGTACAGGGAGGATGGATGGTGGCGACGACACTGGTCATATCTATAAGCACTGGTATGACCATGCAAGGACCACTGAACCATTGATCTGCCGAGTCATGGTCATGACCGTTGCTTTCCAAATCATGATTGATGGGAAAGGCTCGCACCTGCATGAGGGCCTCATCCATACTATCAGAGAGATGGTGGAGCACAATACCATTTTTTACTGGGGGCACAACATGCTAGCACACCTCTACTAGGAGCTAGGCTGGTATGTACACTATGAGTACCATAGCCTCACAATGTGCACTCTTTTGCAGGTGTGGGCCTTTTCCCACATCATGTGCACTTGACTAGTCATTTTTCCCCAGTGACGGCTATATCGGATCCCCATGGCCCATTAGTATGATATGATGGGCCAATGGAGATTTGAATATCTACAGTTTTGGTGTTTACAGTTTGACACTCTCACTATGGATGGGGTTCGATGGAGACCCTACCAATTTTTTAGGTGGGTGGATGATAGCATGTTCCTAAGGAATCTGTAGTGGGATCATTTTCTGATTGACCAGAGGGATTTTGTCATTGTACCCTATTACTGGAGTCAAGTCATGTAGCAACATGGCCGATCACAAACCATACTAGCAATCATTCCCACATACACTAGGGCCCACAATAGTGTGGCAAGGGTTGGGGATCACCCTCGCCCCACTATTACAGATATTGTCCCCTCAAATGATGATGATCCTGGCCATGATCTTCCGCCTATATCGATGGTGGATAATGTCGAGGTAGCGATTGACTTCACGCGGTGGTGGGAGAGGCATCGTCCCACTCCTGTGTTTGGAGAGGATTCTCTGAGAGGGGATCCTAAAGTGTAGGAGGACTTTCCCTCCCAGCCATCACAAGATAGGAGGAGAGGTTGGAAATAGGCTAGGGAGTAGGAGGAACCACAGGAGAAGGAGGTGGCACCACCGAGACTGAGGCGACAGAGGAGGTCCAATCCCCCACCAGCTACACCAGTCTCTTTAGCACCACCTACTTCTACTATAGATGTGGCACTAGTGGCACTGGGAGTAGCCACCAGTGCTGGTAGTGCGGGTCCTAGCACTGATCCTCACCCTGATCTGACATGGCAGGAAAGGGACCCAAGTATACATGATACGTTGTTTATGTTTTGGTACTTTTAGTTTTTTTCTTATGATATATGTATCTATATGTGTCATGTGATATTGATACCTTTTTCTTTCTTTTTGGTTGCAAAGGACATGCAGGGATGGGTTGGGCTCATAGCTCAATGTATTTCAGAGGTCACCCTTGCTGTGTCAATCTAGGGATCAATCGTCGAGGCTTACCTATGGGATTTCATGCCCCCATCTTTAAGCCAATTGCACGTCTGAGGACCACTTACGAGGAGTAGGGTGTGGAGTTCGTCCAACTTACTGCAGAGCTGATGACCATGTGAGGGCAGTGCAACTAGATGTTGGGGGAGCTACAGATGGTGCTCGCCGAGCAAGACATGGTAGTGAGGAGGGTTGATGTCGTTGAGCAGGCATGTGACACCCTCTAGAGTCATCTCGATGACCTTGATGAGAAGCTGACAACTATGAGCCTAACAGAGGTTCAACGACTGCAGGACCAGCTGAGGCAGGCGGAGCTGATGTTATCCTCTCTACAGGGGGAGATCAGGGGGATGCAGGAAGCTTTGACTACATCATGCTCCCATCGTTCTCACTCCATGACCACTGTTTTGCCCCTCCCCATGGTTGCAGAGCATCCACCAGAGCTAGAGGGCTCTAGGAGCCATGCACCGCAATGACCAGGGACATCATCATCAGTTTTGTATATCATTTTTGTAGCGAGATACATATACATACATACATACTTGTAGATCTTTTGTATAAACACATATTCAACAGCCACTCATTTTTTATAGCAATGGCCCGATACATGTATATGACATTGGATACATACATTGCACATATATATATATATATATGGATACATCAATTCTGATCTCATGGATTTTTTTCATTTGGATGTGTATTCTCTTTATCTTTTATGCATGTTTATGTTATAGATGTTATATTCTCATGTGGATGTATGCTTACATTAGATGCTAATATGATTTAATAAACACACATAGTTGTATGTTAATTAAATACAATGATGATCTAATGGTTTTAATAGATGTAAAGTGATGCATGGTCACACACGCACACATGTGGTCATTCACAACACACAAATTTTCATAATGTGTTAATGAATAATTTCAACATATGTAGTGCCACTACCCTTATGTAGGGAGAACACCACATACATGACACATAGAGCACTATGCATAGTATCAATGAATATGCATCACATTGACGGGCCCTTTTAAAGGCATTCTATCTATAGACGATAATACATAGGCATCTGAACCATACACAAAGATCACAATGTAAGGGCCTAACCAGTTAGGACTGAATTTTACTCTCTAATCAGGCGACGAATTTACATTTCTCTGGTTTTCATAGAGAACCAAATCTCCTATTTTAAAGGTTCTAGGAAGCACACTTTGGTTGTATTTTCTAGATAACCACCGTTGATAAGCTTTAAGATGTTAGAGGGCCTGTAAATAGTGCTCATCGATCATCTCCTACTAATGAAAACAATTAACTCGATAGGTCTCATTATCAATTAGCCCCTTAAGGGAAACCTACAAAGACAGAATCTCCAACTCTAAAGGCATGATAGCTTTGACATCATACACAAGGTTGTAGGGCATTGTTCATGTAGCCGTACGAACACTCATGCGATAGGCCCATAAAGCGTACATCAATTGAATGTGCCAATATTTACCATGTTTATTGACTATCTTATGGAGAATAAGTTCAAGAGTTTTGTTAGACACTTCCGCTTGACCGTTAGATTGCGGATAGTAGGGTGTAGAAAACCTATGTTGAATATGGAATTTCTTGAGGAAGTTTGATTTTGTAACTCTTGGGAAGGTGCATGAATAAGACGACTATGTTGCTAACATTGAGGGCACTTCTTAACAAAATTGAAGGAATCTTGTTCCATCATTTTCCAATAGTACCCCATGTGTATCAATCTTCTTTCCAAAGATCTTCCACCAAAGTGTCCACCCCTAAATCCTGCATGGGCTTCCCTGAGGGAAAGGGGTATCTCTGATTTAGTGAGACACCTGAGAAGTAAGCCATTATAGGCTTTCCTATAAAGGATGTCATATAGAATAGCATAGCGAATTGAAAGCTTTCTTATACAAGTGCAATCGTTCTTTGTCACATCATCGAGGAAGTTCCCAGTCTTTAGATAGTTGAAGCTATTAGAAAATCATTCTCTAGAGTCCACATGGGAACACATAGGGGACTTGGCTTCAAGTTCTTCAGGAACCGTAGGGGTTCGTAGGACCTAGACCACGAAGTGATATTCTATTGCATCTTTTTCTGAAGGTACCAAGGAATCAGTGCTTTCCATGGCATCAACATGTCTATTTTCTCTCATAGGGACACTATCTATTGTGAAAGAAGAGAACTGTTTAAGCAAGGACAAGGCAAGGTCCCAATACCGAGACAACTTACTTTGCTTGGCTTGATAGGTTCTCATTATCTAGTTCACTATAAGTTCAGAGTCGCCTAGGATACAAAGATGTTTGATTTTTAGTGCAATCACAACACATAAGCCAGCAACGAGGGATTCATACTCAATTATGTTATTGGTACAAGGAAAATCTAGTTGAAAGGATAGGGGAACTGGTTTACCTTTAGGGGATATTAGAACCATGCCTGATTCAAAACCATTTTGACACCTCGATCCATCGAAATACATTTTCCATTCAAGTTCATGATTAATTACAAAAATGTTTTCATCGGAAAACAAATCCAACCTAGGAAAGGAGCAAGATGAGGGAGCATCTCCCAAAATTTGCAAATACTTGACTCTTTATTAAATTTTGAGTAATGAACTTTATGTCAAACTCAGAAAGTAACATAACCCACTTTGCTAGTCTCCCTTCTAGGTCAATGCTAGAAAATAGATGTCTTAAAAGATCCTATTTTACTATGACGTGTGTTTCAACATGGAGGAGATAGTGCATCAACTTCTGTGTAGCGAAGACGAGAGCAAGGCATTGTTTCTCCATGGAGGAATAATGGGTTTCGTAGTCAACTAGGACATGGCTAATATAGTAGACCACTCTCTCCTTCCCAGTTTCATCATATTGAGCTAAAAGAGTTGCCAAAGCATATGGTGACGTAGCAAGGTAAAGCAAGAAGGGCCTATCTTGCATAACTAGCATCAATACAGGAGGATTGGACAAATAGGCTTTGATTGACTCAAAGGCTCTTTGGCATTTCACATCCCATATGAAGCGAACATCCTTTTTCAATAAGTGAGTGAAAGGAAGGGTATGATCAACCAAATGAGATATAAATCTATGAATCACCTAAATCTTCCCTTGTAAACTTTGCAACTCAATGATATTCCTTGGTGGAGGCATGTTAACGATGGCATCAATCTTATTAGTGTCAACTCTGATCCCACGATGAGAAACTATAAACCCCAGAAGCTTGTCAACGTCAACACCAAAGACGCACTGATGGGGGTTTAGTCTCATCTTATAGAGTTGAAGCCTTTCAAAGATAAGATGAAAGTTCCTCACATAATCTTGACAAGTTATCAACTTTGCTAATATGTCATCAACGTAATCTTCTAAGATCTTGTGGATGAAATCATGAAATATTAGTGTCAATTCTTGTTGGTAAGTAGCTCCTGCATTCTTTAATCCAAAGGGCATGACCAAGTGATAGAAATTACCCCATGGGGTGGTGAAGGTCATCTTGTATTGATCGTCTAGGTTAATATGAATCTAAATGTAACCAAAGAATCCATCCATGAAAGAAAGTAATGCATGGCCTACAGTCGAGTCAACAATCATATCTATATTAGGCAACAAAAAATCATCTTTAAGAGAATCCTTATTAGGGTCTCAGAAGTTGATACATGTGTGAATATGACCATCAGGCTTACTAATAGAAACTATATTTGAAATCCAAAGGGAATAGTCAATAGGATGGATAAAGCCTAATTTCAACAATTTCCCTATCTCAGTCTTGACCATCAATGCCACCTTGGGATTGATCTTTTGGATTTTTTGCTTAACCATCTTGGTGTCAGGACATAGGACAATATTTTGAACCACTATAGATTCATCAATACCAAGCATATCATCATATGTCCAAGCAAAGATGTCAGGATGGGAATGTAAAAGATCGAAGTGCTCATTTGCTTCTTCTGAAGAGAGACATTTTCCAATCTTGATCACCTTTTCTAAGGATTTAGGACCCATAGGAATTTCAACAGTATCTCCTTTAAGAAGGGAATTTTGGTGTTCAAGATGAGATAGTGTAACATCATCATTGATGTTAGATAGAGGGTGTTCCTCATCAACACTCAAAATAGACTCTCCAAAATACGCTTGACTATGCAAGTGATACGAGAACCGTTTCTTGTGATGATAAGGAGGCAACAGGGAATAAGCACCTAGGAATTCCTCTAGCACTTCATTTGAAGAGAAGACATCAAGAGGGACCTTCTCAGCATGCTCCCCTTCCTCTATTAACTCAAGGTGAACCAGGTTCAGTGGCTCGGTAGAGATCATATTAATACTCCACCAAGGCTTTTGTTTAGACTATTCAATAGAGCATCCCAAACCCAGATAATGTTGTCATGGCTTGAACTAGATAGGGACTTGAATTCCATGCTCAATATGCCCTAGGACCTTCTTCCCATAGCCATACCAAGAAGCAAGCTCATATCCAAACCTGTAACAAGTTTGCAAAACCTCAAGAGGTGGTGGGTCCACATAGAGGTTTTCATTCCACCAATGGATGTCAAACGTTTCTATGGGGGTACTTCCGCCTACCTTTCCAAGCTCACAAACATTAATCTCCTTTGCAAGAAGGGGATTATTTTCCTCAACACAGGAAGGAGTGATCTCATGAACAGGATCACACTTCTCTTTCATGGGAGTATCATCCGCCTTAGTGTCGAGGGTACCTAGAAGATCTATGCAAGAGGGGTTCACCTTATATTCCACAACAAAGAACTCAGAGAAATTCAAGGAACCCCAGTCATCTCCAAGGAAAGAATTCATTTGAGAAGCAAATGAGGGAGACATAGGGTCGCCTACTTTAGGTGGTTCTTCATTTCCAATACTCACTCTAGGAACAACTTCCATAGAGGGTATCGATGAATAACATGCCATAGCATCGGTAGTCAAAGATGGAATACAATTCTTGAGATTAGATATAGTCTAAGCATGACTGACGACAACCAAATTCATAGAGGCAAACACCTTTTGGATCCACTTTAACTGTAACTGCTCGATTTTTGCAATGAATCTCAAGGAATGGTGTAAAGTAGAAGTTACTGCACCCATAGCATGGATCCAAGGTCTCCCTAAGAGGAGATTATATGGTAAGGGGTTGGGAATTGCATAGACTAATGTGGGAAAGGTAACAAGGCCTAGCTATAGAAGTAGTATTATCATACCTAGAGCTTGACGACCAACATTATCGAATCCATGAATGTACAAGGAGGACACTAATAAAGAAGATGAGTCAATTTTAATTTTAGGCAGTAGGTCTATACTGCAAACGTTGAAAGTCGAACTGGGGTCAACGAGGGTGTGCCTAATACCGATGTTAACATTGACTATAATCATCAAAGGCTCTACTTGCTTCTGCACATTTAGAGGTGGGAGTTCTTGCGGGTGGAACGTGATATTCGGCGAATCTGCATGAATATGAGCCAACAACGCATTAACATCCATGGGCCTAGTGAAGGCAGGCAAGAGAATATTTTTTAAAGCTTCCTAAAGCATCTCTTGATAAATCAGAGTGGTCTGAAGCAAGTCCCAAAGCGAGATCTTAGCTAGAGTAACACGAAGCTGCTCGACAAGATCATAACCGCTTGGTGTTTTGATTGCAGGTTTAGGTGTTGGAGGAAGGCTTGGTTGAGAAGGTGGTAAGGAAGTAGGGACAAACGGTTGTGATGTAGGGATAGTAGGGTTGTTGATTCATATTTTGTCTATTACTCCTTGTAGGATATGTGTGTCCAACAACATTATAAGACGTAGAGTCTGTAACTTTCATGAACCTTGAGTATAAGTCTGATAAATTGCTAGGACATCAAATCCCATAGACGAAAGGGTCAGTCGAGGTCACGTAGATGACGGGTTTCTTATGGCTCAGAGGAGCCACTAAGACCACCACCACATTTACTGATCCCTTAGCCTATCGAGAGGTGACTTGTTTGGGAGATTTACGAATAGGGGAGAGTGCTTCTAAGAAGTCATCTAGAGCATCCTCCATCATATCGAAATCTTCCTCAAAAAATCCATTCTCATGAATGTGCAACATCATGAAAAATCTGACAATTCACGTCGGGTTCACCAAAATGTGATATAAGAGGGATTCGATGCACACGGGTCTCTCCTTTCTTGAGAGATCACCAGGGAATGAACTTCCCTTATACACCTTAGAATAACAGATTAACAAAAAAGTAAAGAACTAAGATTTTATTATACTTCGGGAAAAATTATCAGAGAGCATGAGGGAGCAAAACCAAAAGATTCATGTCTTAGAAGAGGGAGCTCTTGGCCAGAAGATGTCAGTGCAGTTCTAGGATGACAGCGCAGTGTGCTATCATCTGGAAGATGCGTTGGTGTCCTAAGCAATAGAGAACTCGGGAACTTCAATGGAAAAACAAATTCTACTTCTAAACTCAGGAATAATCCGTACAAGACTATCTAACTGATCAAGAAATCAAAAATTTCTATGAACACACGGATGCTTGGGGAAAACTTTCCTTTCTCTAGATGTTTGAATCTTCATTCCAAGCTCCTTTTTGTGACCTACACACAAAATACCAAGGAGAAAGTTGTTGGGTGGTTGTGTAGGGACCTACCTCAGTCAAACCCCGCTTTGGTGTTCCCACCTCCATGGACAACCAAGTTGGAAAGGATTTATAAATAAACAAATCATGAGGTGAAAGCAAAACCCACTCAGGAGTAGAACCCACACCACAATAAGCATGTGATGAAAGCAATACCTGCTCAGGAGTAGAACCCGCACCATGATATAGTAAACGAGTATGAAAGGAAAGTGAAAGGGAGAGAGAAAGAGAGAGCATTACCCACAAGCCAAGGCCCTCTCCGGAGCACACAAACGCACTGTTGAGTGCTTGCTTGAGAGCTGCTACTATTGCTGGGAGGACCTTAGTTTGACATGACTTCACTTATGAGAGCACTGCTATCAAAAGTGAAGAGATCTCAAAGTTGGAGCAAGTAGAGAGAGAGCTAGTGTGATGTCTTCCAACCCCTAAATGAGAGCCAAAAAGAGGTTTTTAATGCTTGCAAGGGCAACAAAGAGCCATTACTTTCATAATGTAACCACCAAGACACGTGTCTCATGGGATAGTGTTCCAGATTCTACATTTTGAACTCAGGAAACTAACAGGACACTAGTGTGTCGCACAAACGTCTGCATGCTCCATATTCGTCCAAAGCCTATATTCTCAGAAAACACATCACTAGGCTTATGTTGTTCAACCACTTGTCCTCATGGAGCTAGAATCATGAAATTCTTATCCATGGGATTTTTTCATTAATATCTCAAGGTGTCATAAATGCTAGGAAAAAATGCCAAAATGTGGAATTGCCCCTAGGTGCAATTTTGCGACATTACACTTGCAAGCCCTACTCCTTTAGATCTCTTGTGTTGTAGATAGGTGATGCAACATGGGAGCTAGAGGGCATTCCCTCCTCTAGAGCAACATCAAGTTATTCCATTATTTTTTCTTGGCCCATGTTATCCTCATTGGACACTTCAAGGATACTATTGATATTGTTACAATTAAGAAAATTTTCCCAAGAAACATATAGGAGTTGAGCCCTAAGACTCCTCTTTATCAATAATGTAACAAAAATAAAATGAGACAATGTTGTGTTGTTTCTTTCCCTCTTGTATTCAGATGGCATTCTCTTTAATAAATTATACAAGAAATTAGGAACATTTACATTCGTATTATGAAAAAGATGACTTAACAACTTGAAATGAACTATGTATAACAATTATTGTCTCTCATCACATGTCAAATACTTAACTTATATATATTAAGCAACTGAAGCCCAAATTCTGGGTAAAGACAATCATTTAATACCTTGGGAAGAAGAATCCAAGTTTTCTCCTGGCTAGGAGAATTCATTCCTTACAACAATAGCATATGCCCTAATTGGAAACTCTTCTCCTATCCTTGGCAATCCAAAGAATTTAGCTATAGTAGCTTCTAAGGAATCTACCATTAAGCCCCTAACAACTTCTTCATCATTTTTCAACGTGGTTGTGAACTATTGGATCATAGCCTCATTAAATTTTGTGAGCCTCAAAAAATATTATTACTAGCCAACTTGTTAGAAAATAGGAAAACATAGCTAGTCATCTAGCTGTTGGTTATGTGATGCTGGCTCTTTATGTATTATATCACCTCCCATTGTAATTATATGTGATTTTTTAGTCACTTCATAATTTTTCTCTTTCTCTCTTATTTTATTCTTGTTCTATCACTCCAATGACACTGCTTATGCTCTATTGTATGTTATAACACCAAGTACACCTTTGAATTCTTCTCTATACTTTTTATATCTCTACTAAGATCTTTGTATCTTGGTGATGGTGAAAAATAAAATGATAGAAAAAATTTGAAATGGAAAAAAAATTTGAGGAGTAATTCTCGAATACCCTCCCCCCAACTAAGCTTGCTAAGTGCACACACTTAGCTCATATAGGTAGGGCAAAGATTTAAATGGAAAGTAGTGGAAATTTAAAATATGCTATTTGACATGCTTGAATGAAAAATAAATATACATAAAATTAGTAATCTTAAATGATAATTATGATTGCTAAGGTAAAGTGTACTTGTTATTATTTGAATTGATTTGCAACTCGTGTGTACAAGTTGAATTGTGCCATGCAATCAAATTTTGAAAATACTTGTCATGATAGATATGAGCTATGTGCAATTATTATGTAGTGTATGTGTGATATGTGGGGTTGGATTAATGGATGAAAAGAAAAGGTTGTGTAGAGTATGCTTCAAGTGAAGTGATAGTTATTACGAGGTACAATAGAGATGAAAAGTTGATGTGATGGAATTAGCTGCATTGTGGTAAAGTGGACATGTAGATTGCTAAATGTGAGTATAAGATGATATAAATGCATTATGAATGAGTATATATTATGATGGACATCTGAATACTACAGGTGCATATAACAATAGGTCCCTTTTTGATATAGCTATTTTTGGTTCATGTTACTACAGGTCCCTTATGCTTCTGCTCACTAGTTGAAGAAACAAAATTTTCCAATTGTCACTTGTACAATGTGTGCACATGAAATATATGATGAAATTATACCTATGGAACATCAATGGATGAGCTTTGTATCTCATCTATTGATATATTTTTAGAACTGAATGTTTATGTTATTGAATTTTCCAAGTCAAGTTCAAACTATTGTTGTAATATAAGAAGGAAGTCATCCTTCTACAATGGTTTCTTATAAAGATTCAATTTGTGTCCATTGACTAGTAATGAGAACCATAGTTCATCAATTATCTCATATGGCCTAAGCCATCTAGTTTGCAACTTTCCTTTGTAATTTTTGTATCTGGAGTCATAAAGTAAATCCTTATCACCTACACTGAATTACTTTGTCTTAATAAACTAATCGTATTAGAAGATCCTTTGATTTTGGATAACTTCAATGTGGTGGATAGCTTCCATTCTTATTTCATCCAATGCATTCAAGTTGTGCAATCTCTCTTGCTATGCTATGGACAAATCTATGCCCAATCTAATTGTTGTCCTCAATGTTTTATACTCAAATTCTATAGGAATTACTACCTTCTTACCATACACCAATTCATAGGGTATAAAGCCTATTGTGTCTTCCAAGTTGTTTTGTAAGCCCAAATTACCTTAGGTAACTTGGCTGCCCAATCCTTCCTATGAAGTTACACTATCTTTGTGAGGATTTTTTCAATTTCTCTATTGGTGACTTCCACTTGCCCATTTTCTTGAGGGTGATAAGGTGTTGACTTTATGTGCTTATCTCATATTCTTTAACTAATTTTCTGATTAGATCTGATGTAAACTAAGGTCCTTGGTCTATGATAGTTTCTCTTGGAACTCCATATCTTATGAATACGTCTATAGAGAAACTTTTCCGCATTCTCATATCTTGCAAACGATAAAGCCTTAACCTCTAACCATTTTTTAAGGTAATATGTACAAACCAGTATATACTTTTTGTTGTTTGATGTTGGTGAGATGGGGCCAATAAAGTCTAATTCCCATTTTTGAATTGGTGCTATTGCTAGCTATGGTTGCAATGACACTTCATCTTTTTTTTTTTGGAATTCCCATTCTTTGACATCTATCACAACTCCTAGTATATTTTACTACATCTTTAGGAAGAGTTAGCCAATAATAGCTAGTATTTAGAATCTTAAGAGTTGTCCTCTTTGCTGCGAAGTATACCCTATAGGTTTCATCATGGAATGCTCTGAGGATATCATATACCTCATCTTCTTGGATGCATCTTCTCATTATGTTATCTAGGCCTGTGTAGATTAAGTATCCAGGTATCCATGCATATGGAATTTTTTTTGAACTAATTGCCTCTTTTCCCTTAGTGAGAAATGGGGTGGTGTTTTTCCTACTATAAGATAGTTGGCAATATTTGCATACCAAGGTGTATGCAAAGATAGAACAAATAAATTCTCATCTGAGAATAAGTCATTGACACCATCTTCTTCTGATTTGGTTGCTAGTCTAGATAGAAAATATGCCACTACATTTTCTTTATCTAGCTTATCCACAATGGTAATGTCAAATTCTTGAAGTAATAGTAATTACCTAACAAGCCTACCACCTACCACTGGTTTGTTTATGAGATACCTTATTTTTGTATGGTCAATGTGTATAAACATTGAATGCCTTGTAATGTAATGTCTAAATTTATTTATTGCATAAACCACTGCTAACATATCCTTTTTAGTCACTATATAATTGAGTTTTTTTCCTTGAATATTTTTGTTGATATAATATATGGTATACTCTTTGTTCCCTTCCTTTTGTCCTAGCATTGCTCCTATTGCAAAATCAGAAGCATCTGTATGAATATGAAAAGGGAGATTCCAATTTTGCCCTCTCAAGATAGTTGTCTTAGTTAGTGTTGTCTTGAGACATTCAAAATCAGTTTGACAAGGAGGTGTCCATTCAAAATCTACATCTTTAGACAATAGTACAAATAGTGGAGCTATAATTTTTCTAAAATCTTCGATAAATATTTTGTAATATCCAGCATGGCCAAGGAACTTCTAACATCCTTTTATCTTTGAGGCATAGGGAGTGTTGATATCACCTCAATTTTGTTGGGTCTACTTGAATTCCTTCATTGGACACAGAATGTCCCAAAACAATTCCCTTGGTCATCATCATGAAGCATTTCTCATGACTCAAGGTCAAGTTATGTTCTTGACATCTCTTTAGTACCTTCTCCAAATTGACAAGTACTTCATCATAGGTATTCCCATAAGTTGTGAAATCATCCAAGTAAACCTCCATGGAATCATGTGCAAAGTCTAAGAATATGTTGACTATGACCCTTTGGAAGGTGGTTGGTGTATTGCATAGCCCAAATGGAAAGAAAAAATAAGAATATGTACCCCAAGGACATGTGAAATTTGTCTTATCTTGGTATTTTGGGCCTATCTTAATTTGATTATAGCCACTAAATCCATCCAAAAAGGAAAATTACTTCTTTCTTGCTAATGAATCAAGTACTTGGTCAATGAATGGAAGTGAAAATTGGTCTTTCCTAGCTGCAACATTTAACTCACGGTAGTCTACAAAAACTCTCCATTTTCCTTCTTTCTTAGGCACAATCACTAGTGGAGACGCCCACTGATTGTTAAAGATAGGATAGATAAATCCTGCATCCAATATATTTTATAATTTTGATTTGACTATATCTTAGCCTATAGGGTCCATTCTCCTTTGGGGTTGTCTAACCAGTTTGAAACCATCATTGATGTAAATACTATTCATGCACAAGTATGGGTCTATCCCCTTTATATCATGATAATCCCATGCAAAGGCTGTTGTATGTGCCTTTAGTACAACCAACACTGAGGTCTATTGTGCAATAGTCAATTGACTATTTACATTTAATGTTTTGCCCAGTATAATATCTAAAGTCAAGGATGATGTTTGAAAACATGAAATGTCAAGTCCCGCTATGTTTGGAATACAAAGATATGGTAACAAAGAATGGAAAATCTATGAAGCTCGCTCAAATCAATTGGCAGGGATTATATTGTGTAGACGACCTTGTAAACATGTTAGAGAATCATGATGTTGTGGGTCCCTACCATAGTTGTTTTGCATGATGTTTGTAATCAATTCATTTTTGTCTTGGTTTTCTAACAAGAGGTTGCATTCAATAGCCATCATATTTTGTAAGGAGAGTTGATCTTCCTCATCTAGGATAGGCTAGATGATTTCTTCTAGGTCTACATGTGGTTGGGCTGGTGGATAAAGGACTAATTTCTTAGTTACATGTCCATTGGAAATGATCATATTTATAGACCTACAACCTATGAAGGAATATTTTCTTTCCAACCAAGGTCTTCCTAAGATGAGGGGATATATTGCAAGATTATCTTTAGGCTACAATACCATAAAATTTGCAGGGTACTCCCATGAATCCAATGTTATTGCCAAGTCTTCAATGATTCCCTCAAGTTTGATTATTGATCTATCTGCCTAGTATAACACAATAGGTGTAGGTCTAAGCTCGATTAGCTGTAATAATTTCATGGTTTCTTTGGTCATTACATTAATAGTTGCTCCTAAGTCAATTAAAGTGTTCTTAATGAGAGTTCCATTTATTTTGACATCCACTATAGGGCTCCCACGATTTTCATACTTTGGGATAGTTATGTTTCCCAACACAATGTTTGCAAGTTGTCCTAAGACATAAATTTTGAGGTTCCTTTCACTTTCTTTCTAACTTTTTGAGGTATAGCTATCTTATTGTTTTAGTATAATAGGAAATTCCTTAATAGCCTAGATGAGGGGTATTTCAATGGAAAAATCCTTGAGTTATCCCAATTTCCACTTGTGATTGATGTTTTTGGACTATTAATCTCTCAAGGAATGGAGGCTATGGACTTATGGTTGTAGGATTAGCTTGATTTGAGTTGAGTTCCTTAGATTATTTATCTATGGGATTTGTTGGGAGTTCCTCATCAATTAATTTAGTGATATGAGGAGATGAAGACCCAACTAACATCTTCCCTGATTTGAGGTGTACATCACTCACCTCAACCCATAAGTAGGGTATTTGATGGTTTTCGTTAGTATAATCCTATTGAACATGATTATTATTAGGGTTAGGTGCTATTTGTGTTGGAAATTGAGGTGCTCTTGGTGGTGTAGGTGCTAGATTTGTTGGGTTTGGCATTATAGCTTTCTATTGTGGTTGCAAGGGTTGTTATGGTTGTTGGTAATTTTGATTTTGATTTTTTCACTGATGACCTCTTTGCCACTGAGGTTGCCATTGGTTTTGTTGGGGTGGCCACTGAGAGTTGTAATTAAATCCTTGGTAATTCTATGGTGGCCACATGTTTTTCTATTGTTGATTTCAATTGGATTGAGTATTTTTCCATTGTAAGTTTTGTGCATTGGCCCAAGGCTGAGGGTTCCAACTAGGGAAATTTGCATTATTAATTGGAAATGACATGTTATAATTCAAAGGTCTTGGGGCATACCTTGTCTTGGTTGTCATGGTTTACTTTGAGTGATATAAAACACCTAACCATCTCATCTTCCAGTGTTTGAAAGTCTTGTTTCCCTTACCTATCTTCAGAAATTCTTGTCAAGTTTTTGCACTTGTAATTATTCTTTCTCTGTCTACAATGTGGGTAATATTTTGTAAGGGTTTATTTTACCTCTTATTTCTTATTTTTTATATGAAGGGTGTCTAGTTATGTAGCTAGATGGTTGATGATATCCTCCTTTATATTTGATAGAAGATTGCTTAGCTCTATTCTAAAAACTCCATTGGATGATTTATTGATTGGAGATGTCTTGTCTACCCTAGTATTTTTGGTGAAAGACCTTGAATAGTTCCTAAAAACTTTACAAATATCATCAAATGGTAACTATGAGATATCTCTTGATCCAATGAGGTTAAGGGAATCCATGCAATCCTCATTAACTCCCCTTAAGAATAATAGTTTCAAGGATTCATCTGAGAGTCTATTATGGTGAGATTTCTTTAGCTAGAACTAGAATCTTTTTACATAGTCTTCCAATAGTTCATCTTCTTTTTGTGTCAATTTGAATATATCATCCCTCTTCCTATCAATGCCTCTGCAATAATCCTGATACTTTTCTAGGAACTTTATCTTCATGGTATTCCAATTAGGAACAACATCTCTTCCCAAACCCATGAACCATCTTAGAGAAGCATCCTTTAGTGTT
The DNA here is from genome assembly GCA_007258455.2 of Sequoia sempervirens. NCBI lineage: Eukaryota > Viridiplantae > Streptophyta > Pinopsida > Cupressales > Cupressaceae > Sequoia > Sequoia sempervirens. The sequence continues at coordinate 408,658,829 of VDFB02271358.1, read as the reverse complement.
GTTGGAAACAATTTGAGCTTGTGTGCATCTATGGTATAGTCATAACTTTTGCATAGTACATCAAAATAAAAAAGGAATGTGTCTATATCCCCTATGACCAACCCATAGAAGATAGGTAGTTTTGAGGGATGTATGCTCTTCAAAGCATTTGCTCGAGCTCCTGGTTCGCAATGGGGAACTCAAACATGACATGCTTTGGTGGATCTTCAATAGCTACATCGATCATGATTCAGATGTGTGTATGGGAAGTCTCCTCTGTGTCTAGTGTGGGTACTAACATCATGGATGATTCATCTTCAAGGATACCCTCGCTCTATTCACCTTGTCCACCAATATCCTCTAATGATTCATGTGTTGAGGAGAGAAATCTTCCTAGAGTGTCTTGTTTCCTTCGCATGCAATGATTATTACTCTTTGGTTTAGAATTTCCTACACATTGTTAGTAAAGCATGTTTGTGTTGATGGCTAAAATCTAATTACCCTAATTCTGAAAAAAAAAAAAGTAAACTATGAAAGCTTGAAAATGCACAAGAGAATCCTGAATGTATCATTTTCCCTAGTAATTATGCCAAAAATTTAAGGCCTTTTTAACATCTAATTAACTTGGTGTTTGCAAGAAGACACACAATTCAAAGGATGGGTTTGTATCTAGACAGTTCACCAAACCTTCACAAAAAGCTTCATTTAATTATCAACTAGGGCTTGTAAGATTTTGACAGTGTTGACACTATATGTGCATTCAAGGATCCTGCTACACTCTATATTGATGAAACATAGGTGCTCACACATGTATTGAAAAAAATAAAGGTTGAAAAGGAAATAAAGAATTAAATTACAAAACATGAGAATTGACATAAATTAGTTACTTATGTTGTGGGTACTTACTACTAATACTATAATTTCTAGCTATTAAATTTGAGCTTGCAACTAACTAATACTTCTAACTTTTGACTCCTAACTTCTGACCTCTAACTTCTCCAAAGAATAACTCAATGTAATTCATGCTATAGAATATCATTCATGAAATTCACATGCATAAAATTAGAAACTTATCTTAAATGAATTTAGTAATGCAGCATCCAATCTAGTAACAAAAAATAAAGTGGGTTGGTAGTGCCTTGAGTGGCCCTTTCTCGAATTGGTGTGCCCACATTGTTAGAAATATGAAATAGATTGAATAACCCAAGGAAATTTATAAGAGAAAATCAAAGTTACATAAACTGGAAAAACATAAGAATGAAACACAAGGAATTTGAGAGATTATGCAATGTCGATGTGACAATATTGCATTAAGAGATTCCAAGATGAAAAGATACATTGCAAAGAATGCATGCAAAAATATGTGTTCAAGAATGCAAATACAAGATATGTAGTGAGTTTATATAGAACTTAGGAGAGGAGGTAGGTGGAAAATCCAACCAATAGGAATCAACCACAAAAAAGTGGAGATGGAACACCAAAAGTGGAAGGTGGCTCCACGCTTTAAGGAAGGGGACACCACACACTTATCTCCTAGTCATAAACTCAATTCATTATCCTAAGCAAGCTTAATTAAGTGTAGGAAAAGCCTAGGACAAATGGAAAATAAATCAACCCACTAGGAAATTAAAAACCTACACCAACACCCCCCTTAAGCACAACTTAGGAGGATGCAAAAGATGATGGGTCCTAACAAATGACACCATGTTAGGTATCCATGTACATATCAAATTATCCCTAAAAGAAGAAGAATCCTCCCCCCATAAATAGAGAGAAAGCCCTCTCAAAATAGAGAGAGAAGAAAAGAAGGACTAAGTAGCCCCATAAAGAGATCCAATGGTAGATGCTTGAAACTGGATGCAAAAGATGGTTCACGATCGTTGAACAATGTTCCTCCCCTTAGGAAGAAATAAAACCAACGGTGTATTCAAGCTATCTCTGAAGTCCTAAAAGGGATATGTAAGAAGAAAGTACAAGATATATGAAGTCTTTGAATTCAACTCAAGTATCCCCATGTCAATGTTGAAAGCTATCACGATCAAATTAGGTGTTCTAGGCCACACTACTGAAGATGACAAATCAAAATCTCTTAGGGACTAATGTAGAGCATAATCCAAAGACTCGAGTATCTTTTGTGAAGATGTATCCTCCAATTGTTGATCCAAATTATCCACACTCATGTCAAATTATGATGAATGATCCTGTAGAGAATGAGCAAGAGGGTCAAGGTGTTCCCTAACAAGAAGAATCATCTTCATCAAAGAGAAGATGAATACACTCAATAGTGTCTCCTGAATTTACAATATGTGTCTCCATAAAAAAGTCTGAAATACCTATCAAGAGATCATCCCAAGTTGAATCAGGAAGACTATAGATATCTTGCTCCAAGAAGTCATTGGAAGCTTTTGAAGAAGAAAATCTAAACTCTGAAGTAGCAACAATAGATGCAAGGACAAAAGAGTGGTCATCAAAGAGAAGATGTATGCCATCAATAGTGTTATCTAGATCCAAAATGAAGGACTCTAGAAACAAATAAGAGATGTTTGGTAGAAATTGGTCCCAATGAATTGAATCCAAAAGACATAAATGATCTTGTTGTAATGAATTACTGGAAGCTCTCAAAGAAGCATCTCTAGAATTTGAAGTTGTAATAGGTGATGCCGATGTAATCTCAATATGAGGATGAGAAGCACTTGATAATTCGTTGTGTCATTTGAACATTCAAGACGTGCATAATACTTAAGCTCCACTAAAGTATCATCATCAAATGATATATTATCTACATCATCAAGTGGAATGAGGAAATCTATAGAAGGATCATATAGGAATGGAGAAACATGAGGGTCTCCAAACATCTCCCAAATTTTGGTCCAAAGTGTGTGGGGACATTCAATATCTACTATAACCAACATAGTGTACTCATCAACATAAGAACCAATGATTCCTAATACATGATCAACTCTATTACCCCATACTAATTTCCTTCCAGGTCTGTTTGGTTTAAGAATGAGCCCATAAAGGTAAGGAAACAGTTTTAGCCATCTAAGATGGGTTATAATGCCTTTTTTCCAAGACTCATAATTAGTCTTATCTGGGATTATCATAGAAGGATGAGTAGAAAAACCCATGATATAATCCTCAAATGATTACAAAGGAACACCAAAAGAGAACACCAATACACTCCCACCCTTTTCACTAGTATCAAAGATCACCCCCCAAATATTACAAGCTTGGAACTTTATAATTTAGTGCATTTACAAAGCCTTTTCCAAGATATAATGCTCAATAGGCTCAAAATAGATAAAATTACAAATTCTGATACAAAATGAACCCGAGAAAAAATCTATAAAAATTAGCCTTATGACTATGTAGTTCTCTCCAATACCTTTCCAATGCCTACTTGTTTCCAAAAAAATGAACCACCAAGGCGAAAGTTATGGCCTTTTGAAAAAATTTACACCAAACAAATTCAACCTGCAATATCTAGTAGAAAATGGAAAATTTTCTTTTCAATATCTCTATAGATGGAAATTTCTTGTCTCCATCTTTTTGATGATATCTCGTTTGCAAAAGATGGACACTATGGCGAAAAGTTATGATTTTTTTAAAAAATGGCTAAATTTAGCTTGTAGTGATGACCCTCCCAGCAAAAGAAAAATTTTCCAAAATAGAATTCATCTAAAATAGACAAATTTTATATGAGAATAGGGGATTTTGGGCCTTTTGAACACAATGACAAGGTCCATTTGGGCTGAAAATGCTTCAATAAAAAGTTGTTTTCCAGATTGAGCTTCAAATCCTTGTTTGCAACTATGTCAAATGATCTCCAATTTGGATGAAACAAAATCCAAATATGACTTTCTCGAGCCTTCTAGATGCATTGGAATAGTAAAAAATGTTACCAATATAACCAAAAATGTTGTAATCACCCAGATCTCATAAAAACTATATGCAATATAAAGAGGTAATTAAATCTTTGCAAATCCTTTCTGATTCTCCAAATTGTTCAAGATGCAAGAAAAGAGCATATGAGAATTTACAAAATATTTACAAGAAACTCAATCTCTCAATCAGGAATATATGAACTTAGATTTCTCAAAAAAAAAATATTTGATACCATGTTAGAAATATGAAACAAATTGAATAACCCAAGGAAATTTTTTAAGAGAAAATAAAAGTTACAAATGCAAACCAGGACTCTGAGAGATTATGCAATGTCCATGTGACAATATTGCATTAAGAGCTTCCAAGCTGAAAAGATACACTACAAAGAATGCATGCCAAAAGATGCATGCAAGAATACAAATACAAGCTAGGTAGTGAGTTTATATAGAACTTAGGAGAGGAGGTAGGTGGAAAATCCAACCTATAGGAATCAACCAAAAAAAGTGGAGATAGACCACCAAAAGTGAAAGGTGGTTCCACCCTTTAAGGAAGGGGACACCACACACTTATCTCCTAGTAATAAACTCACTTTATTATCCTAAGCAAGCTTAATTATGTGTAGAAAAAACATAGGAGTAAGGGAAAATTAATTAATCCATTAGGAAATTAAAAACCTACGCCAACAACATAAGATATCAAATATGCACTACTTGATCAACAAATCATGATAGCGAACTAAACTCCTTTATTGCATGAAAACTAAACTTCTTATATTTTGACAAGAATCTCTAAAATATTTCTCATTCAATAGTACATATCTATTTCAACTTGATAATGGTAAAACAATCACACTATTATTACTACTAGATCTACTCTTCAAACACATATGTCAATATATTGGCTCAGGAGGAGTCTTATTCATCAAAGACTAAAAACAAAACATTAGTGCATACACCCACTCTCCCTCAATGATAGGAAGAGGAAAAGTCTATGAAACAAAAAACCATAAATATGAAATAGAAGGAAAACTATATTAGGACTCTGCCCTAAACGGTTAACCACCATGATAGGGACATGTTTCCTAAAAACTATCACATCATGGGTTACTTCTATTTGGAACAAACTTCTTCTTCCAATTTCCTTTTTGATGGATAAAAGTGCATTTGTGGTGACTCGTGGTTGACTATTCAATAACCACCTTTGTTTCCTTTTGGAATTGTCACTCTTCAATTATTCTAGCTCTCCCCTACAACTGTCCACAACCCTTTGCTAGTGGCTGAAAATCCAGTTGCTGCAAGCTACAATATTCTTGGCTGCAAGATGTTAGTTTTGCTACCAAGGCATCCTCATCATTAACAATCATAATTAAACCATAAAAATATACTAAATCTTATGAACATCCATACATCCACACAAGCATATATCAATATATCATATTTATATTTCCACATATTTAGGTATGTCAAAGTGCATAAAAGGCACATGAAAGATGTATGAATTCTTGGAAATGTTTGTGAAACTTAGCAAATAAAATGATAAAAGCATAATTGATGAAGGAAAAAATAGCCATTATCTGGACCCATCACTCCCCTCAATCCTCTAGACTTCTTTCAAATTCCTCTCCACATGCAAATTAAATCAACCCTAACCCTCCAACTTTATTCAATCATATCCCTCCACTAGTATCAATCCTAGCTTACCTTACATGCTAATTCATCCTAGCCATCCAATCTAGTACATGATCTCAACCATCCACATATTTGGTTAAAACTCCATATAAACCCTCATTTCAAACTATTTTTGCATATGTGGAAGTGCTTCAATGATCATAGGTACATGCTGCCAAATTGTGAAATCTCCCGTGAGAAACCTACATTCCATACATATCAATTATGTACCCACATCAAATAGCTCATCCAAGCATCAATGAGGTATAATTCTTGAGTTTTCTTGAGCATTTAATGCATTTTTACCTTTTTCTCTTTATTGGAGGTGTAATATAAAGTTTATAGGAGTTGTTTGCATGCTTCTTCCTTGTCTCTCCTTTATATTTTTGTGTTCACAAATACAATAATGTATCTATGACAATACCAAATCTAGGTGTAAAAGGAAAGAGTAAAATGGTAAGGCATGCACTTTTTTGTTTTAGATAGGGAAGGTCTTGGAAGAGCACATCCCCTTAGAAGAATAAGAGAAGAGGATGCTAATGAATAAAATATAGTTATTACCAAGTCAAATTATTTGATTAAGATTATTTCAAGTTTCTCATTTAATAATTTCAAGCAAGACTACATGAACTAATGTACCTAAGAGAAATTTATTTGAAGTAGATTAAATATTCTTATACTTTTCAAATCATAGAAAGAGAGATACAATCAATAAATTTACAATAGAAAGGAACACAACGCTAAGAAGGATCTAGAAAATGATAATGCAATGAAAATGCCATATATGAAATCCTATAAAGATGTAGTTATAAACCTTAAGGTCAAAAACCTAGGGGGTGTAAGATTCACCTTATTTTCACCAAAAATGTAAAAGAAAATTACTTTTCTCTAATGTTAATCTAAGTTATATAACTAATTGCAAGCAATCATGTATAAATCAATATATATTAAATCAGTTAATAATTTTGTATGATAAAGCATGCGAACAATGTTAAATCAAGAATTAAATATGAGGGAAGATTCTACTTAACGTTGCAACTAAAGAGGGAATGTGAAAGATAATGACTTGCGAGATTGATTTGCCTTAGTTTGGAAAAATAATAACCTTGAAATATAAATTGTCCTTAAATTCTATGTAGACCTAGAAATCTATGTGGATCAATTTTGCATGTAAGGATCAATTTTATGACATATTGACCTAATCTATAGCTAACACTTTTAAATTGGTAAATTATGCACTTGTGCCCACTAATTCACTAAATTCTTTGTTTTGTATTAATTCTTAAGAATTTGACAGTATTTAAAAATCAATTGAGGAGATTGTTTGTTTTTTACAATCAAGTTCTTCTAGGTCACCCCATTGAAACACTGTCTTTATGATCCTAAAATAATCAACAAATAATATACACCAATTCAAGCAATCTAGATGTTCATTATGATGCAATATTCCAACTCTTTTTAGTGTTCCAACATGAAGTTTTCCTAAATGCTCCTTATATATGTGAATAATTATTCATTGATTGCTTGATGTGCTTAAATGTTCAAATGAAAATGTTTAATTAGAAGGACAAATAGTTCCTAACATAATTTGTCCCAAGTCAACGCCCAATAAAAAGGCAAAACTCAACAAGTTTGAATGGTTAAATTTTTATTGTCAAGTCGCATTTTCCTAGATCAATCTCATACACTACAACAATGACTTAAGGCAAAAGACGTAGAATCTAGGGATTGAGGATGGATGCATTGAAATATGAGCTAATAAATAATGGGAATATGTGAGAGCAACTATAAATAGAACTTGGAAAAGGATGAGTGTGAAAGTTGTGAGAAAGAGTAAATGAAGATAACTTGAGATTGAGAAAGGGGTTGAACTTAAAACAAAAGTGTGACACACGTCATTGTATAATTATACCAAGATATTATCTCAAAATAGACACAAAACAAATATAATTATGTAATTTTTAAATTTGTTTTATGGAAAGAATTGAATTACATAGTATAGTATAGTACAACAATATGTCAACATACATGTAAATCAAAAGTTGTCCTTCAACTAAGCAACCAATTGTATTCAACCAATTGGATGACTTATCATATACCATCATCTTCACCAATTGTATTCAACCAATTGAACTAGAACTATACAAATTTCACCATCACAAACTCTTCAAATAGTAGATTTTGAAAGCTATTTTTGACAAATAATAAACAAAATCAAGGATGACAACTCAATTCCCAATATGACAACATACGTGTAAATCAAAAGTTGTCTTCAACTAAGCAACCATGTGTTGGGGGATCCCATTTGACAAAGTCACACAAGCATTGAATCTAGCTGGGAAGTGGGTTTGAACCTTGATGGATGACTTCTTATCATATACTATCATCCTCACCAATTGTATTCAACCAATTGAACTAAAAGTATACAAATTTCACCGTCACAACTCTTCAAATAATAGATTTTGAAAACTATTTTTGACTATAGGAGGTTTTTCTAACCATTAAGAGGATACAACTAAGTACTTGATCTCACCTTACATAACCAAACGTGTGCTGACTTCTTAGGGTTTAGATTTTGAAAGCTATTTTTGACTCTGGGAGGTTTTTCTAACCATTAAGAGGATACAACTAAGTCCTTGATCTCACCTTACATAACCAAACGTGTGCTGACTTCTTAGGGTTTGAGATGCCTTTTATAAACCCTAGCGTGAATCTTATCCTTCAATCCTTAACGTTTGGCTTACGCTAATCCTCTGTAGTCGTGGGGAAGATCTACGCCGCGATTTAGGAGGGGCCAGTGCAGGCGCCCTGAAAAGTATTTGAAGCAGCCATTACGGCAATTTGTTTATTTAGATGAGTACTGTTTATCCCTTTTCTTATTTGTTTCCGTTTTTCTTTTTCGTTTAGTATTTTCTGGTTTACGCTGTTGAATCATATCACGAAGGCCGTTTCAGTTTACACCTTTTTCCTTGAGATGTTTTTTCTAGTTCGCTTAAAAAATGCACCAGTTAGCCCCTTGATATATGGAGCAATGAATATTAGGGAATCCCTGGGAAAAGGTAAGGTGCGAAATTAATCTTTGCTGGTTGTTTGATACCCATGGCTAGTGAAAGTGACACAGCCACGGCCCTTCGCCATCAGACATTGCTGTCTCGTTTTTAATGTTTAAGCTTGGTGTTTTCTTATGCTGAATGTAATGAAAGGACGGAGTTTTATTGCCATAATTTTAGTAAGCTAGGGTTTGGTTTTTTTTTGTTAGTTTTTTTTGGTTTTGTCTTAAGACGCTGAAAATTTAGGGTTTAGGGTTACAGGTGTAAGCTATTTATGTCTGATACAATGGTACTTGGAACGGAAGAATTTTCAGGGCGAAATGATGATTCTTTAAACTGATTCATGATGTTTTCAAAATGTAAAAACAAGTCTTCAAAGTTTTCTGATCGCCCTGAGGATTGCAAATCCGGTCTTGTCGTGAGTTCAATTCCCATTACATAAGCTAATCAATGAGCACACTGCAATTGTTAGTCTCCGAATTGGAAAAAAGAGAATGAGTTCTTAGCTTGCCTAAATTAGAGAACAGTAAATGATGAAATCATGGTGTTTAATTATACTCTAATGGATTGCGGCTTTTCATTAATTTGCATCGAAATCAACGAACTTTATAAACACGCCATGAATATTTTAAATACATTATCGAAAAAATTAATATATAAAATATTATTATTCAAATTTTTAATTGGTTTATTATATTAAATAATAAAAATTGTGTGTATGGGTAGGTAACTCTAAAATAAAGATGTCAATTTTTTTTATATGTTCTAAATAAAATGATTCTATTGTTAAAAATAAATAGAGTATCATTAAGTGAAAATATTTTATATTTTTAAAAATCATTTCAAATATATATTTATGTGTTTAGGTAGTATTTTAAAGAGATGTTAAATTTTAATATTTATATAAAAAATAAAATAGTTAACTTTAAGTAAATAATTAGTCGATTGGTTTTTTTATGGACTTGCAAGTTCATATTTTATCAAAATACTTGTCTCATGTTGATACACAATTTTTCTTGTTGGTACATAGGTTTTAATGTCTTGTAAACATGTTTTGAATTTTCAACAAACTTGCAAGGTAACATAGGAAAGGTAGTTTTGATTGCCTTTTTGACTCTTCATTTTGATGCAATTTTTCAAGGTGACAATGATTGATGTGGTGAGGAATTAAATGCCATATCCTAAACTAAGTTGTGTCCATTGCATATCCTATCACTCTACTTGACATCAATGATAGAAGTAATGAATGTTAAGATTTGATATTTTTTGTGATAAACCTTTTTGGAATTCATTTGAAATTCCTTGTAGTGATCAAATCTAGCGTAAGATTTCAATGCAATGAATTTGTAGTTGAAACATGTGAGAATTTAATGCCTAATTGATAGCATGGTACAATTTGTGTAGAATCTAGAGGTAAGTTGCTTGCCATTGTCTTGTAAATCAGATTTCATTTACTAGGAATAGATTGAAACAACCATTGTAGAGTGATTGGTTTTAATTGGTCTCATTTTAAAAAATCTATTGTGTAAGGGTTATGCAATTTTTTCTTGCAAACTTTGCCCATTTTTTCCTACTTGAAACAACACGTCACAATTTTTGCATGATCTTGAGGGTAAGTCACTTGCCATGGTTTTAGTGAATTTTATTTCTTGGAAATTTTAAGTAATCAAATCATTTTTTGGTTGTGTTTTCTTTCATTCTAAAGCAGTTTTGTTGTTATTTGTTATATGGAAGTATTGTGTTTATTCCCAATCATAATATAGGGTGGTTGACCAACAAGGCCATTGACACATGAAGAAGGTGGTATCACTGTAAATAATAGTTTGGAATGGATACGAAGAACCCACCAAAGCTTGAACTTTGTGGAGTTAAATTTGTGCTCAAATTTACTTTTGATTGTCTATAAAAAAAATTGATGCTTTTGTTGTACTACTTCTTGGATGATGCCCTTTTCATATGGGCTTCAACATTGGCCCACAAGAGATTGTAGCTCTACTATTGAAATGATAATGGTTGTGGAATGTGAAGGTGACAAAGGTGAATAATGAAGACCATGCTCAATCTTTAAGCAATTTGATCATTTTTTTGTTGAGTTTTATTTCATTCTAAAATAATTCTATTGTTATCCCTTAAATGAAGGGATTGTTTCTTTAGAAAGTTCACACTAGAAAAAACAACTTTTACATAGTTGAAACATTCCTCACTCCACGGTTGGAAACAAACTCTTAACTCCAACTAATATTTTCGCTTGTAAGGCTACAAAAATCTTGTCTCAAACTCAAAAATGGAGTAGCCCTAAAACTTGATATTTTCAAATGCTTAATAAGTGTGTACAAAATTGGGGTCCTTGTCTTTTTGGTTTGATTTTGTTAGTGTTTGAAATTATAGGTTTTCAAATTCTATGGTTTGAAATTTCTATAATTTGTTTTTTTTTAAATTTTTCTAATTTTGATTACGGGGTTTAAATAATTTCAAATCTTATGGTTTGAAATTTTACAGTTTGAAATTCTATGATTTGATTTTTTTGTTTTGATTATAGGGTTTAAACTTTTTAGGATTTTCTTATCTGACTCTTTTCCTCTATTTTGTTTTGAATGTAGGATCCACTCAAAGTGTTTATATTTTAGTGCTTGCCCTTTTCTTTTTGGAATGAGTGGTGTCATTAGCTTACAAAGGTTTCAAAGAAATGATTCATCACTTATAAGCAATTTTCAACATAGGAAATTAAATGCTATATTTATGAAATCATAAAATTTTAGAATTTTAAATCTATAGTGCTTTGAATTGGAAATTTGTGACTTATTTGGGGGTTATCCAGTGCTTTAATCTTGTGTGTTCATTTCAGGCAAGGCATGCAACAATTAGCATAGATGCAATGTTGGAGGTTGTTCAACAAACAACAAAAAAAAGGTGTATGTCTTTTATGTATAATGTTTCAATGATTATATGTTGAAATTTATTACAAAATTGGGAGTGGCCAATTCTATCAATTGTTGATACTACGATGATATACAATTCATTACTTTAATCTCAAAGGATGCTTGGGTTGGTGGCAGAGATGTAATTTCAACCCCCAATATCTGGCTCAAATTTGACACTAATTCAAATCCACTGCAAATTAGTTTGTTCAAAACATATGTTTCTCCAACTTTGACAAATTCTTCAAACATTCCTTAGCATAAAAACTAATAAACCTTTCCATATTTTGGAGACTTAAGACATATAACAATTAACACAAGGTGTTAACAAAATTGGCATATACATAATTTCAAATAATTGAATGTATTATCATGTATATTTAGTGTATTGTGTAAGATGTATGATGAAAATTCGTTGAACTGAGTTTGAGCCAATTTAATATGGGTAGGGTCTATGCTTTCTCAAGTGAAATAGGCATTTGACATATCATTAAATACATGTATTTGTTGCATGCTTTATAATACAATGATTAATTTTACAAATCAACTCTATATTTGTAGTCAAAACATGTATAGATTTATATTGTTATATAACTAAATATTTAATGTTAAAATATATTTAAAATTTACCTTTCATTTCCTATCAACATATTCCCTTAAACCTCATATAGGTGCAAGTACTAGTATAGTCTATTGAATTTGTGTATGGTGTGAAATTATGAGAAGAGCAAGACCTCCCTTATAGAGAAGGGGTGATTATTAAATGCAAAGGAAATATTATTTAATTAGGAGGTGGTTGGTGTAATTATCATGTAAATTGGAAACAATAATATAAGTGGCGAATGATTTGGAAAGAAATGTACTTTGGGTGGTATCCAAGTGGTATTAGGACTTCTTCGAGTGTTGGAAAAGAAAAGAGGAAGTTGACAAAGAAGTGGCAAGACTAATGTTAAGAGTATGAAGGAAGGAGAGTTAAAGGAGAGATGATGATAGGAGATTTATGGCTTACTTAAAGAGGGAGATTGCAAACCTAGACTTGAGGACATGGGTCTTGTTAATATGGGAGCTTGCAAATAATACAAATGGCAAAAGATATTGGGGTAGTGGTTTTTTGTCTATGTTTTTGTGTGTTTGGGACATACGCAAATTGTTGATTGAGTTAATGGAATAGTGCAATTATACCATATTTTTTGTATGCTTGGATGCTCCCATTTTTTGGTTTGTTTTGATGTTATGCTTGCAATTGTAGTTTCTACTTTTGGGGTGGACAATGACAAGGGTAATTAGAAAGGAGATTATGCACATGTCAAGATGGATCCAACAAATTAATTGATTATTAGAATTTTGAGCTTTAGTAACTATCTTTTTGGCCTTAGGGTGCCTTACTCAATTTTATTTAGGAAAAAAAAGCAAATAATTTATTTCCATTGAAATAGTTATGCATTCAAAATATGTAGTAAATTCTTGTTTTCATGTGAGCTCTTAAATTTTTTAGAAAAATAAAATTGTTTCTCAAATAAAAATAAAATGAACAATGTAGATAAAACAAAATATTTTGTTAATAAAAATAAAAATCAATGTTGATTTAAAACAAAAGTATAATTATTAAGAATGATAACATTTTTGGTATTATAATATCAAAATGAAAGTGTAACTAAACTAGTATAAATATTTTAATCTCTATTTAAAATATGTTAAGAGATACCTCCAAAAATATATACTAGTAAAAAAAATTATACATGTTTCAAAATTTTGATGTCTTTATATTTAAAAAATAAAATTAGGCTTTAAATAGTTTTTCTTTCACAATCATATCATAAAATGTTTCTTCAATTATAATAAATGTAATAGTGAAAGTTACATATTTTGAATGCACAAGACAACTGAGAGCGGGGGTGAATCAATTGTACCTTAAAACTTCAAAACCATTATAAACATTCAAATCTACATTCATTCAATTAAGCCTTAATCTATTTAAAATGTTTTATCATGAAAGCAAATAACATAAATTGATTCAAACCAACAACATACATAAAAGAACACCAAATTTACATGGAAAACCCAAGATGGGAAAAACCACAGTGAGAATTAACTTACAATATAAATTAATATCAACACTGAATACAATAGGGCTCACTGCCCAAGAGAAAGAAAGACTCACTACCAGAGCAGAAAAGAAGATAGAGAAGAGTGTTACAATAAGAAATCCATCTCAAAGCAATAAAAAAATTCACCACAGTATCACCAATACCTTCACAGTCTTTGAAGAATTGTAGACACCTTTTGCTCATTGCATCCAACAATCTAACACATGAAATCTCGAATTGCACTTCCCAAATTCACACTCTAATACTCTGCTATTTGCATCATTTACATCTATCTTGTCTATCTCATCATCCTTCAATAACTCAACTCATATTTATACCATCTTCAACCTTGAAATCATTCTCCAAGGTCAGCTATGCACCTCAAAAGTGCAAACACAAGTTAGGTCGGCACCAAAATATTCTCACGATGGAAAGGAATGAAAGCGGACCACAACATACCTTAGCTAGGACCTAAATCCACTCATACATGCCACACCACACTTCCACAAATTTCTCAAGTCAACACCCAAGTTAGTTGTTACTTGTGTAAACACCATTAAACTTTTAAGTACATTCTTCCTTTGATCCAACAACAACTCGCAAACAACAAATGTTGCCTAAACATAATCTAGAATATTCCACAAATACCCTAAAAACCAACAAACTCCTTCACAACGACTTTCACCTAAAGAATGTACACACCCAATACACTCAAACAACTCTGTTATACACTGTAACTTAAAAAGATGACTTTTGAAGCACGAAACCTCGAACAAATTCAACTGAGGAAAGATATCAACACTATAAGCATGCCTTCAGATCTGCAAGACTTGAGACAAAGTTGCGGAGAAACGTGGAGCATAAACATTTCTCCCATGCACCTCTGTAATACATAGTTCACACATTGGTGAACACAACTTCCTCTGCTCAATGATCCAGCGCATCAAATTTTGGATACAACACCTCTTATAAACATATCTAAAATGCATAGTTAGATCTTCAAGCTAGATGAAATGCAAAGCAAAACCAAAACACTACTCTTCAACCTAGAACACATTGCAACTCACTGTTTCCTCTTTTTATCAAATTTTCTCAAAAGCACTTGGAAACCAAGCACCAGAGACACATCCTCATCATCTTCAATACTTCTTCATAATCGTCAAGCCAACTACAATATATCAACTTCAACCATACATCCTATGACCAATGACATAGTATAGGTTAACTACACCCAATCCATACAAATTCGAGACATATTTAATCCACTATATATCAGTCCCAATAAGATCATCCAATATAAACTAAACTAAGAATCCATTAAAACTAACATATGAAATCATGAATGCTTCAAAAACACCTATTCTAATTCATTGAAACTTATCCTTTTAGGGAAGTGGTGTCACATTGATATGGAATGATGACCCTTTCTCAATCCTTTCGATAATAAGCTTGTTTCGATTGATTCTATTGAAGAGAATCGACAAAACCAATGAAAAATGTGTGATAAAACATAATTCAAATGCCAAATTAACATGATTGAATGCTAAGATGATCTATATGGGTGTATGCAAATCTACTCTAAATGTATGCAAGCTTCAAAAGATTAAAACCCTAATTACAAAATATGCTAAATGTATGCACCTATGTTATCATGGAAGCCATTAATGGATGTTTTAAGCTAATGATGCAAGTAAATTAAGCTAAAAGGATGCTAAATATGAGTGCAAGTGAAAGTGATTTTAACAACATAAGTTTGCTCTTAAAAGATGGATCCCTATTTAATAGATGCAAGCTTTATTTATAGAATAGGAAAAATGAAACTGATAGTCAAGATCAAAAGGATTAATCAACGATCATAATTGGAGGAAAGATGTAACATGGATCAAGTATTCTCATCAATGATCACATGAATCAAGAAAAGAATCAAGGGTTCATATTCTTCCAAACAAACACACTTTCAAAACTTGCACAAGAAGTCTTGTTGAAAGTTTGTTATAAAGAAGAATATTCTTTTTTTCAAATGAGTGAAGAAAAAATATTATTTGAAATACTCATGGGTGAAGAAAATTAGATATTTAGTTAATCAAAACCAAATTAAATTGTGCAAAAGGGAATAAATATTTTATGAGAATATTCTTTTTGGAGGAATGTGCAAAGGAAGAATATTCTCTTGCAAGTAGGAGAATTAGATTTAGTTAGTAATTTGATAATTAAAACAAAGTTTCAATTATGCAAATTATATGCGATTCATTAAATAATTGATTTAATGGAGATCAAATGAAAAAACAATGGAAGAGATTCATTTGATCTAACAATGGTCACAAATGAAAGGAGGATGAAACATGGATCAATGATTCTCATCAATGGATGATAATCAAAGATCACATGGATCAAGAAAAGATCACGAGCTCACAATCATGCAAACAAACACATTTTGCAACAACTTTAAAAAGTTGTTTCAAAGTTTGTTTAGAATAATCATTACCTTTTTTTGGAGGAAAATATATTCCCTATGCAAGTGGATGAGAGAGAAATTAGCAAATTAGTTAATTAAAACTAAATTTGAATGTGCAAGATGATGAATGTGAGGATATTCATTAAATTATTGATTTATTTAATAAAAAGGGGATGCAAATATGATATTTAATTAAATAGTTTAAGATATTTAATTAAATAAGAGGACAAGGTTAAAATTAAATATTTTTTATTATTTAATTAAACTAGATGAAATGTCAGTGTGAGAGGGGGTGAATTAACCCAATTAGGTCAATTAGATTAATAGGTGAAAATAAGCAATTAATTAAATAACAAAGCTAGTTTAATCAATTAAGCGAAAAGAGGATGGGTTTTAGGATGAAATGGTGTTAGTATATCAAATTCAAGTGCATGATATCATTTAGGACATTTTTAAGTGTACACTTTTCCCCTCTTTAAAGCGAGGTACCTGTTACGTTGGTTCAAAGATTGACACTTTTTTGGATTAAACTGTTGCTTAGATGAAAAAAAAAAAATCTAATTTTTGGATGCTCCACTGTTGCCCCAGTAGAAGGAATAAGCTGGTTCCCTTCCCCCTCGAGAAATCAGGCAGAAATTTTGAATTTTGGTTGATTTCTTGACAAAGTTAAAATATAGGTTCAGGATCAGTTCGACTCAAAGAGGACTAGAAAGCGTAGATGTCTGATGTAAACAGATTTGATGATGTATAGACAATCATCGGCTAGGGGTAGTCTCATGTGCATTTTGATATATCACACAAATTTGATACTTGGATAGAAATGTTAGTAAAGATAGAAGAATAAGAAGAATTGATTTGACCATTGATTTTGAGATTGATTCAGAAGTCCAACAAGTCCATGATGCATTGAGACTTTATTAGATATGGTGATGAGATGGATGATTTGCTCATATTTTGGGATTGGAACTTTTTGCCATTCCTTATTTTTTATGTAACACATAGACACGATGCATCATGGTATTGAAACCAAGTGACGTATCTAGTGATATGGACTTTGACTCTGCAAACAGATAGGATAGTTCTTGTTCACACCTTGACATACAAAAACCTCATTGGAATGTAGTTTAGAAGTTTAGAATATATCAAACCAAAGCATACACAATAGTCAATAGTCTAATCCGAACAACCTACTGTTGTCATGAAGGATTGCACCCTTGATGCTAAGTGTGAAACTCAGTAATCCTGTGCAACATGGAATCAAACTTAGGTTGTGGGTGACCTGCTGTGAGAATGAACCTCTAGATTAGGGGTTGGTTCCCCTTTAGATCTCCTAGAAACTAATAAATTTTGTTGGAAAAGGGAAGAAGGATAGCTGATGAAAGGAAAAGCTAATTCTAGGAGGTGATGCACCATTAATAGATGTGAGTTTAAATTGATGCACTAGCTCACAATTTTCTTCAACAAAGAGCTTAACCTGTTCACAACTTGATTCAAGACATGAAGTACATGAATATTTCATATGGAGGTAGCTGACCCTAGTGTTTGTATAAAGGAAAACAAAGTTTCACAACTACAAACTACTAAAAAGCATCTGAACACAACATATAACTTGGACTAATCATGAAATAACTTGTTCAATTATTGAAAAGATGGACAAGAATCAAAGGATTTACTTGATACAGTCAGTTAGGAGCCCAAAATGAAGGAGTTTTGATAGTTCAAGTTCAGTTTTGAGGTCTCACATGGGTTGACCATCACTCAAGGGGAGTTTTGGACACTTAATCACTTAGTTTGCTCCAGTTTTGAGGCCTTTTTTGCATGATTTTCAAGCTTACACGACCAAAGAAGCATCTTTCACATGCACAAATCAAGGAGATCAACTTCTTCAACAAGACAGGGACAAGGAGTTCAACAAGGAGACTCTTCCACTTTACTGAGGATCACCCTCCAACCTTCTTTCTCTATTTTTCTCTTTATATTCAAAGGCCTAGACCTGATTTTGGAGGTTCTTTTCTTCTTGCTTGTTGCATACAAGCAAGATATGGTATTGTAACTCAATTTTAGTTGTTTGAAAGCATTTCTCAATGCTCTTTGTACAAAATTCCTTTATGATTCAATAAAGTACAACAGTTCCTTCTAGTCTTATTCTTAGTTCTCATTGTTATTGTATGATTGTAAAGCAATTACTATGATTTAATCAACTAAATTCTTTGATTCTTGTCCATCTTTGCAATGATTGAACAAGTTATTTCATAATTAGTGCAAATTATATGTTGTGTCAAGATGTTTTTCAATAGTTTGTAGTTGTGAAACTTTGTTTTCCTTCATACGAACACTAGGGTCAACTTCCTCCATATGAAATATTCATGTACTTCATGTCCTGAATCAAGTTGTGAATAGGTTAACCTCTCTATTGAAGCAAATTGTGAGTTAGTGCAACAGTTTAAACTCTCATCCATTAATGGTGCATCACCTCCTAGAATTAGCTTTTCCTTTCATTAGCTATCATTTTTCCCTTTTCCAACAAAATTTATTAGTTTCTAGGAGATCTAAAGGTGAACCAACCCATAATCTGGAGGTTCATTCTCACAACAGGTCATCCACAACCTAAGTTTGATCCCATGCTGCACAAGATTGTTGAGTTTCACACTTAGCATCAAGGGCACAATCTTTCATGACAACACCTCCCTACACACAACTAAGCGAGTATGCACCAAGATTATTTTACAAGAATACCCACAAGCACATCAAATGAAAGATAATGATCAATTCCCCATTCCTTTCTCTTTAAATTGTTTTGATAGACATCATCGAGAGGTCCTTAGAATGGGTCAACAAGATAAATCACAAGACAAGATCAAAATAAACAATCAATGTTATCTATATCTCTTGTCAAAGGTGTAATGTGTTGAAAATAAATATCCAAAGTGATTGTCAATGATAATATCCATTGTAGGAAGGATGCATCCTAGAACGTGCTATCAACTATTGGTAGGTTGATAGGTTGTTTGAAAGGCTATTGATATAATGTTTGACTGACATGTTTGATGATGATCAAAAGTTTGTGTTAGTGTGAAAGGGGTACTTTATCTAACTAGTTCATTCTTAGCTAGTTCTCCACTAAAGTCCTCTTCACACTAGCTTAACTTTACATAGGGATAAGGTGGTTGAGCCTTTAATGACATGAGTTGTCACACCTTATAGGATGTCAACACTTGTCATAATCTGGTTGCATCTATCTCTCCCCTTGGCCTATATAACCAAGGCATTTCCTTTGTAATCTCAATTCTCAAGTTGACTATAGTTTTGCATTCTTAAGAGGAATACAATTTATTCCTCATATTTCTGGTTTTACTTTCTTTTAGTCATTAGATTCCTGGGTAGGCTAGTTAGCAAATCTCACATGGTATCAGAGCCAAATTTGAGTTGTGGGTTAGCATTCCTTTAGGAAATCTGAGAGTGTAGATTTTTTTTCATAGCACCGAGTATGCTCTTCTCTTGCATCATCAAATGATTTGGAGAATCAGAAAAGTGTGAAGAAAACATCAATTTCTAGGGGGTTCATGCATTGACTTGTTAGTTACAGGTCTTCTTAAGCTTTTTGGAGAGATTAAGAGCTCACCATCCAACACAACTGAGACATTTAGATTTTCCCTTTATTTCACCAAAAACGGACATCGAAGGCTAGATCTGCAACAATTTGAAGCGGGAGGTTCATTGCCAAATCCAGCTAGGAGCCATCATTTTAGAGCATTTTGGGTCAAATTTGACCCTGCCATCGTGCTCAAAAAACAAAAACCATAAAAGTGATTATCAAAACGTTAATTTTGGACAAAGTTGCCAGGTAAGGCAAAAAAAATTGTCCATGGAGCCATTTTTCCCCCATGAACAAATAAGTAATATTTTTTATTTTAAAATAAAAATATTTATTTTTGTTTTAAAATAAAAAATATATTTTATTTTGTTTTTAAAATAAAAATATTTCTCTTTCGATTTAAAAAAATAGAAACATACTATTTTGTTTAATTTTTATTTTAAAATAACAATATTTTTGTTTGTTTAAAAAAATAATAATCTTTTGATTTTTTTTTTTGAAAATATTTTTTTATTTTAAAAAATTGAAAAAAAATATATTTTGAAAAATATATATTTCTACAAATATATTCTAATTTTAAAAAAATCAAAAATCAAAAGAACAAAAAAAAAAAATTCATATTTTTTAAAATTCCCACACAAACATCCTGCAACACTTTTTAGAATTTGTGCAGGCATGGCATGATCAATGCACATGCAATGCTATGTTTTGCCCTCAAATTCTTCAGGCCATACAATTCTTTTTCTAAAGTTTTTATTATTTTTTTAATATTTCTGTTAAATTGTTAAAAAAATCTCCATCCGTCAATAATGCTGCCAATGTTTTTATTAATTTTTTAATATATTTCAATATTAAAATATATGCAGCTTGACATCCACTAATGGTTTTTTAATTAAAACCGATTTTTTTTCAACTAACCTGTTTAAATGTGTCGACAATTTTTTAATATTTTTTAATTAAAAAATATAAAAAAATTTAAAATCTACCACTTTTTTTTAATCAGTAAGCAAGATAGATTGTATTGATTTGAGAAAAAAGTTATTACAATGTTCGAGCCCAACCTGGGCAGCCTACAAATATTCTATACATCCACAACATTTCTATCCCAAAATTGCCAAAATCTCACAAACCCATTAGACGCTACCAACACAAAACAACCTTACTACCTTCATGCTGAAAAACCATAGACAACACTAAAAACCATAGACAACACTGCCCAAAATATACAGTGACCTTTACCATACAGAAGCTAAGTTTTGGACAAACAGACACAAAACACGTATATGCTTTGAACCAAAAACAAAACCCACCACCCATACCCCATTCACCAAACATTCTACTGGGAAAAGACACAAAATTCCCTTTTCCATGCCGAGTCTACAACTGGGACCAAACAAAATTTCTTTTTCAGGAAATCTGCCCTTGCAATAGCCAGGCGTCTATGCTCTACAAGTTCCAAACCATTCACATCCAGCAAGAAAGGAAAAAACTTTACCAATGCCTCTAGGTTGCCCAGAAGATCCAAATCACGTGGACGAGGAATGCCTTTTCCCAACTGAGTTGCGGCCAAAGCCCTATTCAAACCCACCAGCATATCCTTGCGAAAGAACCGCTTCATTATCACCCTCGAATCCGCTTTGGAGACCCCAATATCGAGCAAGCCTACCAACACCCGAGAATAAATGTTGGAGTCCAACCGATACCCTTCTGCGTTCGCCATGAAACCTTTCCCAACAATGCATTTAATTGTTGGGAAGGTAAGGTAGTTTGGGTGTCAAATAATGCATTGCAGACGGAGGGATGTAACCTGGCCTTCAAAAGCCATTTTTCACTTCGAGAGCTCTTCAATTGCATTGGTGTATCCATGCCACCCATCTCCAGCTCCTTTGCTGATACCAACAATATGAATATGCTCATTGCCAAACGAAAACAATGCAGGAAGGAATCGAAGGCTAGACCTCCACACGACTAAGGGAATGAAAGGTCGCCACCAACCATAACGAGAGCTTGAGCTACGTGCTTGGCTTTAAGCATATGTTAGTTGGTGAATGCCTTGGAAAGGACGTAACACACCTCTCTATGCCGGCAGGTAATGATGAAGATAACACTGTCTAGAAAGTTCCCCTTTATCGCATGCAAATTGTGATGCTAGCTCAACCAACTTCCCTTGTCACTTGCCACCCAACCACTCCAAACCGGCTTATGGGGGGTGGAGTGGTGCCTACCCAGCCACCCACTAAAATCCACCACTTTTTTCTTGACATTTTTAATTAATTTTTTAATATTTTTTAATTAAAAAAATATAAAAATCTCAGTCATAAAATTTGGAGGCGAATTTAGTAGATAGCTAAACTGGTGGATTGCTAACTTTATCTAGCAAAGTGCTACATTTGGTGGAGTTCTAAACTAGCTAGAGGACCTCTATATTTGGCGGACCGCTAACTTTGGCAACAGTTTCGCTAAATTTAGTGGATTCTTTTTGAAGAGTTTTCACCCCCTCTCGTTGGTGCATTGATTTTTGAAGGTCAACTTTGAACACTCATAACTCGGGTTCTAAAGCTCCAAATTCAATGCAATTTTTTTTATTTGAGCTAATTTTTCATGCTCTATGCATTGGTGCAGATGGTTTCAAATTTTGGTACACATATTTTTTAGGAATTGCTGATTCTTAGGGAGGACTCCTCACCATTCTCATTTTGCAAACTTCAAAGTTGCATAAATTTTGCATATGACCTCAGATCAAGTTGATTCTTTTTTTGGAAGTGCATTATTTTTTGTGTACTTCACATGGTGTTGTTTATTTTATATGAAATTGTACCAAATGTATACTTTTAGCACATGCTCATTTTTTGAGGATTTGTAAAAGCATTGAAATCCAAAAATCTGTAAATGGACTAAATATAAAGTGCCAAATCATTTTTTTCTAGGGGGTTCTTTGATTGAGTAAAGAAGGGAGGGTTTCTTTTTTTTTTGTACTTGTACATCTCTCATACTTTGTGTTGTATTTTTCCTTCACTATGGGTACATTTAAGTTTTCATTGCTCATGCCCTACAACTACAACACATGACATCAAAATGCATGGAATGTCTTAATGCAAATAGGGTATACACCTTGTGTTGAAAAGAAGGTAACTAAACCCACAAATGAAAAGGAAAAACTACTCTAGATGTTTGAACATACAAAATCTCTTGGTTGTCTAAGGAGTTTAGTTTCTCTTGATATAATGTTTCAAATTGAAGAATGTAAAGATTCACATGATGCATGGGACAAATTAAAAACTCTCTATGCTACAACTAATAAATTTTGTGGTTATCAAATTGATAAGGAACTAATGGGTCTTGATCCAAAGTCTTTTGATAACATCCAAGATTATGTAACAGAGGTCAATGACCTTAGAGCACAATGTAAATCATGTGGCTTGGAGAAGAAATACATTCAACTTGTCTATAACACTCTAAACAAACTTGGACTTGAATTTGCAAAAAAAATTTAGCTTTCATACTCATCGATTGACAATGGGATCTACATTCACTACACCTTCTTTTTCTTTATTTTCTAAAATGTTGATGCAAGAACAAGGTAAGCTTCTATCAATGGGTCTTCTCAAGCCTTCACACTCACAAGCTTTGATGGCTAGTCAACCAAAGGGTCGGAAAGAATCAAGAAAACCTAACAACAAACAAAAGCAGTTCAAGAAGAAGTCACAAAGAGATCAAACACAATCATCTTCTACAAATTTTTTTTACTCCAACTCCTCTTCCAAGGGGAATTTTCAAAAGAAGAAAATGCCAACTTGTAGCTATTGCAAGAAACCTGGTCATGAGGAATACTCTTGTCAGAAGAAGTAGATTGATGAGTTAAAGCATCTTCTTAAAAGGAATAACATTAATTTTCCTTCTTCTATTACTCAACAATCCTCTACTCCTTCCAAATCAAGTAAAGGGAAAGCACATGCACTTGTTGCTATTACTGATTCTTCAAAAGAGTGGATTCTTGACTCGGTTGCATCGCATCACATGGGTTCTAGTAAAGAATAGTTTTCTTTGTCGGAGCCTTGTTCTGTGCCCCACATTTTCATTAGGGATGATTCTCCAGTGGATGTAATTGGGAAGGGTTCAATTGATACTGGCAATGGTACATTTGAGGATGTCCTCTGCGTGCCTAATCTATCAGCCAACCTTCTCTCCATCTACCAAATCACTCAGAATGGTAGAAAAGTTGAATTCACTCTAGATTCTATTAGCATCGGGAATCTTGAAGATAATGCACTCCTTGCAGTTGGTATGGCCAATCATGAGTCTCGCCTGTAATATTTCTCTCATTTTGTACCTGATTCACATTCCATTGCATTGCTCACCCATTCAAATGTTGTGAGAAAACTATGGCATGAGCAGTTTGGCCATCTCAACTACCACTATCTTCAATAACTTAGCAAATAGAATATGGTCACGGGTCTAGCTCAAATCAATTTTTCTGATGGTGTATGTTTGGGTTGTGCCTTGGGAAAACATCCTAAAGACAAGTTTGACAAAGGGAAGGCTTGGAGGGCTTTAAAAGTCCTTGAATTGGTTCATAGTGACTTGACGGGTCCTTTTCCATCCTTATCCTTCAGTAAGGCTCGTTATTTGCTCACCTTCATTGACAACTATTCTAGATACACATGGGTCTTCTTTCTTCAAAACAAAGGAGATGTCTTTGATAGATTTCAAGAGTTTAAGGCTCATGCTGGGAAACAATCTAGAAAGTGTCAAAATTCTCTACATTGATGATGTAAAAGAATATGTGAACCATCGATTTGAACAATTCTGTACTCTTGAAGGTATTGATCTTCAACATATTGTTGCCTACACACCACAACAAAATGGTGTAGCTGAGAGGAAAAATAGGTCCCTGAAAGAGATGGTTGTCTACATGATCCATGCTTTCTCCCTTGCACCTACACATTGGACATAAGCTATCAACTGTGCTGCTCACATCTAGAACAAAGTTCCACATAAGGCTTTAAAGGGCATCACTCCCTTTGAAGCTTGGTGTGGTAGGAAACCTGTTGTGGGGCTCTTTAGAGTTTTTGGCTCCCCAACATGGGCACATATTCCTTCAGAGAAGCACAAGGCCTTGGAACCTCAGAGTCGAGCTTATATCTTTGTTGGTTTCCTTGATGGTGTCAAAGGATATCGGCTAATGGATCTTAAAACACATGAGCTCTTCATTGAGCATAGTGTGCATTTTGAGGAAAGCTCTTGTAGCTCATCCTCTACTCTTCCTTCCTCCATAGTGGATTTAGAGGATTCTGACATCAATGATTTTCCTCAAGCTTCCTCTAGTCATTGAGTTGACCACAAGATTTCATCTTCCTCTTCAGAGAGTTTGGAATCTCCTCCTCCATCCCCTACCATGCCTTGTTGGGCTTGTCAAAAACTTGAGTCTGTAGGCACTCTTGTTGGGGATCCTTCAAGTTCATAGAGGACTCAATCACAACATCATGATATTCCACATTCCTACATCACCACAGCTTTAGATCCACAATCATTTTGTGAAGCTTCTAGTATTGTTGAGTGGGATTTTGCAAATGGAGGAAGAGTACAACTCTTTAATGCAGAATGAAACATGAAATCTTGTTCCACTTCATAAGGGAAGAAAACTGGTTTGGTGTAAGTGGATTTATCAAACCAAATTTGTAGCGGATGGCTCAAGTGATAAGTATAAAGCACAACTTGTGGCCAAAGGTTTCTCTCAAGTACTAGGTATTGACTATAATGAGACCTTTTCCCCTGTTGCTAAAATGAACTCCATTCGCTTTCTACTTGCTATTTTTGCAACTCATGGTTGGGTTGTACATCAAATGGATGCGAAGAGTGCATTTCTTCATGAAGATCTACATGAAATTTACATGGAGCAGCCACAAGGATTCGTTCAATATTCTTCATTAGTTTGCAAACTTAGGAAGTCTCTCTATGGCCTCAAACAAGCTCCACAAGCTTAGTATGCCAAAATGGACTCCTTTCTTCTTTCCATTGGTTCTCCAAATGCCACTCAAATCCGAATGTCTACATCTTGTGGCAAGAGGATGCTCTTCTCTTCTTGGCTCTCTATGTTGATGAATTGATTGTCACTGGGAGCACTTCATCCATCATCACAACTATGAAGAATGCTTTGCATGGCAGATTTTCCATGACTGAATTAGGTCTCTTGCACTGTTTTATCAAGATCGAGATCACTCAGTCATCTTCTAGGATCTCACTTGCATAGCCCAAGTATGCTCTTGATCTTTTGTCATGTTTTCATATGGCTGATTGGAAGCCTACCCTGACTCCATTTCTATCTAGAGTTAAGCTTGAGGCCAAATGTTCCACACCACTAGTTGATGCTACTTTGTATTGTCAACTTGTTGGTAGCCTCATCTACTTGACTCATACTTGCCTCGACATTTCCTTTATAGTTGGCATTGTTTCACACTTCATGACAGAACCATGTGAGCTTCATTAGAAAGTTTCCAAACGCATCTTGCACTATATCCAGGGAACTCATCGACATGAGATTCACTATGTAGTAGGAACAAGTTCAGACTTACTTGGATACAAAAATTCTGATTGGGATGGTGATCACAAGTCCACATCTGGCTATAGTTTTCACTATGGTTGTAGCCCCATTTATTGGTAGACCAAGAAGTAGTATGCCATTGCTCTTTCTTCAACTGAGACTAAGTATCAAGGGGATATCAATGCCACAACTAAGGCTATTTGGCTTCAAAATATCCTCACTGAACTTGGTATCACCTATCAGAAGCCATCAATCATCTATTGTGACAACCAAAGCACCATACAGATCTCAAAGAACCCGACCCATCATCAACGAACCAAACACATCGAGATCCATATGCATTTTCTTTGAGATCTGATTCAGGAGTAGGTCATTGATTTGCGATACTGTCCTACAACATATCAAGTTGCAAATATATTCACCAAACCCTTCATTGAGGAAAATATGTTCATCTTCAGTCTCTCTTTGGGGTGCGACACATCTCTTCTGGGGGGATCACTTAGACCTTCTTCATTCACCCTCTCATGGGTAGGAGCTTTTTCCCACTGGGTTTTCTCCTTCTTTATCATTGAGAGGTTATTACGTACATGGGTACCTCATCAGGCCTAGTAGTCGAGACCCATATTTTCATCTTTGCATTGTATACTTCTCCCTAAGTTGCACTTAAGGGGGGGTGTTAGTGTGAAAGGGGTACTTTATCTAACTAGTTCATTCTTAGCTAGTTCTCCACTAAAGTCTTCTTCACACTAGCTTAACTTTACATAGGGATAAGGTGGTTGAGCCTTTAATGACATGAGTTGTCACATCTCATAGGATGCTAACACTTGTCATAATCTAGTTGCATCTATCTCTCCCCTTGGCCTATATAACTAAGACATTTCCTTTGTAATCTCAATTATCAAGCTGAATATAGTTTTACATTCTTGAGAGGAATACAATTTATTCCTCCTCATATTTATAGTTTTTCTTTCCTTTAGTCATTAGATTCCTGGGTAGGCTAGTTAGCAAATCTCATAGTTTGATTTTTTGCATTTAAAGGTTCCACTTTTGTTGATCGTTGTACTTTTTTTCCATTTGTGTTATCAAAGGGTGAGTGTGATGATTGATTTATTATGGATGAAGGTTTGTTGTAGGTGAAAGTGAAATGTGATGGATGCTTTTGGGTTTTTCGAATATTTCAATGTTTTTGGTGTTTTGAAAATGTTTTGAGGCTATTTTTGGTCTTTTTGAATGTTTTGGTTTTTGATTATTTGAGGTTGTTTAAGGTTTTTTTAATTTTCTAATGTTTAGGGATTTTC